>OY744482.1:307643205-308133205 GCA_963556165.1 Tipula helvola
AACATTGTGTATGGGCAAAATTACAATAACATAAAATGAGTGAAAAAAAGCAAACCCAGGTTCTAATAAATATACGTACATTTCTGTGCGTGCATTTATGTGTCAAGGTTATTTAAGAATTAAAAAATTTAAAAAAAAATTAAAAACAATTACAGACCGAATAATTGCGAGACAATTGGAGCGAGATGATTATAGATTGCGTTGTGTTGGTTCCTTTTTCTGGACATATTTTCGTAAGCATCCAGTTCAGTTGGGTTATTTATTTGTTTAACGAGTTTAAGGTTATCGATATTTACATTTAAATGATTATTTTGAATGGCATGATCTGCAAATGCTGACTTATTTAATCTATTGTATTTTATATGTGACAAGTGTTCTTTAAAACGTTTTTCTATATGCCTCCTAGTTTGGCCTATGGTGACCATCTTTCTTAAATCGAAAACGCGTTCATCATTCATACAGCCCAACCGAAACGCGTACGAATGGTCACCTTACCTATATACACCCCCATTACACTCGTTACAGGTTATTTTATAAATACCTGACTTTTTAGTTTTGGTATTTCATCTTTTGGGTTCCCTAGGACAGTTTTCAATTTATTCTTGTTATTGATGAATTATGCGATGGTGTTGAATAGGAATTGAAGTTTTATGCGATGGTGTTGAATAGGAATTGTTAGTAATGTATCTTTGAGTTGTTGTAGGTTTCCTAAAATGTCGTATTCGATTTTCTGGTTGTTGCGCGTCAGAAGCAGGTCGAAGATAGGAAGCTTCCCATTATTCTCTTCTTCGACCGTGAACTTATTTACGTCATCTCTTTTTACGATGGCAAATACGTCATCCACGTACCGAGTTCAATTGCGTGGTAGCCTAGTTTTTGCTTGTAGATTTTCTTCAAAATTGCTATTAAAAATATTTCAAATGAGGCAGGATAACGGATTACCCATACGTGTCCCCTGTGAAAGCTCGTAGAAATTATTGTTATATTGAAACTGGTTTTGAGTCATACACAGTTTTATTGCTCTTGAATAAATCTCGGTTTTGGCGTTTGATATGTCCCAATTCACTAGCAAGTCGTCAACAAACTCCAACGCTTCCTTGATGGGTACATTCACATTGGGGTATAATGATACAACATCAAATGGTATCATGATCTCAGAGTTTTCGAATTTTATTTCCGATGTTTTTTCGACGAATTCCAAAGAGTTTTTTACAGCAAGTCCATAAGGTGGGTTGAGCGTGTTCAATTCGGATACTAACCACTTTGCTATTCGGTATGTAGGTGCGTCGATGTTGGTAACTATAGGGCGCATTTTATCCCCAACTTGAATAAAGTGGTGTGTGAAAAGGTCTTGTTCATCTTCTGATAACGGTTTTACGGTACTGTTTGAATAATAGTTTATGGACTTATACCATAGTAAAAAAAAAAAAATCTTACTATTTAAGAATATCAAATGTTTTTAAACAAACAAATTGTTGGCCATTCATTCTGGAACGCAAACCTGAAACTCTAATCCATTTAAATTATTTTTACTGTTGTGCCACCTAACCTTTAACGAAAGAAAAGCGCAGTTAGTAGAGACACATTTTAATAAGCTCGTTAGTTTTTAGATGATAAAAGCTATCATGTTACTAGGATCCCAGTTTGCTTTAATTTCGAAATATAGACCCGCGATTGTTCATATTGATGCAACAGGCAACGGGTTAATCCTACATACTGTGATCATCAATTAAACCGCATATACATATAATTATGCTTGGATCATTAAAATAAATAATATACTCATCCCAATCGCTAAGATGATTTCTAGTCAGCATGATGCAAAAACAATTACACAGTTTCTGGTGGATATTTACTCTGAAATATCAAAAATACCAAAAGCACATTTATGCCAAAATGCTATGCAATTGAGTGTCTTGGAATTCGGCAGTATTCGTTTGTTGTGCGCATTTCATAAATACTTATAATAGGAAAGCAAATCCCAAAAACATATGGCTTGGCAATGTCAAATCTGACATAAAAAAAATAATAATTAGATATATTTCGTGAAGAAAACAAAGATAAATGAAAAAATTTAAAATTTATAATTTCGATTTTTTGTTTATTTTTCGCTTCTCTTCTTTGTTTAGTTGTTTATAAATAAATTTTTGTTTCCTCTCTTTAGAAAGGAAACAAATCGATCGCAATTTCATTCCCTTCCCTTTGTTTTTTATATGAGGAGAGATATTTTATTTTTTTGAATTTCGTTCCCGAGGAAAGAAATTAAAAAAAAACTTTTTGTTTCCTTTCACAGAGAGAGGTTAAAGAAGGGAACGAAAAATGAATTTAAACACTGATAAAACTCTATTTGTGTGTTAAAATTAAAAACTCTAAAGAGAGAAATTTAAAAAATTAAATTAAATTTATATACAGGTGTGCACAGGACAGCGTTTCAATCTACTACAGCCTAGGCACACATCTTGTATATAGGTACTTGCGTGCTAACTAATAAACTTTTAAAAAATGTTGTTCATCAAAACCAGCCGAATGTCCAGCATTCCGCACAACAAATGATTCACCATCAAAATGCATTCGCCGTTCACCACGTCGCGCACAAAAAGATGCGAAGTTTGTCCAAGTGATGCGGTACATTGTAAAAATGGTGTTGATATAGTTACTGATCCATTTGTCAGTGATGTACGAATCAGATACTTATTTGAACCGCGGATAATTTTAACTAATCCATCCGGTGATTATTTTAGGATTATATCCTGTAACCATTAATTTCACATACATCGGTGCCGTCTTCATTGGTCCAGAAATTCGAATTTTGAACACTTCCAGAGCAGCGTCTACAAATTCTGGGTCAAATTTATAATTTTGGTAAAATACTTGCGACTTTAAATCAAATGTTGCTCGATATCGATTAAATATTTCAATGTTTTTGTACAATATTTTGTAGTCCTTCCATTACAAAATACATAAACTAAAGCTTTTGAGCTACTTAATAGTTTCACGAACTCTCTGTATACTCCTGATCACGACAAGGTTTCTAATCTAAATTCGGCTTTTTTGGATAATGAAAAAGTGATGATTGACGAAGAACAAAGAGGCTGTCCGTTTTTTAAAAAATATTCTCTATTACATAGACACATTGTGGAAAAAATTTCGCAGACTATACAGAGCAAAAAATTAATAATTTTTTTCATAATTCGTAGCATTTAGCATAAAAAAATATTTTTCGTATTTACCATTTTGGCCTACTTGCTTGTCGAAACCTTTAAGCGTTTCTAGACGGTCGTCTAAAGCCAATGTCGAAAATTGGTTTAATCTAGTCAGATTTATAAGCCTATTAAATGAGAGGGCACAATTTAAAACGAATCGAATTTTCACTGATTTTACCGTTTACACCAAAATTGGGAACCATTAAAATTTCTAAGATATATGCGATTCACCTGATCCCTTACAACTTGATGATAATACGGATCCTATTCATGAGGAGATGTGGCAAAAAAAGTAAAACATAAAAGTCTCCCACACGTATAGGGGTACGGGTGATTAAAATATACTCATCGAAGCAATTATTCGTTCAGAAACCATTCCAAAAGTATCAACCGTAACAAATAATAAAAAATCGAATAGTCCACATCAGAAGGATCTACTTTCGATTTATACAAAATTATGGCAAACGAACCGGTATCAATACATATTATCAAATGGATTTGTTTAACGCAATGTAGTTAATAAACGAATAAGCAAGAGGTGTCCAAGCCAACTGAGTATTTTAACAAATTTTCAAAATAAATAGAGCAACAAAACTTGGATTAGACAAGAAAAGCCAACTGGACAACGCGGTAATTATTTATGTATGCAGAGCCAAAGAATTTATCAGAGGACCACCGCAATTTCTATTCCATTTTAAGACATGCGGCCCGCGGAACGATTGCTGCAATATGTAACATTTATTGCGGTGATCTTCACATCCATTCCGGAGTGATAAATTCTTTCAACCTAGATATATAAATGTAATAGCAGTTTTATTGATCTAGTTATTTTGAAAATTTGTTTCTAAATTGATCTAGTTATTTGAAAATAATACTATACATGATAAAATACCAAAATTAAGAAAATTAAAATGAAAAAAAATTCACCCGAACACATTTGGTAGTTTTCAATTGGTTTGAAAAATGCATCATTTGGCTTGTTCAACACAAAGAATTTCTTGTCGAAATAAATCATTTAAAATTCCAAAGAGAACTACCAAGGAATTCAAATTTTAACTCTTTTGCTTTTTCTTGACGCAGATACAGAATCTCTTACGAGTAGGTGCACCATGGTCATTTAAGGAATAGTGATTTGCCTTTCGACTATAAACATCAATACTTGTTACAATTTCACTTTACTTTTGATCAAAGACAAACATATAAAAAATCTCCATAGAGGAACTCAAACTACACTTGGAGCAATTCGCCAAAAACATTTGCCACTAAATGGTAAAAATTTGCTTAAATTTATGGCACAGTGATATATTCCATGTTCGCGTGTCAGCCCTAAATGTATATGGAACAATAAATGGGTGATCTTCCCCATAATCGTCTTGAAATTTAGAGATTTTAAAGATTACTGTGGTAATTTTCAAATACGGTATCGAAATCAGCGAAATGGTACTACATTTAAGGTATACATTTGTATTTTTGTCTGTTTCATAACAAATGCAGTACACACTTATAGGGTCGAAGATGCTACAAATGATGCTTTAATCGTAGTTTTAAAATGTTTTTTGGCTCAAGACTTTTTGAATTGTTCCAATCCCAACAAGGAAATACATTTTTAAGGTTTTGTGCATCTCAAGGAATAGTATGGAAGTTTATTCCTCGACGTTCTCCCCATTTTGGTGGGGTGTAGCAGTTTATTGTTAAAAATTTCAAAACACATCTCAAAAGGGTTACGCTAGCCCATTAACGTCGGCTCAATTAAATACACTCATGGTTGAGATTGAAAGGATTATGAATTCTCGGTCGTTACCCACTCTTTCGTCAGATCCTAATGATCCACAACCCCTGACCAAGCAGTATGGTATACTTAGGCAGTATGTTAAACCCTATACAATTTTGTACTTATAATTTATTGTACTTATAATTGTTAAAGTCGCATTTTAATCCGGAATTATTTTTGAACGTTTCAAATTTAAGAAACGGGATCATTCGCGAAAAAACGCGAAAAAAGAGCTTTTAATGTCTTACTAGAACTTGTTCGTTCGACTCATTTCTAAACAATGCGCTAAAAGATAGACTTATTTGTGGGCTGCTACCGTAGAATCCAAAACCATTAGCGATAGCGCAGTTTCAAAAATTTGCAGTTCAAAGCAGAAACCTTCTAATCCTAGTGCATCAACCAATTCTAATCAAGATGACGGAAGATTTAATAACAACCTATGCGATAAATGTGGTAGGGATTATAGCGATAAATTTTGTCCGGCCATGTGAAAGAACTCTGTAGGAATAAAAACAAAATCAATAATTTCAAAGAAGAAGTATAAGATACTTTAGAGAACCTAAATTTAATTGGAATAGTTGTGTCTTGGAAAGCTGAACCACAAAAAATGCTGTTGAAAATTAATTATGTGCGGATCTTGGTAGAAATATGTAGATAAGGGGCATGTGCAAGTATCATGGAGGAAACTTATTTCTATAAATATTTTCCAAAAGTGAAATTAAAAAAAGAAGACATGAAGTATCGTTCGAATAGTAGGTGTGAGTTATTCACTGACATTGGTTGTTATAAGAGCAAATCAATTATATACAATTCTTATTGTAAGGAACCGGATTTTGACGTACGGAAAAACAAATAAATCCATTAGAGGTATCGTTAAGACACGTGGTAGAAGAACGAAAAATTAAATTCCCGGTAGTGTTTTCGAGGCTGTAATAGTGTTGAAAGATAATGCGAAAACTATATTTTGTAAAGCATACAGTGTGCCTTATGCGGTGAAGCCAAAAACCGAAGAAGAGCTTCATAAAATGGTAGAATCCGGTGTTATTTTGCCAGTGAAATATAGTCAATGGACTAAGTCCTATTGTAGTCGTACCAAAAAAGGATAAAGAATTACGAATTTGTGTTGATTTTAAAGTCAGTGTTAATAACACTAATGGAATTGGAACACTACTCTCTACCGGATATAGAACTATCTTTGAAAGCTTGGCAAATTGTAAAGTGTTTACGGTACTGGACCTAGCTGGAGTGTACCAACAGCTAAAAGTCCGAAAAAATGCCAGCTCTTTGTTCACTATTAACACTCACCTTGGGCTATTTAGAATCACACGCTTAACCTATGGAATATCAAGTGCACTGACCATTTTCCAAGCCGTGGTGGATCAGACATTAAAAGGTATACCAAAAACCATGTGCTATTTGGATGATATTTTGATAGCTGGAAAGGATATAGATTAATATAAAACGCTTGTACACCGTGTATTATCAAAGCTGTCAGATTACAATATTCGAGTTAAAATGAATAAATCCTTGTTTTTACAAAATCAAGTGCAATACCTGAAGCACATTATATCAGAAGAGGGAATTTTATCAATTCCGGAGAAGGTCGTTACTATCGAAAAAGCTCCCGTTCCCAGCAATATTACAAATCTAGAGTCATTTTCAGGTTTGGCAAATCTCTATAGGAAATTTGTTCCTATGATGGCATTGGGGCTTTCGCCATTATACCGGCTAACCCAAAAAGAAGTCAACTTTAATTGGAACCAAGCATGTGGGCAAGCATTCCGGAGATGTAACGAAATGTTGTCTAGCGATAATATATTTTGTCGGTACGATTCCACAACGGTGATATATTTGTCGTGTGATGCAAGTGCGTTCCGCATTGGTGCTGTTTTAACTCAATTAATAGATGGACTTGAAAAATATTAAATGGAGCCAAAAAGAACTACTCTCAATTAGAAAAGGAAGCGCTCGCGATAATATTTGTTGTGAAGAAATTTCACAAATACCTGTTTGGTCATACATTTTATATAATTACCAAACACCAACCATTGGCATCGCTTTTGAACTCAAAAAGAAAAATTCCTAGTACGGCTGCAAATCGAATACAACGATGGGCTAAAATCCTTTCAGCGTATAACTATATCATTAAATATAAAAAAGGGAAGAATTTGGTGGTGCCGGATGAATTGAGCCGAATGAAAAGTGATGATGTATATTTTAACTTAATCAAATCATTTTCTGACGGTGATGTTATTCCCATGTCATACGAAGATGTTGCTCGAGAAACAACGGTAGACGTGAATTTGGCAAAAGTATTTGCAAATGTTCGAAACACGTAGTCATACAACGTTTATGATGATTTGAAATTTTGTTCATGCCACGTGATGCACTATCAGTCGAAAGCGGATGTATTATTTGTGAAAACAAAGTTGTCGTACCTCTTAAACTACAAAACCACATTTTGAAGTTAGTTCATGGAGAACATCCGAGCATTTCACGTGGAGCGTATAGTTAGGGGATGTGATATTTCTCAAAGCGGACAAAATATGAATTCAAAAATGAGGCGTTGAGATGGCCAACACATAATCAAAATTGGTATAGGTTACATGCCGATTTTTTTCATTTATATGGAAGAACTTTTCTGGTTATTATTGATTCGACGCCGAAATGGACTGAAATGTATATTTAATGAACTCAACAACAGCAAATGATGTCATACAGAAACTGCGACAGTCGTTTGCTCTATTCGGATTGCCTCAGGAGCTGGTAACAGATAATGGTCAATCTTTCAGTTCAATACAATTTACAAAATATTGTCGAAATAATGGAATTGCTCTGTTGGAGAGTTCAACATACCACAATGTAATGGAATTGCTGAACGTGCAGTTCAAAGTATCAAACGAAGTTTTCAGAAATATTTACCAGGGAATTTTGCTTGATTCAACAAAATTGTCTAGTATGCTCACATCTAGTGAATTTTTATTTATATAACTTGTGTTATACAGATCTCAAGAACACATGAAAAAGTGTGATTTCTGTTTTTAATTAAAACTAGAAATATTTTAAAGAGACACAAAACGTACACAAAACTGTTAAATTAGCTACAAAAAAAAAAGTCAACAGTTATTTTTTAGTTTTACCGCACACGCACAAAATTATTGATCTATCTAGAAAATTTATTCGATAAACAACATGAACAATTTTATTCGAAAAGCTAGCAAAAAATCACCTTTATACGATATACTTACATACATACATAAATAAACGTACAGCAATCAGTAGGAAAACTTTAAGAATAATATATCTCTATCAAAATGGTAATATAGTGATTTAAAATGTGTCAGTAAAATGTTGACAGGCATACATGCTTCTACCATTATAAAATATCTTGTATATAAGAAATTGATTTTTTTTGTGTTGTTCGTAGGAAGAAAATTGTTGGTATGTATAACGAAGAAAATGTAGGTTTCTCAATTTTATTATGATTTAAAACTATACTTCTACACATATTTATTTATCATATACACAATAAATATCATAAAAATGTGTACGTTGTGCTTTTGATATAAAAATCTTACTCCATAAACACGAATTGGCTTATACACAAAAGTTATTCGTGAAAATTATCATAAGAATTGAAAAAATCAACGAACGTAATCATCTAATTTCAGCTTTTTTTACTATACATACACGTTAGAAAAAAAATTCAAAAAGCTCTACAAACGTACTAACACTTTTCGTTTTGCATTTACATATTCTAATAACAAAAAAAAAAAAACTTCTTGTGTAAGATAATTTTCTCGATTTAGATGATGAAATTGTAAATCATTTTGAGAAAAATTTGCATTTTACATCATGCATTTGAATAATAAATGGGTGCTGCAAATACAAAATAAGTAGCAGATTATTAGTATTAAGTAAACTTATTATCCAACAAAAAAAAAATGTCTTCAGAATTTCGATGCGATTTTATCGTTGCACAGTTAAAATTTTGGTTTTACCCCTCTCGTAACCGCAAAATAGACGTATCGAGCGAGTTGTATCTCATCAACATTATAAGATGTTGAATTTAAAATAAAGTGATTTCTAGATATAAGATACAATAGACTCAGACTCAAGGTGCATGCTCCAATTCTGGCGAAAAAATGTACACCACGAAGTTAGCTGTATGAGTTGAATTATTTCCAACTATAGAACAAAAAAGTTGACCAGAATTGCCAATAAAAAAAAATTTTAATATGAAATATAGTAAGCAATTGCTAACAATTGCTAACTTCGTGGTGTACATTTTTTCAGCAGAATTGGAGCATGTACACACCTTCACCTTATAACTTGTTTAAGTTATGAACAGTCAGTAAATGAAACTTGTCATCTATTGAGTGAACGAACTAAAAGGTGCGCTGCAAATTTGCAGGCACTATAAAAAGATGAGAAAGTAAAAACCAAAAAAAAAAAAAAATCGAACAGATTGCAGTAGTATGCAGAAATCTGGTTTAAAACTGCCAAAAAAGAAAAATTAACCCGAACGAAATACTAGATCATCTCAGTGAAAGCGGACACTCAACGAATTCCAATAGCACGTTAATGGACTCAGGCTCGATGTGGTCTATTGTTCTAAGGTAAAAAAAGGAACGAAGAGACTGAAGATAGCTAGGAAACAATCACTGAAGAGAGTAGAGGCTGTAAATTCCAAAAATTTCTATAGATTGAAACTTTTATTGGTTTTGTTAATGAAGCGAATGAGTCATCGTTTGGAATAGGTTCATTTGAAGAAACAAAATGAGCCATTTTCTTTGAAAGTGGTGTAAGTCCATATTTTGTTGAAACGAGATAATGAAAGAATAGAAAAACAATAAATGCAAATATAGAGGGATTTTGTATTTTTTCACATAATAGGGATTCATTTTTTTTTTATTTTGACAATAAATTATTTACCGTTAGAAAGATTATACTGTCATTTATCTATTGTTATCATTAACTTGATTTTTTTGAAAAATGGACTTACACCACTTTCAATGAAAACCGCCCAAATAGGTATTTGTTTTACTGCCACCAACACAATTAAGGTTACATTCATATGATCATTATTTGTAATTACCTAAAAACCGTACTTTGAGAATCGGCCTCAGGGGCCTTCGGGAGATAATGTGAGCCATTCCTTATCTAGTATGGATCCGATGGACCGAATTGCGGGTGAATCGCTTTTTGTTCCATCTGGTAGGTCGACTGGTCCAAATAAAATTGGGAAAAATTATGATAGAGCAGGTCGATCAATCCCGGTTCGCAAGTGGAATGTTGAATTTAGCAGCGATAATGAGGGACTTAAGTTACAAGAATTCCTAAGGGAACTTAAATTCATAGCTAGGACCGAAAAAAGATTGATGACGTGTAATAGTCACAGGCTAAGGAAACCCATGAGTAATTTGAATGTTAAATAGGTTTACGAAGTTGAGGCCCCCCAAAATGAGGCATCAGTATCTCAACAGTGTTCCGAAAAAGCAATGGAAATAACAGAAGTGGTATCCACTGTAAATAAACCTGAATCTTGTTGTTACAACTGTCGGAAAGCAGGGCATAATTTTAACCTTCGCCCTGCGAACCTCGAACAAAAGAATTTTGTTACAAATGTGGGCGAAAGAATGTTATGCCTAAAGATTGTCCTAAATGCTCCCATATTAAATCGAGGATGGGAAACCAATAAAGGAAGCTAATTGTTTGAGTTGGATAAGTTTCAATTTTCCAAAGACTCAACCTAAATACATATAGTTATTTTTCCAAATTAAATTAATCCATTTTCCATACTTATGAAGACGGCCGCCCACATATTATTGTTACAGTCACTAGCTCCAAATTGGAGGGGTTATTGGACTCAAGTGCTTCTTACACAATATTGCGAAGAAACTGGAAGAAAGACTCATTAAGTCTGAACAATTAGAACACTTCCAATTGAATCCAAAATTCGTACAGCTGGCCGAACAGAACTCGCGGCTCTTGAGTACACTAACTTGTCGGTATTATGTAACAACTCCATCCAGATCATTCCAACACTTATTGTTCTGTCTATTACTAAGGAATTGATTTTAGGAATCGACTTCTAGAATAGGCTTAATATGAAACCCACGATTACTGAGTGTACATTTTAAGTAAGTCAGAATATATAAACTTAGCCTGGGCTTATTCGTTTCCAGAGAGTTAAATTAAAGTCGTTTCAAGTTTTAAAGCCTCGAATGACAATTATATCGAATACATTTCAATTTTGTCCCACCTCAGCAAAGAAACTATTATATCAGCCCTTACAAACAAGTGGTTTTGGATAAAGAACTGGATAGGATTCTCAGGCTAAAAATGATAGAACCTTCAATTAGCCCCTGGAGAAATCCGTTGGTAAGCATCCTAAAACCAAATGGAAAAATCTGGTTTTGTCTGGATTCACGGAAATTAAATTCCGTTACAATGAAGGAAGCTTATCCCCATATTGCGACGGTTTTATCATACAAATTTTCTCTCGAACATACATTTATTAGAGCGTCACGAGGTCATTTTCAATTTAGGGTTATGCCTTTTGGCCTACAAAACGCCGGAATATTTATTGTACGCAAACCCAATGTCGTTTGGTAGATAGAGTTCTTGCTGTATCATTAGAACCTAATGCTTTTGTCTATTTAGATGATATTATTGTGTCTAAAGATACTTTTGAAGAATACGTTAGACTAGAAGAGATTGTGTCAGATCGATTGAAAAAGGCTAATCTGTCAATAAACGAAGCCAAATCAAAATATTCTGGGATTCATTATAAGTAACAGAGGCTTGCAAACCGACCCCGATAAGACAAAAGCCATTGTAAATTTCTCAATTCCTCAGTGTATAAAAGACGTGCGAAGATTTTTAGGAATGGCGGCCTACTACCGCCGTTTCATAGGTAGTTCCCCAGGGTATTGGTTCCCATTTCGGGCTCTTTAAAAAAAGTTAAAAAATTTCGTTGGAATGAGGAAGCCAATGAAGCCTTTTGGCAGTAAAATCACTATTAATATAACAACCGATACCAGCCAATCCCAATTTCGCAAAACAGTTTAAAATCCATGATGCTTTCGATTTTGACGTTAGAGCGGTTCTCACTCAAAAAATGAATGACCATAGCGAACAAGCAATACAGGTCAAAGATACCTTACTACGGAGAAGGAATGTGTAGCGGTGTTGATGTTGATTGAAAAATGTCTCCCCTATACTGAGGAAACACATTTTTCTATTATAACAGACCATACATCGCTTCTGTGGTTGTAAAATCTAAAGGACCCTTCCGGTCGTCTTGGTAGACGGGCTTTGCGATTGCAAGTTTATGATTTTCAACTGAGTCATAGAAAAGGTCGGCATAATGTGGTACCTGGTACCCGATACATTATTCGATTTGTATCTATGCCGAAATCCATTTCAAAATAGTTGACATTTGGTACAATAAATTATATCAAGGAATCATTGACCATCCAGAGAAATTCAACGAATTAAAATTAAAAGATGGCAAGATTTATAAATATTTTTTTCACACCGAATGGTTTAGTAGAATTCGAATGGAAATACGTTGTACCATCCAAATCAAGAAATGAGATTCTTAGCCGGACTAAAGATATCAACCTTAGTTCACACATTGGTGTTACCAAGACGCTGGATAGAATTCAACGTCATTATTATTGGCCAAGACAATGAAATCAGTGGGAGGATATAAACCTCCGATGGGCATGTCTAATCAACGACGAAGCCTCGTTCTAAATTAGGCAACATTTATATTCTTGATATAGTCGACGCATTAATTCCAACGAAGGATTTTTCCGCTAAAAGAACGATCAATCTTTTGAATGAAAACATTTTTCTGGTACCTCATGTTTGGTACCCCTAAGCCCTGAGATATTGATTTTGGACAAGGGACCGCAGTTCGTTTCTAAAGAATGTAAACAGTACTTAGAACAAAACCAAATTGGCGTAATACTAATTATCATCCTCAATTTAACCCAGTAGAAAGGGTGAATCGATAATTCCTCCGTATTTTACAATGTTTGGTCGGGAAATAAAACACAGTCCGTATTGCGACGTAGATAAGGGACTTGAAAATCAGAACCGGAACAATATCAAAACAAGTGAATCGAAATAGGTGAAACTTTTAAAAATTAAAGAAATAGTTTCTTTAAATCTTTAAAAAAGCGTACAATAAATTTTCCAAATATTACAACTTAAGCACGGCCGACTGAGCATTCTGCAGGTAACATCATACGGAAAAGAAACGTTTGTCTCTCGGACGCAAGTCGTTAGTTCTCTTCGAAGTTAGCCCCAAATCGGGTGAAGTGTAGAGTTAAGAAAAAGGTTAGTGAGAGCACTTATTAACTGGAGGATATGGATGGAAAATCCTTCGGTGTTTTCAATGCTAAAGATTTGAAATCAGACAATGGTAACGAAGCACCTAGTTAGGAACAGTTTCATTATTGAATGTAAGCCACTCTTCATTTATGTTTTTACACTTTTTTATGTTTATTTACCTAAGTTTACATAATTATTGGAAGAAGAATTTCACACTAAAACCTTAAAATTGCTTTCGGTTGAAAACAGGAATCAGAATCCTACAATAACATTCTGAAAATTGTAGCTACTTAGTGGTTATATTTGTCTTACAAAAATAGGTACGGTTTTTTTTGTTTGAACCAGGCATGCTACGAGGCCTTCGTAATGGAAACATGCAATACGGAAGCAAACATAAACAAATTGAGATGCCCCAAACAGAAAATCAATTTTAAGTATTTAGCGAAGCAGACTCTTTCGAATACATTGATGACTTTATTCTGGAGGAGGTAATACCATTAGAAAATTTGAGAAGTCCGATGTTTTGCGATAATGAAGCAACAAAAATGAATAAAACCACCAAGGATTTAAAAATGGAAGTACAACCACCAGCTGCAGCTAAGCCAAATGCCAGAGATAGCATTGCAATGAAACACAAGGAAAGTACAAATGTAAAAACGCCATCCTCCAATACTGATTCCGAATGTAAAGATATTCGAAATGACTTAAGCACTAAAGAAAGAAGAAGAGGCAAAATTTACAATAAAACTTACAGAAAATAGCAACATCATTCCTTGCAATGACACTGACTCCCATAAACGAGTATTCAATTTTCTAATGGAAAATAACATCGAGAGCCGTACATACCTACACTGTGTCTGGTGAACAGAAGCAATCTCTCTTACTTAAACCGCACTACACGTATCCACCAAATGAAGTATAACAATTTATAAAAGAAGATATTGGAATAACAGTGATGGTCAAGAAATTGAAACTCTTTCCTCAAAACTAAAAGTGTACGAGTAAGATGCACAGTTAGTTACGCTACAGAAACAGGAAGAGGACGTCAAAGAACTCACCAAACTAAGAGATGTGTGATATAATAAAGTACAATAGTATAAGGTTATGACATAAAGATCTGACGCAAAGTATGAAAAGCCAAAGGCATGGAGCCTACGTAAAATGCAATGAAAATCACCAACCTTATCAGAATGAACAAGAAACGTTTGGCCATCCAGTAAATTACAAGGGATGTGAAGCGATCAAAAAAAAATATTCAGATTATGAAGTAACGAAAACAACAGGAGCTTGCCCGAAAAAGGGAACAGCAACAATTCTCCTTGACATCAGCGTGGCAAATAGGGATCGCGAAAATCTCGTATATTGCAGCGGCGTAAAACAGAGCAGCAAAATGACGTTAATTTTATTGCGGAATAATGCAAACAAATCGTAAATTGCAGTTTCATTGAAGTCATAAAGAAGATAAATCTGTTTATACCGCAGTATAAACTAATAAAAGACAAAACGGAGAAGCAATCTGCTCTCATCATGTCCCTAATAAATTCACGTTCGGGACAAATGAAATTAAAATCACCACATTATATTATCGATCATTGTCGAATCACTCAAACAGAGCTGAATTCGAAAAAATTACTTAAATAAAAGTAAGCCAGATTGTTTCTTAGTGCAAGAAACTAGATTTCACAATATAAAGATTTGTCATTATTGTCAAAAATCATTATAGGACAAAAATGTTAGAAGTTGAGGGTCCAGATTGGATTGAATTCACAGCAATGGAATGGTTAAAAGCTGATTTGGCTAAAATTATTGTAATATGCGTATGCGTTCCAGTAGCGACTAACTTTAGTCTACTAAAGAAAGGCCTAAATATAATAAATAGAAAGGTAGAGACAATCATTATTATAGGTAGTGACTTTAATACCAGGTGCAATGATTGTGATAAAATAGATAACATTACCGATAATAATAACTCTGAGGGAATGGCACATGATTTCGCTAGATATTATGCTGACAAAGAGAATACGCCGAATAGTGATTTCGATTTGTTGGATGAAGTAAACCAATATGTGGATGACATCAAGTCATCAAACGAAGGAACAGTTAAATTTACGAAGGAGAATCCAAGCTGTAACTCTATTATGAAAGCTCAATTATTTGTCAGTATCGAAGAGACGAAAGCCATGGTTAGACGGGCACAGCACAATTAAGCTATTTACGCTCATTTAAGACAACTATGTACTTCCCGAAGAAATGGAAAGAAGGTATAATTCGATCGATTTCAAAAAAAAAACTAAAAGCAGAGACTGAAGTGAACTTCTTAGCAAATATCAAACAATTTAGTAGTTTATGTAGAATAAATAGTATACATTTAGGCAATCTTTGTATAGTCGAACAAACGATGGAAGTGACTAAATTTGTTCAACAAAAATCAAAAGCCCAAAGTCAAATGATTTTTCTCGAATATCCGTAGTATGCACTTGATGAAAAAATTATGCAATGACGGGACCCTGAGGTCGGCCTTATAAATAACAAGCAATTTTTGCATCAAATGTTGTACGATATTCCACCGAAGAACATACTTCTTCGGCACAAAAATCGAAAGTCCCAAAGTGAAATGATTTTTCTCGAATGTCCGTAGTATGCACTTAATAAAAAAATTAAAAAATTAGCAAATGGCCGGACGAAAAATCATTTGACTTTAAGGTTGATTATTGTTGAACAAATGTTTGTTATTTATATGACCGACCCAGGAGTCCGGCCATTTGATAATTTTTCCAAGTGCATACTACGGACATTCGAGAAAAATCATTTGAATTTGGGACTTTCGATTTTTGTTGAAACAACTTCGTCGGCGGAAAATCGTACAACATTTGATGCAAATACTGCTTGTTATTTACATGTAAATCCGGCCATTACACCCCAGGATCCGGCCATTTCATAATTTTTACATCAAGTGCATACAACGCACATTCGAGGAAAATTCTGTTTGGTTTCTCTTTTGAACAAAAATTGTCACTGAATTGTATCATAATCAATTGTGTACTGATTTCGTTATCCACATTCAGGCGTATAATTTGTATTACCACTACATATAAATACGTATACGTATACGAACAATTTGTTATTTTTTTTGCTTAAGTTGGCATAAGGCATAAGCAGAGTAATAATTGCAATATAGGCCGATCAGTTTGAAGAACAACTTTTGAAAATTTCTAAAGCAGATCATCCTACAAAATATAAATAACAATATCTACGGCGAAATTTAGCCACGTATCCCAGAATTTCAGTTCTGGTTCAGGTCAGCGCACACCACGGTCGACGCACCCACCTACCTAAGGATGAGATTGTTTAGGCGGCAAATAAAAGGATGGTAACAACGGCATGTCTGTTAGATATTGAAAACGCGTTCGATTTAGTGTGGCAGCGCGGTATCATATACAAATAGGCCCAAATAAAACTTCCGAGCAAAAAATTTGTCAACATTGAAGGAGAAAACTCAAACAAATTGGAGTACCACTGTGTACAAAACTAGGCCCACCTCTCTATAATTTTTATACAGCAGACCAGTCAGTGAAGATTCAAAAACCAAAACATTTCTTTATGCGGATGATACGATAGTGTTAAGCACATCATTGTATCCAAAGATAGCTACAAAGAAGGTAGAACCATATATAGCAACCCTAGAGGAATACTGCTGTAAATAGGGCAATAAAATAAACGAAATAAAGTCGCAACTCATTGTCTTCTGACCACGGTAGATGTTAATGCAGTAAGTAAAATATGTGCCTGGGAATCATAATGAATTATAAGCTGAAGTTCAACAAGCACATAACTCTACAAATAGATAAAGCAAGAAGAGCGTGTAGCGTAATTAACCCAATAATAAGGCAGACTAAAAATAAATATATTAAGAGACACTTCATAAACAGCTAATAAGGCCAATCCAGAACTACGTGGTAATACAAATAAAAGAAAGAATAACGGATATCACTGGCAAATACAGAAAACCAGAAGATTATGACGACAACTGCCCAAAGTATTTAGTACAGCTGCAAGGAGCTTTACGAAAGAATAAAAATCTAAAACATCACAGAACACCTTTGACGAAATGTTAGAAAAGGCCATACACAGGAATAACTGTCATACTAATTAGCCTATTATGATCATCTCCCGATGGAGCTAAGGAAGAGAGCATCCACACAAGAATAATACTACATAAACACTGGGGGAATGAAAAACATATTGTATTTTGGCGAATTCATTAAAATCAACACAAATAAACAACAAGGTTCAATAGGTACTACAAAAAGCCAACCTGAAGACAACCTAAGCCGAGCTTTCACCAACAACGGGAAAAACGCTGCCGAAAGTCACCCGAAGGATTTATACCAAAACAACCAAAGAAGTAAAATTTGGCTAAAAAATTGGGAGAAAAACTTGTATTTTCCAATTCCATCCGCCTGTGGATACTATTAACGGTTCTCATAATTAAAAATTAATTAATTGTGACGTAGATTTATTAGTAGACATTAACGTTGTGATGCGGCTTATATAAAACCACAAAAGTTAATGTTCTTTTGGTAACATCCCTAAATATAAATATTTTGGTTAGTTTATCCCTTATAATTATTAAGATAAATCAACTTAAAAGCTCATATACATCAAAATACATGTCCATTGCATTACTACAAAAAATAAAAATTATTTATGTTGTCTAGCGCACATGAGTCGTTTTGAATTTTCTAATAATTTTTTTGTTTGTACCTACATAAAGAGACACAAAAAACATTTTCTTTTTTTTTCAATTTAAATTTGGTTTAACCCAAATTCATATTTTATGAACTAAAAATAGAAACTAAACTCTATTACCAGCTACGTATAGTAAAAGCAACAACACCACATAAAAAAAACTAAAAAGGGTAAGTCAAAAATATTTATTTGGTATTTTCATTCTTAAAATTTTTATTATACTCTATAATTTTTTTTATTTTGACTCTTGTAATATAGTTTTGCTTCGTTTGTCGTCTTAATTTACAGACAAAAGGGGGATTTAATACGTATATAAACGATAGACGTTTCGATTTGTTTAGTTGGTGAAATATTAGGGTTAAAATGTGGGACAAATAACATCTTTTATGTGCGGTTTAGATAGAACAATTCGTCCCTCTAGTAATGAAACAGCGTATAAGAAAAATAGTAGTTTTAAAATAATTCGAAATTAAATGTTTTTTGAAAAAACTTTTTAAAATAAAATCTTTTATTTCATAGAAAATTAAATTTTCTATAAAATAAAAGATTTTATTTCAAAAAGTTTTTTCAATAAACATTTAATTTTGAATTATTTTAAAACTACTATTTTTCTTATACGCTGTTTCATTACTAAAGGGACGAATTTACAACACCTAAATACCTAGATGCAGGATTATTCATGTATTAAAGTGGATAATAAGGTAAAGGAACCGTGCCGATATACATTAACAGGTGTGTCAATCGAGCGTGCATATTATGTTGAAATGGAATGTAAAACCAAGATTTATGAATCAAAATAATGTAGTAAGCATATTATGCAATTAAAATCCTGTAATTATAATCTTAACAAAATATTCGGTACAATATGTCAACATTTTTAAAACCATCTTTCCCAAAATATATTAGGCCCTTCTTAAAGTCTTTGCGTACTTTTCTATAAAATAAAATAAAAATAAAAATATTTTGTTAACGCTAGGTAGGCTTATATGGTAGGCGTTCTTTTGATGCAGTTCGAAATTCATGAGGAAAACTAGAAACCGTTAACATTTTTATACTACCACTGTACTAACTGTTATCCATCTAAGGAGACAAATATATGTATATCAAAATTTATTTTCTTCAAGGTTTACTACGGTCGTAAAGTAAGCATTATTGCCAGTAAATTATCTCAGTAAATAAAAGTGATAGTTCGAATAGAAGAAAGTAAACATTAAAGCAGTGGATATACACTTCAAACCCGATATCTCAAATCTAAAGTGAAATGGTATCACTGTTTTGGTCGTACATATTTACTTTGGAGAACCATGATGTAGGAAAAAAGGTAAACATCTCAGGGCCAATAAGTTCGGTTGTAAAGTAACTACACCCAGAAAATCTTTAGTTTTATTGCAAAGAATTTAATTCTTTAAAAACAAACGTTCTTTGCAAGGAAAATTACATGAAACAGCGAATTATTTTAAAACAAATAAATTCTTTGTTAAACACAATAAAAACGGTCCTTTGGATGAAGGTACTTTAGTTTTTAACACATAGGCTTTTAAATTCCTTACACCAATGGGTAAAAAATGTTGAACACTTTAACAGTTATTTTATATATTAAAGTTTAAAGTTTCTCATTTCTGTAGAAAGCCTTTATTAAATTCTCAGGACATAATTTTGAGATATGAAAATTTCTTAAAATATTTTGTGAGAAAACATTTTTATTTCGAGCATACGACTGAAGATGGCTTGTTGATGATTATATCGATTCGCGTGAATTTTGTCCTAAACCTGTCCTACAAAAAAAAAATAGAAATTTTGTTTAGGACAAACTTCACGAATCTATATCCATAAGTGAAGATTGTCTTAAATATGTCTTAAAAATCGTAAACCAAAATTATTCTTTACATGTATTAGTGTAAAAGCAGAAAGTCTAGTTATAACAAAGTTTTTTAATAAGCATAATAAAAATAATTTTAAAATTATAATAAATACGATGTTTAAGTAAGATGTTTCCATTTTAATTTTCTTTAAAATTTAATATATCGAATAATATGAATACAATCATGCTAATTTCTCGATTTCTTAAGAAAATCCTAGGAAACTGGCATCAAAGTGGTCTTTTAGCAAAAATGGCATAAGACCTAGGCTACCCGAAACAAGATTCAGTTTTGAAAAATTAGGAGATTAGGGTGTTAAGAACAACAAAGTTTGATGATATCTCATACATTGACATTTTGGTGTTGGTACTGCAAATTTTGATGCTTACTTCCTAGGATTTTCTCAAGAAAATTTTAAAAATGACTTTTACTTATATTCGTTATGTTATCTGAGATGTCATCAAACTTTGTTGTCCTAAACACCCTGATACCCTACTTTTTTCAAAACTGGAACATTTTTCGAAAAGCTTAGGTCCAGTGACATTTTTGAATATAGGTCATTTTGATGCTCGCTTCCTAGGATTTTCTCAAGAAAATTCTGAAAATAAATTTTATTTATATTCGATATATTATATAAGATTCCATCAAATTTTGTTGTCCTAAACACCCTGATCTCCTACTTTTTCTAAACCTGTTAGTTGCATATAGCTTAGATATTTTATCAATGTTTTTATGTTTTAATTTGTATCTACTCGGCACGATTGATTTTGATAAAAATTGGTGAGAGGGGGTTTTCGAGTGTCAGGAAGCGATTGCGATTAGTCTTGATTTAAGGCAAATTCGTTTAATGGGTCCTCCAGTGGGGCCCGGTTTATCTTATTATTGTGAGAAAAAAAATGAGATTTTAACATGAGGTAGGTCTTGATGTTGTTTTGAAAAATTACTAATTTGAATGAGACTCTGTATTTGTCAATTTATTGGGATGAAACTTAAATTTGTATAATGTAAATGGAATTCCAATATGAGTTCCAAATATAGTCCTGGAAACTAGCTTATTTTGTTTTGTTTCTACCATTAAAATTTGATGTCAGTATGAATTTCGGATGTGGTTCTAAAAATTAGAGCTAAATCAGTTATTCACAGATTGGCATGAAACTCATTCTAGAAATTAACTTACCAGTTTAAAAAGGCTTGTAATGGCAATTTCGATGGAGTTAAGAAATTCAGATGTGAATTTGAGCGCCCCTTCTGACTGATCTTTAACTGAAGCATAGCTTTTATATACTTTGAAATCTCTAGTCAGTTGGTCGATAATTTCGGCATTGATCTTACCTACGCCTTTATTCGGTGCTAGCACCAATAGTTCAATTCTTCATTTCTTCGTAGTTATAGTTGACGAGGCAATTTCCGAACACTTCGTTAATTAGATTGCCATTAGCTAAGGAGTTCCTCCGATAATTTTATTTCATCAAACTGGTTCATCGGAAGTTTTCCATCTCCCAATTCCAACAAATAATTTACGAATTCTAACTGTTCGATATCAACACGCATATTATCTTCCAGTGAAAATGAAGTGAAGTGTCTCCAGAATTTACTTTGTTTAATTGATAGATCCAGTAGCACACTTTGGCTCGTGGCTGAACGGGCAAGCATTGATGAAAATCACTTCCCAGGGCCATAATCTTTTCTCCAAATGGCAAATTAGAATTTCCAATTTTGCGCAATAGTTGATCCTACTGTCCAGTTCATATTTTGGTAGCATATAGGCGCTTTATCCATTAAAAAAACGTGAACTTTGGCAAGTTCGGCTGCTCTAACTGATCTCGGTTTTATGTTCGAGATCGATTCAGACGTTAATGCTACTTTGAGTCCAAAGGTCTCATGTGCAGCAATCGTACCACTGTAGTAGATAAGCATTATATGGAGCAACGTGACGATTATCCAGTGTTATTCGATGACCATTTTTGTCCTTGCGGTATACGGCATGTTCATGTAAAAATTCGTTGATATTATGTTAATCCAATTTCGGGTCATAGCAACGTGGTATACTTTGGTTTCTCGTCATCCACTAAAGATCTTAAATCTTGGAATGCTTAGGGAAGTCGAAGCGACACTTCACGTTCAGGATCATCGTTGCCAGGAATTTCAGCTGATATTAGATCGTCTAGTTCTTCTCCATTATGAATCTTGTTTTCAGAGATCATAATCAGCAGCAGGTGCATGTGTGGAAGACGTCACTTCTGAAATTCTTTTGTATAAGCAGCGACCTTTCCAAAGATTTGACGTTTATCTAGTTGTTCGATGAGTCAGGTCGATCTTGGGTAAGCTGTTGTAATTGTCAGGTAGTTCCATCGTCTAGAGCAATACATGACGTGACGCTGCTTTAATTTCACGCCAATTGTGATTGCAGATAATAGTAATGAAGAAATCTGGCGACCCAAGACGGCGAAAAATAGTAATTTATCTTCATTATCATACGGTTTATTTGATTATTATTTAATATGACCCTGCTTTATGTAACATTTAGTAGTCTTGACACTTTTTGATTTTGAAATGTATTAAAATCTTTAGAAATAACATAAAGAAACAGAGAAATGTTTAACCATATTCAACTTTTAGAGCGGAGCTCGATGGCAAGGGACAAATTTTAATTTTGCAAAGCTCCCTTAATAAACTCATGTAGCATAGAAACGCATAGCCTAGACAATTTATTTGAAAATAAATCTAGACTCAAGAATTAAAAGGGCGTAAGTCGCCTTATGCCCTAATCGACTTTTGATCATTTTCTGTTTTATTGTCTATTAACACGTTTTAATTTTCCAATTTCCTAGGTAATATCTAAGAAAGTAAGATATCTTATTCTCTTGCATATTACCTAAAAATTGGAATGAAAATGTATTAACAAAAAATGAGATAGAAAATGCTCAAAAGTCGATTAGGGCATAAGTCGACTTACGCCCTTTTAATTCTTGAGTCTAGAAATTTGTACTCTAATGCTTTTCATGTAAAAATGTGGTACATTTAGGTATCAAAAATAAATTATATGAGACAAAAAACCTAGATAAACAAATCATACGGATTACCAATATACGCAAAATCTTTTACAATGTTTATAGAATTTCTACTACATTTCTAAAACATTTCTAAAATCGATCTTTTACTTCGGTCTAAAAAGACCAAAGTATTGAAATCCTGTCAAAAATGACCCCAATGAGGCAAAGTATGATGGAACTTGCCTATTTTTCAACCGATTAAGATGAAATTCGATATGTGCGTTGGAACACACAAAAAAATATTGCGGTGTGAATGGTATTTTATCCGAAAAAAACTTTATTTTTTATCCAATAGTACCATATTAACTCCGCAAGATCGGGTACAAATTTTAAAATATCCAAAAGGATCGAACAGTATACTTTTGCACCGTTCGGAGTAAACGCAAAAGTTGTCAACAGCGGATTTTTTTAAAAGGTACTTCCCAGAGATTATTTTCGTTCTATCGGAGTAAATATTTACACAGTTTGGAGTTTTTATGAAAAAGTAAAATTGTAAGAGAATTTGGCTGTATTAGTTAAATTCGCTAAAGCAACCTGCATATTCCTTCTGTATAATAGAATTTAAATTGTGATACAATCAGTCTAGTCGCAGCGGCCTGATGAGAAGATTCAATTTTCTTACAATCTTCGGAACATATTAAAATCGTATACATTAAAATAAAATACCAATGGGATAAAAACCATACATTCAAAAAATGTGCGGTGTTAATTGGTTTTGTATCCGAAAAAGTATTTTATTTTTCTCCAACTGAATATATTTTATAAAATTAAATACGCATCAACGGATAAATATTTGTATCTATCCGAAAAGATAAATTTTTATAAAAACTCCTTTTGGATTTAATAAAATGCACCTCTAGGTGTTTTCCTAAAGATGAATGTTCCTGTTTGGGTTTTATGCGGTGTAAAAGTTTCTATCCAAATGTATTTTATGCCAATTTTATTATAATATCCGATTGGATTCAAATTATAAATATCCGATCGGTGGGACACTATGTAACACCGATTCGGTGTTGTGGTGGCCTTTTATTTTTTTGTGTGAAATGGGATTCTAAAATGAGTTTTGGATGAAGTTCTGCAATATGGCCAAGTATGATGGAACTTGCCCATTTCTCAACCGATTATAATGTAATTCGACATGAGCATTGGATATGTGATTCTAAAATGTTGTTTGGATGAAGTTCTGGATTATGATCAAGAGGGATGGAACTTGCCTATTTCTCAACCGATTACGATTAAATTCGACATGTGTAATGGAAAGGGGAATCTAAAATGAGTTTTGGATGAAGCTGTGGAATCAGGGGAAGTATGATAGAACTTGTCCATTTCTCAACCGATTAAGATGAAACTCGATGTATGTATTGGAAATGGGATTCTAAAATGAGTTTTGAATGAAATTCTAGAATATGGCCAAGTAGGATGGAATTTGGCTATTTCTTAATCGGGTATCATCAAATTTGACATGTGTGTTGGGAATGGAATTCTAAAATAATTTTTGGATAAAGCTCTGAAATATGGCCAATTAGGATGGAACTTGGTTATTCCTTATCCGATTATTATGAAATTTGACATGTGCGTTGTAAATGGGATTCTAAAATGATGTTTAGTTAAAGTTCTGGAATATGGTCAGTTACACGGTTAGAAATATCAGTATAATTTTGTATACTACTTTCGGTATAAAGTTCTAGAATACGATATTTTTCGTGTTATATTGGATGCCTGTATCCCTGTTACTGAAGCTTTTGACCTGTTTGGCTGTAAATATATGTTGGTTAAAATAGAAATCAGTACTGTCAAAACTGTCATACCAACTTTATGACACAGGTGACAGGTGAATGATATCCCCATTTAAAACACCAAAGACCGAAGTTCTGATCACCTAGTGAGGTTTCAGCCCTTTATATTTTTTTAAATTGTTCTGCTTTTCGAGAATCTTTAATATTTTAATAGTGTCAATTGTGTAAGTGGTAGACCAAGTAGTTTTAGGTACCAATCTCAAGAAATCTTTCCGTTTAGTTGATGAATCAAAAGAATGTCCAAACAAAATATTTAGTTCTCTACTTCTTTCTCTAAAGTAAATTTTATTCTGTTGTTTATTGAGTTAAAAGCTTGTAGGAAATATTCAGTCTTATCTATTAGTACGGCTGTGATTATATCATCAAAATATCTGTAGTAAAATAATAGTGGAAAATCTAAAGAGTTTAAAACTGAATTTTATAGTTTTTCCATTAGTAAATTTGCAGTAATGAGACTTATTCGGGAACCCAGAGGGTGAGCCAAAAACTTGTTTGTAAATTCTGTTATCAAAAAAAAATTCTTAATTATTTAAAATGATTCCAAAGCAGTAAAAATTGTATTTTTGTTAATTTTGATTTCGAACTTCTTTTAATATTTCTCCAATTTTGACTATTTTTAAAAAGTTGGTTGACATTTAAAGAGATTAACAGAAAATTTGGAGGCAATAACTGATTTTATTTTTGGCATCTTCAGAATTTTGAATTAAAGTATTTGTTGTCTCTACACTAGGTTTCAGAATATTGCCTAGAAACTATGATAAAGAATATATGGGACCCGCTATGGAACTTACTATATTGGCCTATTGGTTTATGGATTTTGAGTAGGCCATATAACTTTGTAGTTAATAATAATTTTTTTAAATTTTGTTAAATTTTGTGAATTTCTACTGTTTTTGAAATTTGTTAAAATGTTTATGAAATTATTCCAAATATTAATGCGATCATTATCATTCAAACCGAAAATTGCATTTTTACAAATGGTTGGTAAATTTTTCTATTATCGATCTTCCGTTTCACGTCAAATTCGTTTTAAGTTTAAGATATAAATTTTGTCCACCAACCATTGGTATTGCAATACCATTTTTTAACTCTCACTATACCATTGTTACGAGAATCTTCAGATTTAATCTTGATTAATTTATTCAATATAGCCATTGGCAAAATAAAATATTATAAATAATTAAAAAATTAATGTACATAGATAATTTATAAATGAATAAAAATGTGTCTTTTTATTATAATATAGGGGGTACAGCCCATCATATGATGGATACATTTTATATATAATGGTGATGTCCAGGGGTTGCTGCCACACCACAATCACCTTTTAAACATTTGATATATTTTCAGCCGAGTAGGAATAGCTCGTGATTTAAGGCTTTTAAGGATTATTGTACCTGAAATAGACCTTTAACCAAAGAGTAAGGGCTTTTAAGGATGATTTTACATGTGTTGGGGCATCCCACAATAAACCTTATAGACCGACAAACAGCGGGAGCTGTGCTTTTCTTCAACAACAAAAAAAAAATCGTGGTGGGCTGTTTGGTCTGCACGGCCTTAGGTATTATGCGTGATAACGTTTATAAGATGTTGAGATTAATTATTTCAATTAAATATAAATTATAGGCTAAAGTTTCTTTACGCACAAATAAATGCGAGGGATTCTCTCTCTACAGTGTTCAAACTATATATTGTAAATCGCTATTTTGCAGATATCAATTTCATTTAAAATTTATGTGGAGGGTTATTACTTTAATTTAAAATAAATTATCCACCACAGTTTCTTTTCGCACAAATTGAGATTAGAATCGCTTCGATCAGAAGAGGCGTTCTTTCGCTACACTGCTCACAATCATTGTAAATCACTCTTTTGTAGATTTTAATTTTAATTAAAATGTATTTGGAGATTAATTATTTTAATTTACAATAAATTATCTGCCATGGATTTTTTACGTATAAATTGACACCATAAGTGTTCCGATCAGATGAGGCGTTCTTGCATTACGCAAAAATTGAGCTCAGAATTGCTCGGATCGGATGAGCCATTCTCTGGTTCAAGCATTTAAATCGCGCGAAATCCGAGGTTCGCGGCCCGGCTTGCCTCGCCGCCTGATGACGTCGTTGCGATAATATTATGCATCAGGCATGAAGCTTAAGGAAAACCTAAGAAATCGTACATTTAAATTAAAAGTAATGCTTACAGTAATTGCCCACGACCAAAGGCAAAATTTCGTTTCAATTTTCTGTAAATGCGGTGTAAGATGTGGTCACGCCAAAAAAATATAAATTGGAAAAACTAAACTAAAATGCCTTGGGCAGAATCGAACCCCAAACATTAGCCGCTCTAGTCACATACGTTACTACTAAGCCACGTTCAACCCATGATAAACCAATTGAAAGGTATATGATTGACAGCTGTTTCAAATTCGTCTTTTCTTGCGCATGTCGTCATTCGGGCGATAAAATCACGAGGCTTCGTTGTTTTCACAAAATTTTCCCAAAAACTTTTTTTGCTATGAACTATTGTTTATAAAAAAAAGTATATCACAAATCACCGAATGACGTAATTTTTTAGTGAAAGAGATAGCAATACATGCGCTTGATCATACCTCTTAAATTGGTTTATCATGCGTTCAACCTAAATTATTTAACTTTCATTGTTATGTTATTGGCGATTTTCATCAAATGTAGTTAGCGTTGGTTTCTACGCAAGTAAAGGGGACGAGTATTGTCAAATTCAAATGTTTGACAGTTCTGATCCCCCTTGTTCTATGGTAAAATTTTGTTCATATTGTTTTCACCAGATGTCAGCTACTTTGTTGCAAATCGCGAATATTGTTTCAAACATAGTATGCTATGAAGTGTATGATAGGAAAAAATGTTTACCAAAAAATTCTCATGGCTTACTACAACTCAATTAAAAGTTTTTAAATAACTTATAGGAGTGTTCGCATTCATTTAGGCGCAAAAATAAACTTGTACCACGTATTTTCTTATATAATTACTGTAATAATTATAAAGCGGAATATTTAATTTATAGTAAAATATTTGGTCATTAAATGAATACTAAAAAAAATAAAAAATAAATAAAAATAAATGAAATTTGGGTGAACATCGAACTCGAGATATTTTCCGTTCGAAATTTGTTGTTAATAGGTCAACATTTTTTTTTTTGTTTTTAAATATGTTTTTTATTATTTAGCAATTTTTTTTTACAATTTTTGATGACCAAAGAATATTAAAAGAAATCTCAAGGTCTATTATAATTTTTGAAAACTTTTGTCCTAATAGGATTCTCAAGTTTAACTATTTATGATTGTTTCTTTATGTTTTTGGTCCCTATTATTCTATAATTCAGGTTCTACTCTTATGTTAAATTCTCTCGATTTCCAAATAAAAATCGAGTTTTTTATTTGCCAAAACATATGAAAAAAAAAATTGAACCGTTTGTAGTTGGCTTTGTACAAAAAAATAACAAATAAAACAGCGAGGTTTTATTTACTCATTTGACATATTTAAATTTGAAAAATGAAGTTACCAATAGCGTTTCAAAAGATGTAAAATTTAATTTTATTATTATTATTATTATTATTTTAGCTTGTATGAAAAACATAACTGCTCGCATCAGTATAACATGACAACAAACGTTTTATGAAAATTGCATCATTTTGTATAAATTAATTTTGACGTTTATATTTCTATGTATTTGTGAAATTTTGGTGAAATCTACCAAAAAATCCGGATTTGTTACAAATGATTCGGATAAAAAAAAAAATCAATTTGTGTCTTTCGAAAGAATATGTAATGTCAAATTATCAATCCAGATCAATTTTTTGATTCGGATTGATTTTTTTTTCGCCCAAAGAATTCGACATTAGTGTGCGTATTTCATTTTCATGCCGACATAAAACTTGCTACCTTAAATATTGTCGTTTTCACTTTCTTAAAATTAATACTTATAACCTAATAAAATAAATAAATAAAAATCGTAAAAGATTGGATTGCGCTACGTTGGGGTACTGGGGCCATCAATATTTTTCTTTTCTTTTTATGAATTTTAAATGATACATTCTTCTAAATGCAGTGCTGAATGATCATCTGGATTGCTGAATTTTGCATCCTCGAATCCTTTTTCCGTCAGCTTTCTTTGTACATTGTAAATTAACGGGATTTGGTTTGTATTTTGTATGTATCCTTTTTTGTCTAAATAGTTGAATGCTTCTGGGCCTATGGTATATTCCTCATTTGTATCGAATTTTAAATAATTTGTTCATTCGTATAATACAATCCGTACGTTAACACGTTGTTGCCTTGTGAAGTGGTACGTCCAATGTGTTCTCTTACTAGGCTAATAATATGTAGATCAACCCTTTCTGCGTCGAAGTTTCCGTATTGTGCTTGGTTAGAGATGTATTGCTTAAATTTTGTCTCCGCTTTCCGATATTTTCCCGTACACACCCTTATACATTTTCTTTCAAATTTCCTTAGCCTCTCCATATAACTTGCGCTACCATAAGGGGTAACCATACGTTAGAATCGGCCTTATTAACGATAAATAACATATTCGTTTTACAATACTGTTGAGATATGATGAGTAGAATATTTTGCTATTACATATGAATGCTTTTTTGGCTTTGGCGATTTGGATATTGATGTGTTGGTTTAAGTATCCAAAATGATCCAAATTTATACCTAAGTATTTGACTATTTGTTGTTGCTCTAATTCTCTGTTATTCACTTTGATTTTGAAGTTTTTCCAATTTTTCTTTGTGTCGTATGTCGCAACTTGTACCAGTCTTCTGAAGAATATTGATTCACATTTGTTTTCGTTAATTCTTATGTGCCATGTGTTTAGGTAATTGGTGGTGAATTCAATTGCTACCTGTAGTGTTTCCCTTATGTTGGCAATTTTGTGGTTGGCATAGTATGTACTAGGTCGTCCGCGTAGGCGATGGTTTTTAAATCTGCCGTGTTCAAGTTTGCGTTATTTATGTACAGATTAAATAACACCGGCGCATTTATCATTCCTTGCTGTAATCCGTTTCCAACCCGAAACATGTGATTTGATGTTTCCTCGCCATTGGTGATCACGAATCTACGCCCAAACAGCATGTCTGACAAAATCAATAGTATGTCCTGTTCAAATTTTAGTTTGCGCAATTTAAGAAGTAGCCCGTCTAGCCAAACTGACTCAAACGCTTTTTCGTGCTTTTAATTTTGCTATAGCGTGAGTTGTGGAATGTCCGTGACGAAATCCAAATTGATTATCCGGCATCAAATCAGTGTTATAAATGTGTTTTTGAATTTTGTGATTGTGATTATTTCATACACCTTACTAATATTTGAGAGTAAACTGATTGGCCTATAGTTTTGCGCGTTAGTATAGGCTCTTTATTTTTTTTAATATTGGAAATATTCTTGCTATTTTCCAACAAGTAGGAAAAGACCGATTGTTTAGCAGATTATTGTATATTGTGCACAACCCTGTAATAACTTCATCTGGGAGGTGCTTCAGTATTATACTTGGAATTTTGACAACGCCGAAAGATTTCTTGTTATTCGAGCAATGCAAAATCGCTTTCTGTTCCTTTTGTGAAATAAAATAATTTTGGGTTGCCGATTCAATTTCATTTGCTAAATTTTGATTGGAAAATTGAAATTTAGCGGTGTTGTGTGCTTGTTGTTCTTTCAAAGTTTGTGCATATTGAGTAACTATGTTTTCATGCGGGCTGCTAATTGAGCTTAACCTTCCTTTCAACTGCTTCTCTACGTATAGTAGCCCAAAATATCAAGGTTTTCACGAGTGCTGTAGCTCTTATAATTTCGATTCACTTTCGGCATATCATTCCAATCAATGTTTAAGTCTGCCATACACGTCATCTCCGTTTCGTTAACCTCAATCTGATTTATGTTTTTAAAGTTTTTAGTCCTGTTCATTTGGGAAAACATTCTTTCATCTGGCCTGATTTCTTCGATTTTATTTTTCCAATATTGGTTTGTTCTTTTTATTTGTGCTTTTATGGGGTTAATTTGCTGATTTGATATCGGTGAACCTTGGCTTTTTAATTTTTTTATTTGGGTTATTAGATAACTTTTGTGTCTGTATAACTCTCCATCGTTTTGTTAGTGTAGCATTGCATGTTTGTTTTACGTCTAACCCTGGGAGCAGTTTTTATTATTGTTTCATTGGTGAGATTTGTTAACGTTCTATTTCTTCATTTGATAAGTTTCTATCGTTTGGTGTTATCATTTGCTGCGCATTGCTTCTCCGTTGCTGATAATACGCCTTTTTCACCTTGTTTGACCACCATATCCAGTTAGTGATAGCGTGGTGATTTGTGTTCTGTGTTTCCTGTAAGCTCTCTTCTGCATGCTCGATACCTTCAATTATTATCTGAATGGCCTTATGGTCACTCTCATATCGATGCGATGGTATTTCCCCTTGCCCGTTTGTTTTAATTTTCCGCCTATGATCTGTAATTGCGAGGTCTAGATAGCTATCAGGCTTATACATTTTTGATCGGTAAATAAATCCTGTATTAGTCAGCCATCAGTTTAATATTGTACCTCTTTTGTTTTCTGTTATGTTCCCCCAATTTGCATGTTTTGCATTTATGTCTCCCGCAATGATATAGTAGTTGGTTGTAGAAATTAGATCTAAACTTTCAAATAGTTGGGTCCAATCCGCTTCGATATTTTTTTCCTATTCTGTGTTTTAGTTACTAGGGCAATATATTGAGACTTTGAATAATTGTGACTTATCTTTGAGTGCAACCTTTATTATCGTTGTTTCTATACCACAGCAATTTTGAAGTTTGTTAATCTTTACAATTTCGTATTTTATTTTGTGGTTAATAATAATGGCTGTCCCACCTCCCTTTTTTAGCTTTGGTCGATCTTGTCTTATGATGTTGTATTTTTGAAATTCTATTTTATGCCGATATTCTAGCTTCGTTTCGCTTAGTAACATTATGTCTGGTTTGTGGTATTCCATGAAGTTCAATAGGTTTAGGCGTCTATGTATACTGACGATTGAATTTACATTAATTGCTAATATTTTGAGCTGATTCATAACCCTTGTATAGTTTTGAGAAGTTGCGCAATTTGCTCACTTTGTTGTTCAATGATTGTTGCCATTTTACCTACTTTTGCAGACAATTTGTGCACTGTCACTCCTCTTCTTCTGTGCTGTTTCTTACTACATCTGCATATGTTGCGTTTGTAGGTCTATTCGCTGGTTGTACGGTTTTTGCTGCTGATACATTTCCACGCTTTTCTTGGATTTTCCTTCTTAGTTTTTCAATTGCTTTTAGGTATTCCGGGCAACCTTTATAGACGCCGGGTGTCCGCTTTCATTACAGTTAGCGCAGAATATTTTGGTATTTTCTATTTTATTTATTATAGCACATTCACCTGGGTTGTGTTGTATTTCGCATTTGACACATCGATATCCTAATTTACAATGCGATGCTGCATGACCAAGCCTTTGGCAAATTTTGCATTGCATAATTTTATTTGTCTTTTTTAGCGGCTCCCAAGCAATTCTTTGGTAATTAATTGTTTTTATATTTTGTATTTTAGACATTTCCGTATTTTGCTCAAATTGAACAATATATAACGGTAACTTTTTCTTTTCTTCCGTAGCACGTTTTGTAGTCAGTTGTGATGTATTTGTGATACGTACTTCGCCGCTTCTTTCAATTTCCGCTTTTATTTCGTTGAGATTTTCTTCTTCTTTTAAGCCCTTAAGTACCATAGTTTTGGGTTTGAAATCTTTAGGTGTATAAGAAAAATATTTTGTGTCTACTTCGTCTAAAATATTTTTAACTTTATAGTAGTCCTCCAGATTTCGCGTTAATACCTAATGTTTCTCGCTACTGACCCGCTTTATTTCAAGATCATTGATCTTTTATTATTGATACTGTATTGTTTGTTTATGTATGTGGATAGGTAAATTAGAAATATAAGAAAAGCGTTCCGGAGTTAGTGAATGATTGGGTAATTATATATTAGGTTTAAAATAAAAAATTAATTAAAGTTTTATTTTTTAATAATTTTTCTTAATCTTTCAACAGCAACCCTTTAAATTAAGACTATCGTTCTTTAAATCAAAGAAAAAGGGAATTTAATTTAAGTGACTTTAATTATTTCACTTAAATCTCAAACAGTTTTGCGGTACGTCTAAAGATTAAAATCATTTGTATTAAAGTTACTATAAAATTTGGTTGAAAATGATTCACTTCATTAAAATAAATGATGGCAAAGCTTTTAATTTAAATAATTTCTTTACTAATAAAAAATAAAGCATTTGGGCTTTATTTTAAAGTTTTTGAATATTTTATTCTAAGCTCCAAAAAGTTTGGCACAAATCCTTTAAAATAAATGGAAAATTCTTTGTTTTTACGAATAAATTTTCTCAGTGTATCACTTTTTTTTACGATGTATAGAATAACGGTATTAAATTACTAAGAAGTATACAATACTGCTGTAAATTTTTATGAAAGTAATAAAGTTATTCTATCGAAGAAGAATTAGACTCTAAACGGGAATTGCAGACGTAGTGGGAAAAAATTTCAGCAGTTTCAGTTATTAATAGACTATGGGATAAAGACACCGAGGTATGGCCTATAATTAGCAACCACTTACAAAAAACCAACACACTGCTTTTAAGCTATTTAGTGAGAAAATTAGTTCTCGGAAAAGTTTTAATGAATTTTCAATAATACTCACCATTATTGATTCCACTTTAGAAAAACCGATGGTTACCTGAAAAGATAAAAATACAAAAATATTATTTGAATTTTAATCGAAACAAATTTGTAAGTATCTACACACTTAAGCACCCAATATGATATCATATAATATTCAAATAGAATTAATTTTCAATAAATGATTCTATAAAAACGTGCTGTATTTCGTGTAGTATTTTGTAACTCTCAACTGCCCGAAGTGCTTAAGTGTTAAATTAAAACACAAATTCTCCATTAACCAAACCCACTTATACTTTCTTTACAATCAACATTAAAACAAAATATATTCCTCAAGCTTTTATGAAAAAAACTGGATACCAATTGGTATCATAATGCCCAAAACAAAACCAAACTCATATTAAAAAGCAATAGCAGTTTAAAATGTTTTATATCTCCAAAGTATCCAGTAAATGTAGCAAAGCAACAAAAGCAAAATGCTTGAAAACACTTTGTAACCAAGATGGAAATTGGTGTTTACTAATTATGCGAAATCGTAATTTAATTATGTATATCAAAATTATTTCTATAGGTTACCGTCTCCTCCAGTATACTGTTCTGTTTATTACACCAAACCAAACTTTTCGTTTTACGCCAAACAGTTTTCGAATATTTTTTCATATATTTTGTGGAAGTGAACTGTGTGTGTGGGTGTGTGTCAGTGTTTGTGATTATACTGAATTACTAACATTATATTACAACAAGCATTTTACATTTTGATCACGTACTTTATTTTTTTTCCTATCTGAGAACATAATTTAATAACAAAATATTGTAAGTAGTAAAATAAAAATTTGAAACTAAAGTTTTTCTGGCATTATTCGACTCTTCTCGTATAACATTGATAACATTTTATATTTTATACAAAATTTAAATATTTTGATCGAATTGAGAAATCCAACAATTCAAAATAAAATACTGAATAAACTTGTAATGTGCACAAGAAAGATATATGTGTAATAAATTTATTATTATTATAAACAATCTAAAAATATTTATATATTTATGGTTGTTCTGGCATATAGACATAAACGACAACCAACATAATTATATAAAAATATAAATTGTTTTTTTTTGGGATAGAAATACAGAACGAAAGCTCTTCGTTTTTTTTTTATTACTATTAATCTGTGTCAATCACGGTGTACTCATAAAAATTGTGTAATAAAAATAAATGTAAACAAAAAAAGTGCTTTAAGTGCTTTTAGAAATTTATTGGATTTTAAAAATAAACAATGTCCAATATAATAAATAAATGTAGACTTGTTATGTGCATTTTTAGCTTTGTAGATTAATTTTTTAATTTTCTTTTGGGTTTGATTGATTGATTGATTTAGTGTATCGATCAAGCATAAGGCAAGTTTCTCAGAATACGCCAGGTCCACCGTACATCCTTTTACGAATAACAAACCGAGAGAAAGGAAAAATATGTTAGTAGCAAAGAATCAACCCGGTTCCAGACACCTAAGTAGTTGATAATTAGTGAGTAAGACAGCACAAGACAACATAATTACTAAACTAGTTGAGTCCAATCAACATTTAAATAATTTGATTTCCGTGAAATCTAAATTAAATAGATCATTGGTGTAAAAATTATTATATACTAGAGCCGCCGTGGTTTCCATTATAAGTTTATTCCGAAGAAATTATTAATTAAAGGTTACAGTACCTTATTGAAACCACAAAACAAATAAACGAAAAATTAAAATTTAAAAAATAAATCAAATTTTCCAAATATTTTGTTTTTATTTAAAAATATAAACGTTTTCGATCACTCTGTGTGATCATCATCAGATATATCTTGCAGTTGCAAGATATATCTGATGATGATCACACAGAGTGATCGAAAACGTTTATATTTTTAAATAAAAACAAAATATTTGGAAAATTTGATTTATTTTTTAAATTTTAATTTTTCGTTTATTTGTTTTGTGGTTTCAATAAGGTACTGTAACCTTTAATTAATAATTTCTTCGGAATAAACTCATTGGTGTAGTAGGTATTTTTAAATTTATTCTGTAAAATTTCTGATTACATATCTTGTGGCATGTAATCAAACAAGAATTCGATGTCTTTAATTTTGAGTGTCATCGTACTCAGATTTTTGTAGCGCATCTATTGAACGTTTCAACTTAACTATTCTACCTACTTTCATATATAAATGTGACCGTAAAATTTCCATTGAGGGGGAAAAAAGGTAATATTCCAATACATAATATTATCCGTTTCCACTCAATCTCCACGCATAAACTAGCGGGTCAATTTTTATTTTCAAACTATACTAATTTTTTACATTTAAGAGATGATTCCCACAGTATGTCGAGAGGGTATCAGTCGTAATATAGATTTTAATATTTTAATCCACCATTTGAAGTGAGAAGAGTGACTAACGTTTCAATAATTTCTGAAGTTCCAAAAATGGTGGTCTCGCTATTTTAAAAAACATCTTGCGACATACAAAAATCAAGTGAGACTTTTAGCATCAGTACTTATAGGCATTTTCAGTGCACAATGAAGCTAGGAAGTGTTAAGGCTCGTACGGTTATCAACGGTTTGGTGAATGGAACATTTATATTAAAAAAGTAGGATCAAGTAAGTAGTTCTCCCTGTCGATATCAAGTAGTTTTTCCCGTCGAACGGCTGCATTGCTATAAATCACAAAAAGATACGGGACATGGCAAAAGTACTACACTATGTTCCGAATGAATACAAGGAATTCTATAGTGAACTCAATGGCCTAGCCGCCTAGTTCAGATATTGCAAATATAGCGATAATATTGACGAATAAATTTGTATGTTAACTATGTAAATGAAAACGATAAAACATTATTAAAAATTACTGTTGTTTATTATTTCTTGCGAAATTCTGGAATTGAGTGGAAAAAAAGTAATATTCCAGCCCCCTTAATTCCTAATATATAATATATGCAGCGATTCCATACAAAACCGATCAAAAACACGCAAATTTTGGCCTTAGATTTTTATGAAACTTCCCAAAAATGATCTATATAGCAAATAACTTGGCACGTATTTTTTTATTTCCTTCTGCGGCACTGTTCTTTGAAACAGGGGCGTACGGCGTTTTATATTTTTTCTGATTTTTCTGAAAAGTTCTAATTTTTGGAGGCCTCTGTCGCGAGAACCACTTAATCGATTTTAACAATATATCTCAAATGAAAGGAAATAAAAACGCGAGTAATACCTTTCATTTTAAAATATGATTTTTTGAATATGTCAAGATTTGAATATTTTATACCAAAATTCAAGAAAATCTATTCAAACTCATTTTGTGTTATTTTTTAGTAATTTTTGATTATTTTTTGGTATTTTTGGTTATTTTTTGGTATTTTTGGGGTATTTTTTGGTAATTTTTTGGGGTTTTTGCGGTAATTTTTTGGTATTTTTGTATATAAAAAAATTACCAAATATACCAAAAAATACCACAAAAATACCAAAAAATAACCAAAAATTACCAACAAATACCACTAAAATACCACAAAATACCAAAACATACCACAAAAATACCAAAAAATACCACGAAAATACCAAAAAATTACAGAAAAATACTAAAAAATAGCAAAAATTACCACAAAAATACCAAAAAAAAATTACCAAAAAATTCCACAAAAATACCAAACATTACCAAAAAATAACCAAAATATACCACAAAAATATCCAAAAATTACCAAAAAAATTACCAAAAATTTTGGTATTTTGTGGTATTTTTTGGTATTTTTGTGGTAAATTTTAGTATTTTTAATATTTTTTTGTGATTTTTGTGGTATTTTTTGGTAATTTTTGGTTAGATTTTGGTATTTTTTGGTATTTTTGTGGTATTTTTTGTTGTGGTATTTTTTGGTATTTTGTGGTATTTTTGTGGTATTTTTTGGTAATTTTTGGTAATTGAATGTTTTTGTATTATGTATATATGTATTTACTTACATTAGATATTTACAATATTCAAAATATCTTTTCTAATTTGTGTCATTCGTTTTGATGTAGTGTGTAAGAAGGAATTTGTAATGAAACGTTGGTCACTGCTTGCAGCTTTTACCTGGATATCGCACAGTCTAGGGTGGGAATTAGGCAGTGCTCACCAGGGACTTGAGAGATATTATACTTACTACACCGACATTTTTTTAATTAACTCAGCACACACTAAGCCGCACACATGGCCACTTAATAAAAATAGCAGCTTAACACCACATTGGATTCATCTTATCACAATTTTTTAGCAATATGTACATTAAAATGGAAAATAAATTTACAACATTAAATTTTATTATTTTACAATAATTTTTTTTAAAGAAGTTGATTAATGTCCCTACTTAGGAATTTTGTTTCCTTAATGGGTATGCATTGCACAACTGCAGACACATAACACAATTTTATTTATGGGGAAGGATGGAAGAAAGAAATGAAATTGTTGATGCTTGAATCCGCTCACAATACACATATACAGCAACACTACGTCCGTAGTGGATTAGTGGTCAAATAATTCAAAAATTTAACACAACTCGCACTCGAAATATTGTGAGTTGTGTCATCGACAATCCCACCAAAGGAAACTCAAAAAAACAAATGAGTTTATTATTTGTAATCAGGGGTAGAAAAACCCTACGATTTCGTCACGTTAATGGAAAAATTATTCCAAAATTATTTTAAAACGTTATAACGTTATTTATCCTTAAATCATTTTAGACGTTACGTTGCATAACGTTAAATACCGATAAATAACGGTATTTAACATTAAATAAAGTTTTTAACGTTATAGATCAAAAACGTTACCTAAATCTAGACCTATACCTACTTAAAGTTTAAGTGTTTTTTGTATTGAATGGCTTGTATACACATTTTTGTTGGTTTTGATTGTATTATAATTTGCTGTCACCGAAATTAGTTTTTTCTTTCAACATTAGCTGTTATAATATCAATACTGAAAATGTGTACTAAATTTCTTTAAAATAGAATTTATTACTTAGAGCCCTATATATTCATATAGATGACTTTTACAGTACAACTTATAGTTAAAGCAATAAAATGTTTTTTTTTATTTCTGAAAAACAAAATTTTTGATATATTAACGTTTTTCCACTCAGCTGTTCAATTGTACTTTTTGGTGACATGCTACCCATACCGAATTGCTAATTCTAAATTGGGTCTCAAACTAATGCAATTCAATCAAAGAAAAGCGCATAAGAATTGTTAAAATATCAGCAGCAATCATCAAAGAAGGCTTCCAACCCCAAATTTATGCATTTGACGAAATAGAAAATATCGGTGAAGAGTTTGTATCAGAAATATTGAAAATATTTACAAATGAACTACATAAACATAAGTAACAAAGTGCATCATCATCAACAAAGAACAGTAAAATGAAAATCTTTATTAATCATTATGTACAGTTGGGTTTATATCATCAGTGCAACTTGGATTATCAGTTTATCTTAACCGTAAAGTATGGCATGTCATTGGTTTATTGGATTCTACGGGTATACATATGTACGTGTCTTGTATGTTTATTGAATTCGAAGGGTTCTTTGTATACAGAGAGGTTAATAATTGCATTAAACGGTAACAGAGTTTACCGAAATACAATTTGAAAAAAATTGATTTCTGTATTTCATAATGTAGATGTATACGTATGTTTATATCATATCATGACCTAGGTGGCATAAAATTCATCACACCTTCTACGTTAGTTAAATTTTATTTAAAAATATAGCCCTGTTCGTGTTCAGTAGAAGTGGCATATCTGAAGTTATTATACGCCTTAGGAGGATTTTATTTGCTCATGTTATATGTCTCTTGGCATAATTGGATGTTTTATGAAAGCAAGCGGCTTAGAAGAATTATGGACAATAGCTTCGAGCACATATTTTGACCATTACCATCAGTGATCGCAAATATGTATGTGGAACGCGTGCAAAAATTTGCACGTTTAAAAATTGTTCCGGCACGCCAAAAAAATGTTGAGTTTTAAAAACCGACCTTGTTGCAGTTATTCTCACGTTTTTAGAGTTTTGATACTGGGAAATTTGAGATCAAAAAATTAATTTAGTCATATTACAACCGTCTTTGGAATAAATATCAAATATTTTCGACAAATAAGAAAAGCACGAAACAAAATTACTAGCTGATAAAATGCGCCAGTTGTTACAATATGTTTTTTGTTGTGTTGGTACACTTGTCCCAGAGGTATCTTGACATTTGTAGCCAAATTGAATTTTTAGCTTATTGTTGGCTGTCGAAAAGATTACACAGTTTCGGTATGCTAGGCAATTTGGTTTATGGAACAGGAAGAAGACATAGGAATATGTAAGGCGAATAGGGAGCCACACCACAAAACAATTATGAACAAGCAGATAGTGTGAGCATGTGCATTAGTGTGTTACAATGGTTATGAGTTGTTTCACCACAAATCCAGGCATTTCATTTGGATTGGTTCTCATGGTCGATCAAACTTGACGAGCTCTTTTCGGTCTTGGCTCGTTAAGAAACTTCCAATGAGACGATTGGACCTTAGTGTCAACATACTCGTATAATCGGAATCTAATTTTTTATCACCAGGTATATGAACCGTTTGACCAGTTTTGCATCGTCGTTGATTTCATTCAGCAACTTCTGAGCCGTGTCCATTCGGTTCTGTTTTTGGTAGAAATTCAACAATTTCCGAGTCAATTTTGCGGTCAAAAGTTTCATGCCCGTAAGCATTGGAAAAAGTGTTTGACATTAGCCAAATGGTATACCAACATTATCAGCAATCTCTCTGATAGAGATTCGACAATTGTAACACATGCTCGGACATCCAAAGAGATTGTCATTTATTTAACGTATTCCTGGTCTTCTTTCAAATGCTTGTACCTCTGGTATATATTTGATTCGTCCACAGAAGACTCGCCAAATCATTCAACATTTTCAATAGAGCTGAGCACTTCATTCTATTCTTAAATCAAAATTCAATACAAATTCTTCGAATCATTTTTTCCACAACTAAAAATTGCACCAAACCACATTTAACTTTTCAAGATCCATCAATAAAGTAAGCATCCGGTACCAACACAAGAAACAAAAATTATGAAGAAACTATTACTGTTAGATACGAAATGATTTAAACCGAGCAGTCGCAAGGAACCATCGCAAATTTTGCGATTTTACCGTTATTTCATTCATAGCGGCTAATATAGTTTTAGTTTAGAATTTGTTAACAACAAATTAAGAGGCACGTTTGCGTTGGATTTAGTTAAAAACAAGGACAGCTAATGGGAGTTTTTACTAGAGTGACCAGATTAGAAACGTCCATATTTGATGAAAAAAAAATCAAGAAATAGCTTTTTAACATCGATATTTTCAATTTCCCATCTGAATCTGTTAATTATACATATGCATATGTCTTTGATGTCTTCCTTCGGACTTGAATCGCTCATTAATATTCCTACTCGTGTGACTAACTCTTTTTTTTTTTTTTTTTTTTTTTTTTTTTTTTTTTTTATTAGGCTTGGCTCCTACATAACCTAGAGCCATATTGCCAGAAACCCAAATTTACAAATTTCTTATTACAATTTTAACTTCATATTTCAAGTTTTTAATTACAATTTTTAAGTTTTTTTTTTTTTTTTTTTTAAGAACCAGATTATTCCCACACATATTTCGCAGTTTATTATCTTGTCTTAAATCGTTATCCCACTCATCCTAATAAATTCATACATTTCCTTATAAACCAGTCCGCTCTCATTCATTAAATCACTTAAATTTCTTGCACTCAGAAGGATGTTGAACTGAGCTCTGTATTGGCTGTATCTAGGACAAGCCAATATGAGGTGTTCAACATCCTCCACACTTCCACACAACCCACAATCATTGTCCTCACTCAAATTACGTTTCCATAAGCATTCCTTCCAATTTCCGTGGTTCAGCCTGATTCTCTCAACCATTCGCAACATTCGCGTATCTCCTTTGAGTTCCTTATAGAAAGGAATTCTCAAAGGAGTACCACGGATCGCTCTGTACTTCATTCCTTTCGTGGCTAACTCTTCATCTATATGTATTCATCATTTCTTTGCTCGTTTTAAGTCAAATGATCTCTCATATTTACGAACTTCGGTAATCGATCTTAAGATCTCGGATCACCATTTTATTGAGGTTTTATTTAAGATTCCTAAAAATTTACAATCTCAGATTTATTTTCGATCTGGTCGCTGTACCAAGATCAACTTGGGAGTTTTATTCGCTATATTTGAGCATATGGATTGGAATTTTGTTCTTGACTGTGATGATTCATATATGGATCTAGATCTCTTTCTTAACACATTCTCGCATATGGAGTTAAACAAGTCAGACTTTTACAGCCATGGATTTCTTATTAGCTTGCCAATCGAATTAATAAAGAAAGTATTGTACAAAAAATTAAAAAAAAACAACCGGTTAATTCGAATCTCCAAGCAATCTCTAACAATAAATGCAAACAACTTAATGATGATATATAAGCGTATTACACAAGTCGTTATTCAGTAAACCGCTGTGATGTTAAAAAAACTGGAATATCGTCAATGAAATTTTTACTAAAAAACTTAAAGCTTGCTCGATTACTATGAATATTCTGTCGGATAATGGGGCTCTTCTAACATCTAGGTCAGATATTTCTAATGAGTTTAATTGCTATTTTACAAGTGCTGCTGACATTTAAGAGTTAAATATTTTACGAATGTTAACTATGATCTCCCGTACGATAGTTGTCCAGAAACATTTTGTATAACTCCTGTTTCTAATTTTGAAATTTTATCCATCATTAAATCGTTGGAACCAAAACATGCACTTGATAATGATGGAATCAGTAATTTCATTTTGAAATAGATTTCTAAATTTGTTTGTCCCGCCATTGTCCATATTTTCAATCTTTCTTTCATCCAGGGAATTGTACCTGTGTGACTCAAATCCGCTACGATAATTCCGATATTCAAAAATTGTGACCGCAACCATAAAGAAAACTATAGGCCTATTGCTATCCAGCCAGTGATTCTGAAAGTGTTTGAAAAAGTAGTCAAAAATAGAGATGGGTTTGCTATTAACACGGATTTCGTTCAGTACTCATATCAACACGGATTTCGTCAAGATATATTTCAAGAATAATATTTACAAAGCACCAAATGGTGGTAAAGTCTGCAGGTTTGTTTGTTGATGCTACGAAAGCCTTTGGTATGGTCGACCATAAATGTCTACTATCGATTCTCTTTGACATTGAGTTTAGAGGTATTTGGAACAAATGGTTTGCTTCTTATCTCGAAAACCGAGCGGTGAGAGTCAACATAAATGGAACGTTTAGTGACCCTCCTTTGTTGTTTTTAATTTATACCAATTCTATCTTTAAATTGAAACTGTACGGTATTAGCACTGGGTTTGCTGACGACTTAACTCTAGCAATCTCCGTCTGAGGTAGTCTCAATGATTAATTCCGATCTTAAGGTATTACATTTATGGTTCAATAAGCATTGCTTAATTCTGAGTGAAAAGACAAAATTTATGTTTTTTTAAATCTGTGGTATTTTGCCTATAGTAACCTAGTAGCCGCCCCGGTGGCACAGTGGTTAGCAGGCTTGCTTTAAGCTCCAGAGGTCCCGGGTTCGATTCCCAGCGGGTGATGAAAAAATCACGGCTGGTTAATGTTGGATCAATGAATTAATCACTCATTATCCGTTAAAAAAATGATTACGAAACTTCAAATGAAGCGGCCAAATCCCTCTATGGGAAGTAGCGCCAGCGAAAAAAAAAAAAAAAAAACTTAGTAATAACATATATCATAATTTTACTAAATGCTCTACCAATAAGTGTCAAACTGAGTGTTTTAAAATCGAGTCAGTTAACACGTTTAAATATCTTGGCATCCATTTGGACTCTAATCTTAATTGGAAAACTCATGTGACCAACATAATATTATACACGAATTCCGCTGATGTATCACGCACTGCACTGGGACATGGTTTATCATGTTGGGGTGGCGTACTTTAAAGCCTTTATTTAAGTTTAATAATATCTTACCGTTGCAACACTTGTACATTTACAATGTTTTAAAAAAATTGTATAAGCGGAATGGCCATTGTAGTTCGATGATCGCTATAACCTCTGTGGAGAAGTTCTCCATCAACTATTTCACAATATTCTGAGAGTTAATACTGATCAATTCTGCCGCTATATTCTTGTTGCAGCGCCTACATTTTCAATGCTTTGCCGGATTTCTTGAGAAGGCTTATCTATGTACTAAGCCATTTTTAACTGAAGTAAAAAAATGGTTACTTGAAAACTCAGACGTTTCTTTTCTGTATCGTGTTGTTGCGTAACACAAATGCGATTCGATTTATTATTTATTTCAATTGGTATATACTTGTATTTAACCGACTAATATTATTGTCTTTCAGCTACAAAACAATTTAACAATTTTTTTTGTGTTTTTTTGTTTCCGTTGCTTTTATAATGTCTAATTTTGTTTTTTTGCGATTAATTCGAGGCTGTCGTTGTATCTTCGTTTTTAGTTTCAGCCCGTCTCGTTTTCGTTTATATAACTAGCCCTTTAGGGATAAAGTTGCAAGGATAAATCGGACAGTTTTCAACTTTTTTTTTTAACTAATTAGAGCGTGAATTGTTTCATAACTCTACGAACTATTAGATTAAATGTAGAAAACAGTCCACTCTGTACAGATGTCATGTATACAGAGACGCGGTTGAAATATAAAATAAATTGTAACTTTGCATGATGTTGGTTATACACGTATTTTTGAACTAAAGAATTTATATATCTCTGTTATCTCTTATTAAAGCAAGGCCAAAATAATATTTTAAAATATGTTACACTAATAAAAAAATATATTATCTCTCTCTGCTTTATACATGAAACATGGAACATTTTTACTTTTGTGATTTTATGTATGGCAATAACACTGATTAGCTGTCTTATCTAGCGACGTCTAATATGTTAATTGACTGATAATTTTCTTTTGTATCATATCGTAAAGAAAGCAAAAATAAAGTTATTTCAAATGAAAAGAATGAAGAACTATTTTACCTTTTACTTCCCAATCACATTAAATTCTCGATTGAATTGCGTGAGTAAAATTAATATTTATGTTGAACAAAAACCTGCTTATGTATATTTATGTATAAAATCAAAGCAACCTTGATTATACAAGCCATAATCTAAAAAACGAAGCTTTTATAAGGGAATTAGAGACGAGGAAAAAACCAAAATTTCCATAGTAAAACACATAAGACATATGGGAAATCATTTTTTTTTCTAAGACAAAATTGTAAATGAAAACGTTGCAAATTCTTCATTATGATTTTTGTAATATTTAGATAAATGTTTGAAATTTAACATATATAAATCTCGTTTAAGTAAATCGTTTTCATTTTCTTGTGATAATTAATTTATTTAAACCAAAATATAAAAAAAAGTTCATAACAACAGCTTTCTGGTCAAATTAAAATAGAAAAGCTTACTACAAATCGTGTGCATTAAGTCAATATACATAGATGGCAGTGGGTAGCAAATATTTTGAAAAATCGTAACAAAAATTGCGAGCTGGGGAAATTTGAGTTCAAAAATTGTAGGAAAAGCAAAACAAATTCTCAAAATATTAAGAACGTGTCATAATTGTGTGATTAAATAACTTTTTTTCGTATTTCTCTGCTTCTCTGCTAACAATTATAGACATCTAACGTACACTAGTAAAACTAAAGATAAATTTAGCAAGTATTATTTTAATTTGTCAGAGCCAACTTTGATATATTTTTCAAAATGAAAGTTCGAAAAATATATTTTAGAAATAATTTAATTTTAATATTTCTGCAGTTAATATTTACTTAATGCCAATATACCCTTTGTAACGAAAGTAAGGTTAGGGGTAATACCTCGCCCCTTACCTGTTACATAGAAATTGACACAACATCTCACTCACCACGGCTATATACTCCTGCTAGCTCAGCAGGGTGGCGTGGGGTTTGGTGAGGGATGTTGTGGCCTTGTTTTAGCCGTTTTAAGCAGGTTAGGGGGGGGGGGGGTGGTATAACCCTATTGGGTTATAAAATCCGGGACTGACATTGGGTGGTTCAATGGACCACCAATTGGAATGGAAAATTTACATGCTACCAAGTTTGTCACACTGAGTCAGCCCTGTGGCTCAGCGGGAGCAAACCAAGTGGCTCATCAGGTAAAAAGAGGAACCACGACTACTTTACCCTAACATTTTTTTTTTTTTTTTTTTTTTTGAATAGAATAACACCACAAAAACGACAAAACAAAGATGTTAACTGTAAATAAATAAAAAAAAATCCCACGTACCTTTCTGTTGTTTCCTTACCCGCCTTGTGACGACTTTATTTCCCAACTTTTCTTGCCCTAAAGCTTGACAATACTAGGCAACCTTAACACACTCAGACAACAGTCCAAACTCTCTCTAGATTGAAACACTTATTTTTCACGAATTGTATTTATCAGTAATTTATTTATTTATTTTTTTTTTTTTATTTTTTTTTTTTTTTTTTTTTCACAAGATCAATCACTAACTATGAATTTACACCAAAAAAAAAACACACAAACACACACTTACAATATCACTGAAATTTACTATTTGCCCCGGTGAGCAAATTTCCGCGAATTTTCGAGTTACTTCTCGAAAGACCAAAAATTGACTGATTGTCCGATAACCACTTTATTTTTCTTTTTGGGTTGGTCGTCCCAAATAAAACTGTTTGGTATACAATACCGAAAATGAAAACATAGGAATTTGGGACATTATAATGTGCCAAATCAAAAAAAACTTAGGTTGGTGTTTTGTACAATTTCTACAAGCAGTAAACATAGCGTTTGTTGTTGTAGAAATTCCACCGGAAAAAAAACAAGACTGGCACACTTTATGTATGTCAAATTACATCAATGCGTCATGAAATTATTGTGTATAATTTCTTGGTTAATGCAACTCGACACTTTTCAGTGTGTCAATTTTTAGTTTCTTTGATTTTGTATGAGTACAAGCAATTTTACGTTACAATTAGGTTGCCCCAATTGAAACAATAAATTCATGTTGTACTCATGAATCAGATTGACCAAATTTTTGGAAAACGGGTCTGTTGGAACGGGTACATGAAAATAAAGAAAAATGCTGCCCGTTACAAACGTGGGGAAAACCCATCACCCTGAGATTAAAAAGAGATCTCATCGCTCTGTTGGATGGGGATTAGTTTTCTAACTCCTTATAACAAAAGAGAGAAAACAAAAATTTTGTATTTGGGAGAAGCTGTGGCTGCAATGGCCAAAGCCCAACGTGGCGGACGTCCCACACGAGACCCTGACTCATGCTCTACTGATTGAGCTAGCCAGGCTAAGTGTAACTTCATTAAACGAAACTTATTTGGATAATCAGGACGTAAGAATAAAGACAGGATAGTCACGAGAAAGGTAAAAACATTTGACATAATAACCGATCGCGCTTTCAGTGGTTGTTTTTTCTTATCTGTTTTGTGTTTTTTTCTGTTTGTTTACTTGCTTATCTTAACTAATATTTTTAAACTAAACCACTTGGTTGTCTTAACTTATATAACAAAAACCCTAATACATTATTCTTAATCCTAATCACTAATTACTACATTCCTATTTTTTTCCTAAATTCCTATTACTATAGAGAGTAAATATAATTTTTTTTTTTTTTTTTTTTTTTTTTCTAAACTTAGTAACTATCTAGACTACTTAAAAGGATTTTCATAAACTAAATACGTATCTTATCTATAGCTATGTTAGTACATTTGGAACGGCGCTGCCTCAACCTTAACTTACTTCCTGATAGCTGTGGTTGTTTATTGCATCAGTACTTATGTTTACTAGTTTAAAGTTGAGATAACCCCGCCTCTTTGCTTAAAGTAAGGTTATAATATCTTCTATATTTATTTTTCAATCTAGTTCCTAAGATGTCATTAGCATTTATTTAGATCAGTCCATCTGGTGTTGTTATACTTGGTCCTTGCGCATAAGCCGCTGATTTTTTTCTGGATGTTATAATTGTGGGATTTGATGTTGGCGAACCATTGCTACCAGTGCTAATACAAATAGGATCAATACCCATCCTTGTTACCACACAATGAATTATGCGATGAAAAGTTTCCTCCTAGCCAGTGCTTTCTTCCTCTTAGGTCAGTCCAGTATTTCTTTACCCCTATCTGCAGTTCCCGCAAATATTCCCCAGTTTGGATTTCCTGCGTCTGATTGAACTTTGAGGTGAGAGTTGCTTTTGTTGTTGTCACACGCTGGATTTGTGATTTGCAATATACATCGAAACCTCGTCCCCTCATAAGTCCATTAACTGGTAATTGTTTTACAGCTTTTGATCCCATGTCGAATCTACTGAGATGGTGATGTAGACTTAATTTGACATTAACTGGTTGTGCTCCTGTATGTGCCAAATGAGCCCCCTCGCAATTGACTTTAGGTGACTGTCTGTTGTATAACGAGTCTTTGTCTAGTAGACCTTCCTCTTAGAGTTTACACATCCTTAGCGCTTCTGCCGAGTATGGTTAGTAACCGGTACAGTGGTTGTATACTAGAACCTCTTTGAACACTAAGTTATCTTACTGTTGAATGGGTACATGAGTGGTGTTAAACTCGTCTCTGTGCTATAGCGATGACTGGATTTCAAAGATGATCTCCTCTTGAACAATTTTGAGTTTGATCGTCAGGAGCTGGTATAAATGAATCCAACGTCTCATCTGCTAACTGGTGCTGCTGATGTTGGTATTCTTGTGCTTTGCGCTGGTTTGTTGTCTACCATTGCGGATATATACGGTAACATTTAGAGAAAATTATGTAAAAGTGTTTACTGCGGATGTTCCCATCTGTACTAGTGACTGGTAGGATGGTTTAAGCTTCGCATTTAAGCACCAACATTGTGCTTGGTAACCTTCAACTGCTCCCTTGTAAACTAATTCAAATTCTTGATCATGACTTGTTGCTAATCCGTAATCACTAATGACATTTCCTATTCTACTTACTTCCTAGATTAGTGTCCCTAGCATAACTCCTATTTTATGTTAGTATTCCTACCTAACTTAACTATTCCCTAATTCTCAATACTGGTGCTTCTTAGCTTATGGCGATAAACCAGAAACGTCCCAGTCTTCATTTTACTTTTACATTACCCATTTATTCAAATGATTTACAATCTCTTGTAGGCATTGTAAAAGTAAAATGGTAAACACACGAACCACGTCGTTGCTGCTACCAGACGCCAATTTTTTCTTGCCAGCACCTCGTCCTCTAACCTCAGATCAAGTACATCTGATAGTTGATCTGTTGCTACCTCGGCTAGTTCTGTGCGCCACGCAAACCACTTGTAGACTTTTACGGCGTCACAGGTGTTGCAAAGTTTCCTCTTCACCATGCCGGTGCCACGGTGCCTCATGCGCAGCCGTCGCACTTTGCGCTCCCATTGCCCTCTGTGCGTGCGCTTGCGAACTACTTTTTTCTTAACGCCCGATGGTGCATGATCTTTTTTCTGCACAGAATCCCTGCTGACATTCTGTGATGACTTTGCAGTGATAGAGCCGATTTTTTTAACAGACAGGGTAGAAACTTCAACTACAGGCTGGTAGACTTCAATTGCCCCTTGCTCTTTGAGCGAAAGAGTTTCATCGCTTACCTCATATATATTTGCCTTGTCTTTCTCTACTTGATGTTCGAGTGGGAAAGCTCGGTCTTCAGGTATTTCAACTTGCACCGCGTATTCAATATTCCATTCATGATATTGAACCTTCGCCTTTGCCCTACGCTGCCGCCGCGATCTGCGCGTGCGTCTGGTGGAAATGTACTTCGCCTGCGCGGACAATTCCTCCACTTCACTTAGGTTCTCCTGAAAATCGCTAACCTTGTGTTCATCTAATGCGGGATCTTCTTTCACTATTACCTTCTTTTCTGCCCTGCCTCCGAGTAACGCCTTCTCGTCATCTTTCTTTTGTACTTCTTCCGCACTTTCCGTCTCCCACATCTTTTGCTCATTTTCAACTTCCCCAGCTTCTGCTTCATCAGATTTTAGAACTTCACTTTCAACTTTGACCATTTTCTCGTTGAAATTAAACTGCAGGTTGAGTAGTATCTTTGCAGCGGTACTTGGTGAAATTAGACCTGTGTCTAACCGTTCCACCACCGTCACCAAAACCCTCAGCGCCGTGCACATCTCATCGTATTTTTCTGAGAAAATGTCACAACTTACTGAGCGCCTCATCCTTCCTTGGATGTGGTTTATCCTGGTGAAAGCTGGAAGTAAAATCCCGTCCAGTGTCTTCTTTTCCCTGATGTCTATCCACAGGTTCTGCTGTATTTCCCGTATCTTCTGTTGGCACAGCATGGCCTCCTGTGAAGGGTTCTTCTCTGCAGCTTCATGCCGGACACGAGGTTCTTTATAGAAGTCCTTCTGTTCCACCTGGAACCTAACTCTGAGTGATCGCTTCATCTTAGCTGTCACCTTCTTTGCGCCTGGTTTAATCAGCCCGCGCACCTCCAACTCTACCAGAAGCTCATCACCTTCTAGCAAGCTTACGTCCATTATATAAAAAAAAACTTTAACCCTAAAAAAAACAAGAAAAATAATATTTTGCTAGCTAGTAGTTAAACCCCTAGCAGCGACACAAAGATTCACCAAAACAAATGATTTTAATTTAACCCTAAATAAAATATTGTAAACATAATAAAAAAAATTAAGCATTCCTCCCTCTACCATGATTAATACACCGTCTTTTGCATGTAAATTCCCACTCTGGTGTGGTCAAACAAGGATGGGAAACAAGGAAACTGAAAAGCCAATCTTAAGTAAAATTTTAAACAATTGCCTCAACCTCGCAGTAAGCATTCATAACTCTACAGAGTGAGCCTTACTGCTATGAGCGCAATGTCTTAATCTCACTTTACCTAAATGAAATTCACAACCTCTGAGTCAATCTCGCAGTGAACATTCAAAACTCCTCTGAGTGAGCTCCACTGCTATGATCTTTAAGTCGAACTTCAATTAATTACACCCGCGGTCACCACCAACACCCTTGTCCCCGTTGCCACAGTACCGGATTCAAATACCTTCTTTGGCAGACACGGACCGTGTGGATGACAAGTCGTACGCTGGTCGTGTAAACAATAACTTACAATCTCTGCTTGGATTGCGTAAGCATTGTTTGTTTTACCACGGAACAATAACTCGCCAGTTACTGTTTTTTTTTTCTTCTTAATCATTTCTTTATGTTTTTACAATGTAACCAGAACTAACTTATGGGACAAATTCGCATTCATACTCGCCCTATCAGTAGAGACGAATACATGCCCATTAGTCCTGATCTACATCCAGGACGAACTTAAAACTACATAGGACTGGCAAACCCATCCCGATGGATGAAAAATTAAAATGATTTTTTCCAGAAGTGAAACATTAACGCAAACTTAACTATTAAAACATAAAGAAAACTTATAAATTTTTATAACATTAATCTGTTATTACAACAATATTAACATAAGCTGAGGAATGACATTTCTCAAGTATGACATCAAGCTGTGCAAGCACCCTCACTTGGATCATGCCAGAAAAATATCCAGCAATACGGACAAAAACGTATCACTGCAAACTAGGATATGTCCCGAATTAAAACTAAAAAAAAACTTCAACTCAATAGACAATCTGTGTTACCGTCGCTACCATGACCAACAGTTCGTTCCCCAGAGTGTGGGTTGGGACATGCCACAAACGACTGAGCAATCATGGATCCAGCAACTGTATCCACAAATTGTAAGTTTCTTCAACATGAATATGACCCTCCAAGTATTTGGTCAGGCTAAGCCGCAGCCATATTCACGTCAATAAACCTTCGTCTAATTGAACCCAAGGCTCAATTTTAATCACACAACATTTTATTTAAAACACAAAAAAAACAAAAACTTTGGCTGAAAAACAACAAAAAAAATTCAATAAAATAAAACAAAACTTGGATCAGATGTTCTCGATCCGTTTGGTCACCACATGAAACAATAGTGCCAAACTTATAATTAATAAAGAGACTAATATTTGTCCCTGTTTTGGGCGCCACTTTGTAACGAAAGTAAGGTTAGGGGTAATACCTCGCCCCTTACCTGTTACATAGAAATTGACACAACATCTCACTCACCACGGCTATATACTCCTGCTAGCTCAGCAGGGTGGCGTGGGGTTTGGTGAGGGATGTTGTGGCCTTGTTTTAGCCGTTTTAAGCAGGTTAGGGGGGGGGGGGTGGTATAACCCTATTGGGTTATAAAATCCGGGACTGACATTGGGTGGTTCAATGGACCACCAATTGGAATGGAAAATTTACATGCTACCAAGTTTGTCACACTGAGTCAGCCCTGTGGCTCAGCGGGAGCAAACCAAGTGGCTCATCAGGTAAAAAGAGGAACCACGACTACTTTACCCTAACATTTTTTTTTTTTTTTTTTTTTTTGAATAGAATAACACCACAAAAACGACAAAACAAAGATGTTAACTGTAAATAAATAAAAAAAAATCCCACGTACCTTTCTGTTGTTTCCTTACCCGCCTTGTGACGACTTTATTTCCCAACTTTTCTTGCCCTAAAGCTTGACAATACTAGGCAACCTTAACACACTCAGACAACAGTCCAAACTCTCTCTAGATTGAAACACTTATTTTTCACGAATTGTATTTATCAGTAATTTATTTATTTATTTTTTTTTTTTTTTTTTTTTTTTTTTTTTTTTTCACAAGATCAATCACTAACTATGAATTTACACCAAAAAAAAAACACACAAACACACACTTACAATATCACTGAAATTTACTATTTGCCCCGGTGAGCAAATTTCCGCGAATTTTCGAGTTACTTCTCGAAAGACCAAAAATTGACTGACTGTCCGATAACCACTTTATTTTTCTTTTTGGGTTGGTCGTCCCAAATAAAACTGTTTGGTATACAATACCGAAAATGAAAACATAGGAATTTGGGACATTATAATGTGCCAAATCAAAAAAAACTTAGGTTGGTGTTTTGTACAATTTCTACAAGCAGTAAACATAGCGTTTGTTGTTGTAGAAATTCCACCGGAAAAAAAACAAGACTGGCACACTTTATGTATGTCAAATTACATCAATGCGTCATGAAATTATTGTGTATAATTTCTTGGTTAATGCAACTCGACACTTTTCAGTGTGTCAATTTTTAGTTTCTTTGATTTTGTATGAGTACAAGCAATTTTACGTTACAATTAGGTTGCCCCAATTGAAACAATAAATTCATGTTGTACTCATGAATCAGATTGACCAAATTTTTGGAAAACGGGTCTGTTGGAACGGGTACATGAAAATAAAGAAAAATGCTGCCCGTTACACCTTCTTGTATATTGCTGATAAGGATATGTAGAACACTTTTGTATAAACATTTTGTAACATTTTTGCTTTTTACATTGGAAAACTAGAAGCTAAAAAACACAATTTTTACTATGGATTCCTATGGAAATCAGTGAAAAGTTATACCACTAAAAAGCTTCTAAAAAATACGTCATAATGATTAGGGCTCTATACTCTAGAAGGCTCTGATAAAATACAAAAAACGGTAGAATTTTCCATTGTTTTTGTTGTTTTTTGTAGAACAAAACAAAATAAAACTACATATTATATAGTTTATAATTCTGTTGTATGTTGTCTGTGCAAAAAATTATGTTGCTACTCGTTGAATTCATACGTACACAGTTACCTATAGTAAAGTATTTCGCTTTGTATTAGTAAAGTTTTTTTTTACTTATAATTGAATAAAACGTTTATCTTTTACATTAGATTTTTAAAAAGGATATAATATTTCCGTCCTTAAATAGGAAACGAAATACTTTGATTTTTCATTCATTGTTAGAGATAATTAGAGACTAAATAATTCGTGTTCAAGCTGTTTAGCTGTACATATGTACGTTCCGAAATCACAATAAAATGATATCATGTGTCATACTTTAACCGATAACTTTTTTTTTGGCAAAACAACAAACCTAATTAATTCGAAGATATAGCAACGGACTAAAAAACTAATTATAATTGTAATGTTTTATTTGTATACCGCGCTATGAGACTTAAAATCAATTAAAACTTTTTATTTTTAATAATTGTAATTCAATATTTATTGATTGGTATAAAAACGTAGTAATAAAAATTATGTTTGTACATATATTGACTAATAAACCAAAATATTATAGTTTTGGATATTTATAACTTTTTTGTCATATTATATGTAATTGATATTATTTATTTATTATTCATTTATCAATTATTTCGTATTGTTGAATAGTTGTCGCTTGTTAGCATAGTTGTTGTAATATATATTTTATTGGGAATTTGTTATGATCGTGCACAACTGGGTAATGAGAAATATGATAATAGAAATCTGGGGTGGCCCGAACAATATGAAATATTTCGAAAAATATTTCCCCCAAATTTTAATGGTTGCTTGTTTTTTTTTCGCTATAGACGAGTAAAACTACCGCCTGTGAGGCGAAGCAAATAATCAATTTAAAAATAATTTGTGTAGACCACTGCAGCAAGCATGGCTAAAAAAAAATTTGTGGCACGCCACCAATTGATGAAAGAATGCTCAGATATATAAACAAACATATTAGCAAACTACTAAACAAGTCTATTCAGACAATCACAAACAACATCATCATCAACAAACTAGAACTAGCTACTCCTTCTTCAATCAACTCTCAAATGGCGTATCTCCCTAAAACACCTGCCCCATTAACAGCGAGGGTGGGAAAAAGAAACGGGCTGGAGGCAGCTCGATCGATTTTACTAAGGGAGTCGACACGATTCGCCAGCGCAGTAACTGTAAAAACCAGGTGTCTGACGATGTTCGGCAGACCATCAAAAAGTTAATCGATCGCAACGATTACTCATCTGGCTCTGATTCAGACATGGATGAGGACGGGGATCTCATATACAACTTACTAAAAACCGAGATGGGAGGTAAATTTGAACCACTAAATACGGATGTGCCTGCGGAAATTACTCAGTTAGTGCAAAAGGCCTCTAGACAAAGCGAACTACCACCGATTTTCCTAAAAGGCTTCGACAGCAACAATATCTAACAGCTAGACGGAATTACAAACGAACACAAAGAAACTCTGCTTAGAATTTACCCAGATAGCACTGTGGTTTACATTACAATAACTGAGGACCATAAAAATATTGTGGAGAAGCTGAATCGAGCGGACCAACGCTTTTACACATTCAATTATAAAAACAATCGTCCTAAAGTAATGATACTTAAGGGTATTCACCAAGAGACGGCGACTGAAGGCATACAAAATGGCCTCTTGAGCAAATGACTTAAAGTTATTAATGTCTACCCCACATTAGAAAAAATCAAGGACAACTACGGCATGGAGAAGCAGGTCAAACTCCCATGCTTCACGGTATCATTTGAACATAACACAAAAAACTCGGACATCATAGTATTTGGAGGATGTTGCGGATATAAAATTACTTGGGAAACCAAACGAAAGCAGCCGGTGATACATTGTTGAAAGTGTCAGGCATTCGGACATGTTGCATCAGCCTGTAACAAGGCGTTCCGATGTGTGAAGTGTGCCGGTACTCGCGTTCTTGCGGCAACTTCCCTATCAATAAAAAAGCTTAAGCAAACAACAGCACACCTTCAGCGGATTTCAGTTAAAAGTGCGAACTGCGCTGGAATGCACGTAGCAAGCTTTGCCGGATGCCAGAGAGGACGCAGTATCTGGGTAAACTATATAAGAACAAAAACAAATCAAATTTTGATAAACCAGGGGTTTCATTCTCTGATCATTTCAGAAACAACCCTCAGTCTGATTTTCTGAAACAATGACTCGGGCAACGTCACAGGCGGAGTCAGCGAGTTTTTAAGGAGTGAGCTTTTTTCACTAACTGGTCGGATATCTGGCTTTCTTTCTAAGTTAAATTTAGTACATGACATTGCCGAGCGTAAGTCTTTGTGTCTGAGCTTATTTTTCCAATTTTTATAGTGAAAGTGTTAGCCTCAAATTACAACAGTTTAGTTAACGTTATGCGTCGCCAGGAGCTAAGGTTTCTTTTAAAAGCTCAAAATCCCCATTTTGCTTGTCTAAACGAAACTAAATTGTCGGCCGGCCACAGTCTAAAAGTAGCAAATTTTTCGATATACAGAACCGACTCAAAGCCACGGGGTTCAGGGGGCACAGCATAGTTTTGGTCCGGAAGGAAATAGTGCATTCAAAACTAAAAGCTCGAAAAATAGTGTTGGGAGACTTTCCTAGGCTTCTCAGACTTGTAGACAAAGTGATGCCCTGTGGGAACTTCAACGCCAAACATTCTATTTGGAATTGTTATAGTTCAAACACATACGGTAAGAGGCTCTTTGAGTACTGCGAACTAAACGATATCCGTATTCTTTTTCCCTCCGACGAGTGCCCTCGAGGTTACACAGTACTGGATATCACTATATCCAAAAACATTAATGTGGAGGACAATATGGAGGTATTACACGAATTCTGTTCAGACCATTTGCCGATCGTATTTGACATTCCCGAAAAACTAAATATTTTCCATCAAACGGATAGGATTAAGGTCCCAGATATAAAAAATGCTGATTGGGATGGCTTTAGGTACTTTCTACATTAAAAAATTGCTCCATTGACCAGAGGGTGTCAAGCTTCTCTATTATCATTACTAAAGCATTTAACAAATTCGTTCCTAATTCTGACATAAGTGAATATGCTCTGCCAGACAATATTGTAAGTCTAATTAAACTAAGGAATTACGTTAGAAATAGGCACCCCTCATTTTTACCTCCACCCTGTTCAACCACATCACGATGAATATTCAGGACGCGATTCGGTAGTCTTGGCGGGACATTATTAACAAAAAACTATCCTTTATAAAGCCTGATAAGTCAAACTTATACAAGAGCATAAAAGGTATCATGCCTGCAGGAAATAGAACCCTAATACTTGAGGACCAAGATGGTCCCATCATCGATCCTTCAGTTGTGACAAACAAAATGGCTGGCTATTATGAATCAGTATTCAGGGGATCTGATCACTTTCCCACACCTGATATTGTGGATGAGGTTGCGAATTTCGTCTGTTTAAAAACCCTACCTCATTTAGTAAAGAAAGCTTAGTACCAGAATTGAAATCAATTCTGATGAGATAGCCAGCTACGTTAATAGGTTAAAAAACAAAAAAACGCCAGATGTAGAGAGTATTTCTAATCGGGCCATTAAAAATCTTCCAAAGTCTGTTTTTTTTCCAATTAGCAACTATAACTAATGCTATATTTAGTTTTGCACATTTCTCTGGTAGTTGGAAGCTATCTAAAATAATTTTCATACCCAAACCCGGGACGCCTTGTATACCAGAACATACTAGGCCGATTAGTCTGTTCAGCGGACTCAGTAAGATTGCGAAGAGGATCATTTACTGTAGGTTATATTTCAGTTTGGGTTCGTTTCTCATAGATCATCCTCGGAGGCTATTATGAGATTGGCAAACCAAGTAAAGAAGGCTAAAGTCGTCATAAAACAACTACAATTGCCTTGCTGGACATTAGAAAGTTTTTTGACTCAGTTGTGCACATTGGCTTATTATCGACAATAATTCGAGGAGGAGTATGGCCGGTATTGATCGCTCTGATTAGAGCTTACTTACAAAATCGTAAATTGTATGTAAATACTGACAACAGTTTCATCTCTAAGGCTAAAAAAATATATGCTAGTGTCCCTCAGGGCTATGTACTGGGTCCACTGCTATACGTAATATTTACAAACGATATTCTAACTCCTACTTCTAAGGACACGTGGGTACACGAGTACGCCGACGACACCACCGTTTTCTGTTCAAACTACAGCGCTTACCAATGTTTGATCAGAATACAAAAGTATTTCGATTCTTTAACAGAGCATTTCTGCGAATTACACATTGCCATAAATGCTTCCAAAACTCAGTTATTGGTTATAAGACTACTTAAGCACTACCTACCTGGTTGAGTTATCTACTCAGTTATAGTTAACCTAACTACGTTATAGTTAGACCTACTTCTAAGTATCGTAACAAGTTTAAGGATGCAATTCCAAGGATAGACTAGATACCTTGGTGTTACTTTCGACAAAAACCTGAGTTTTGGCACACACATAAATGAAGTACGCAGACGGGCTGCGATGGCCTTTCAGAAGCTTCATCGGCTTCTCTGTATCAGTAGTGTTCTCGACCATTCCAATAAACCATTAACTTATAAGTTATTTATACGAGCCACAATTATGTACGCTGCACCGGCTTGGTATGATTTGAGCGACAAATGTCAAGAATTGGCCATTCAAAGAATCCAAAACAAGGCATTTGTACCCTACACAAAAAGGCTGATACTCTGACACTAGGTGAGCTTAACGAAAAGCTGCTGTTTAATGTACTTAACAAAGCTACTTTCCTCGTCAAACGAGCTATTTTTTAGTATTGCCCACGGGCATTGATTAACTAGAACCGTTTATATGTTTGAGTTTTTGGGCTCACGTTTAGCTTAACCTATCAAGGAGTTAATCCATGCTTTGGTTTGTATTTATTTAGTTTTTAATTTATCCTTTTCTTGTTTCAAGTTATAAATAATAATTTAAAAAAAAAAAATTTCAGAAACATTTTTGTAATGCTTCTTAATTGGCAGAATCTGCTATTAGCGCTAAGCTTAATTCTACACTCTAACAACCACTAAAAATATAATGTAATTTCAATCATAAAACCCCCTAGGTTGCTGTTGAACTCAAAGATAATTCTATCTGTACAAGTCTCTTGTTAAAACCGAACTCAATAAAAAATTTATAAATAATTACATTAATTTGTTAAGATTTTTACTTTAAAAATGTACCTTAAAACTTTCATTTTTACCCAATAAAAGTATTCAAACAAATTATTAAACATAAATGGCACTGAGTTCGACTCGCAATAACGATAAATTCGTATAATATTGTAGTTTGAGCTTAGAAATGTACAATTTGTAACTATGTTATACAAATTACATGCAGGAAGAGAACACATAAATTTAAGTTGACTTGAAAACTTCCAATTTTATACAATAAAAGTATTCAAATAAATTATTGAACATAGATGGCATTCAATAATACTCACGATAACGATAAAATCGTTAAATATTGTGGTTTGAGCTTAGAAATGTGCAATAAGTGACAATATTATACAAATTACATGGAGGAAGAGAACACGTAAAATTTAATTGACTTTAAATCTTTCACTTTTACCGAATAAAATATTTAAATAAATTATCGACCATATAGGGGGCACTGAGTACAATCCGCGATAACGATAAATTCCTTACATGTAGTGGTGCGAACTCTAAAATAAATTCTCCAAACAATTGAATAGGACTCGTAATAACTATAAATTCGTAAAATATAATTATTTGAGATTAAAAACGTACAATTAGTGATAGTATTATACAAATTACATGCAGGAAGAGAACACATAAAATTAAATTTACTTTTAAACTTCCACTTTACCCAATAAAAGTATTCAAATAAAATATTGAACACATGCAGGGCCGGCATTGTGATCTTTAGCGCCCCGGGCAAAAATTCTGTGGTCACAAGGCAAAATCTCGTAAGTCGAGATAAGCGAAAAATGAATTCATGTAACAGCCATATTTGAAATTAAACTTTTTTTCTAAGCTTCTTGAGTTTTGGTTTATTTTTGTAGAAGTTATGCAAAAAAAAAACATATTCGCTTAAGTCAAATTTATGTCGCTTTCTTTTGACTTTTGGAAAAATTCTAAATTTTCGTATCCAAAAAGAAGACGATAAAAAACATTTGTTTTCATTGTTCTCACTCAATATATTATCATTTCGAATTAGACATCAAACTGGTTGTAGTATGTCAGAAATGCTTTCGATATTGTCTAGGTGAAACCGAAAGTTTTTTAAAAAGCGTCGTCAAGAAAAAACTAAATTCAACAGAAATGTCATTTGTGAATAATCAGGATAAATCAGATCCAAAAATAAAATTTCATTGGGAAAGATAAATGATGTTAAAACTCCTATTCGCGATTTTCAACAAAGTAGCTGACATCTGGTGAAAATAATATGAACAAAATTTAACCATAGAACAAGGGTGATCAGAACTGTCAAACAGTTGAATTTGACAGTACTCGCCCCCTTCACCTTATGTCGTTTTCTATTCACCAAAAAAAACTGATCTCGACCAAAAAATACTGAACTCCTCATAGTCAAAAATTGACCAGTTCCGTTTTTTTTTACTAGAGATCAGTTTTTTTTTGGTGAATCGAAAACGACATTACATAGAAACCAACGCTAACTACATTTGATGAAAATCGCCAATAGGTAGTTTTCCGACTTATGAAATCCACTATAAAAGAAGGGGTACGAGTAAAAAATATTTACACAACGATTTAACTTTGGGCAAAATGTACGAATTGTTCGTTAAAAACATGAAAATTCCGGAAGTCTCTCAAAGATTACAGATGTATTTAAGGTTATAAAAGGTTTATGCAATTCAAAATGTCTTAATACATTTTTTTAATTTTGATCTTTTTTATCTAGAAATGGACAATAAATTTAAAGCACCAAAAACCGGTACGTGTAATTATTGCTGTATCTTGAAAGCTAAAATTGACATATCGAAGGATGAAAATGAAAAATATGGCTTGAAGTTGGACGAATCAATATATCATATGGAATCTGTTATAGGATTTAAATCCAAAGAACACGATAAAAAAAAATCGGTTGAAGATACATCATTTAAAATGTACACTTGACCTTCAGTAGTAGTAGGTAAGGCGTTACTTGAGCCAGTTAGGCTACTGACAATATATTGGACTTAAAATACCCCACTAGTAGGTAAGGCGTTACTTCAGCTAGGCAGCCTAGCCTACTACAATATATTGGACTTCAAATACTACACGTGAAACACTAGGTTGTTTAGTCGAGGAGACACAAACCAAATTATCGAATTACCCTATAGGGTACGAACCATTGACACACTGCTCAATATCGTCATTTGGGGGCATTTTTTTTTTTTTTTTTTTTCTAAATTTTTTAATTGGGTGCAGAGCAGACTTATTAACGGTCCTAGCTCCTTGTAACTGTCAGAGCTTCTGCACCCAATGCGCGATCCTGCAAGTAAAGATTAATAGCTACCTTAAATTTATTCATTTTATATTCCTTCGGAAATTTGAAGTGTATTAGCGAATTCCACTTTTTTGATGTTCGGTATATAAATTCGCGCTTGATTTTTTCAGTTCTAGGTTTCGGGAGCTTCATCGTAAACCTATGTGCATTGGTTGTTCCTCTTGTTACTCTTGGTGTTGTAACGAATGGTGGCATTTTCTCCGATAGCTCTGCAGAACATTTACCATGTAAGCATCTGTAGAAGACTCAGAGTTCTGCAACATCTTTGCGATGCTGTAAGCTGTCTAATTCTTGAGTAAGTCTGGGATTCCGGAATAGTTGTCAGCAGATGTATGGCTTAAATGTCAACAGACTGTCTGGCTCAAGTACGCCTTACTTACTGTAGGTAAGGCGATACTTGAGCCAGATAGTCTGCTGACAATGACGTCATACATCTGCTGACAATATAGCTTTTGACATAGTATTTTAGGCTAACTACGCCCAAATGACGATATTGAAAAGCGTGTTCAACACAGCATTTTAAGCTCAATATGTTGTCAGCGAATATTGAGTGGTTTGTGCCTCAGCTAATGATCATCATTTCAGGGAAAGACATCCAAGAAACCCAATAAAAAAAATCGGTGAAGATACATCATTTAAAATGTAAACTTTCGACCTTCAGTAGTAGTAGGTAAGGCGTTACTTGAGCCTGACAGTCTACTGACAATATATTGGACTTAAAATACTACATGTGAAAGACTAAATTGTTTAGTCGAGGAGACACAAACTAAATTATCGAATTATCATATGGTACGAGCCATTGAACACACTGTTCAATATCGTCATTTGGGGGCACTTAACCTAAAATACTACGGCATAGAATACGTTGTCAGCAGATGTATGACTTTATTGTCAGCAGACTGTCTGGCCCAAGTAACGCTTTACCTAATATCCTAGTGTACAAATACAAACCATTGAATACCCTGGTTAACATCGACATTTGGGGTTAGTTAGCTTAAAATACTATTTCAAATGGTACGTCGTCAGCAGGCCGGCTGGATCAAGTAACGCCTTACCTATTAGTAGTGCTTACCAACTCTTCAACTACAAATATCAATCTCATTCTACAAGCGCCAATTGTGGACATACAATCTAACAATTCATGATGGTGCCACTAATATACCGATTCCAGGCCTATTCCACTAGAACAATTCCACTAGACACTTGCACCCCGGGCAACGGCTCAGGCTGCCAGCACGTTAAGCTGTCACTGATCACATGACACTAAATACGACTCGCGATATCGATAATTTCGTAAAATATAGGTTTTTGAATTTTAAAATGTTCAATTGGGTATCGCATTATATGCTTTACATACAGGGAATAGTTAAAGTTAAATTTACACTAAAACTTCCATTGTGACCGACTAGCCACTACAAACATTTTTTTTGTTTCGTGCTTTGTCGAAACTTCATATCTTGTACAGAAGAATGAAAGTTTCACAGAATATACATAAAGAAATATTGATTTACATGACAAATTACATTATCTGAGAAATATAAATTACAATTCGCCTCTGCTGTAAAATGGACATTTATTAACTATAATCTAAATTAGTCGTCTCATTTTAATAATCTTTAAAACAATAAAGAAAAACGACCAATGGTAAATAAAGCAAAAAAAAATCTGTAATAAATCTAAGTGTTAAAAACATTGTTAGAATGTAGGTTTAAAAATAATTAATTTAATTTATAACTATTAAATTCCATGTACACAAACAAAAAGATGTTTTTTTATCGTTTGCTTCATTCGATTTGCAAATTTATCTCATGATATATGGGGATTATAATATTAAGCAAAATGCCCAGTTTTTAAGCGGTAAAAACTTAAGTTTTTTATAAAAACTATAAGTATTTACAACCATTCATAATTATACCATATAATCCGTAAAACTATGTTGCACAATAAAATATTTACTAAGCACCCAACTTTTCACTAAAGCTGGCAATTATAAATTATACCCAAAATTATATGCGATGTTGTTAGGACACCAGCAACAACCACCAGAATGAAATTTATTTTTTTATTTTTACTAATTTGACTTAATTGAAACAACACAAAAAGGACCATAAGTAAATAACAACTTTAAGCTTTCATTAATCCTTTTTTTTATGTTGTACATATTGTTTGCCTTTTTATTCTGTTTTTGTCTTTTAAATATTTCAGCATATAAATTATTCAAAGAATTAAGTACTTAAATAATTACATTCACTTTACAGAAATCTAAAGCAGAATATTTCGTCACAAAAATATATTTTTTTTTGTATTCAAATTAACAAAAATAATTTTCGAAATAAAGCTTCAATTAAGAAGGAGAATGGGGTTCGAACAAATTTGTATCCGATACTGTTTGTATATAGCAGATTTTTGTATAAGTTATTTGATGAGAAATGACTAAATAATTAATTTAGTTATAAGTAGGATATGGGTCTTCTGTGTATTACGATTTTTTTTTTTTTTGGTATTCTATGTGTAGGAGGGTATTGGCTTATCGTTTTTAACTACCCTTACCCTACCATACATATTTAATTTAAAGAAAATGTCATTTCTATTTATATTCGAGTAGCTGACTAATTTATGTTTATAACTTCTATTATTCAAATATTTTTAAATCGATTTCTGGGTTATTTGCGAGCAATAAGGGAATTCAATTTATTTTGAGGATATAATGTCCGATTACGTGACATTATTATTCGACAGCGGTTTTAAAATTAGTTTCGTTGAAACTAGGGTAAGAATAAAATTCTTAGAAATTATGTAGCATAGAAACAATAACCTCACTTTGTACTTTCTGCCTAAAAAATATTTATAGCAAAGTTGAAAATGGAGTAGTGAATCATAAATAAGTGTTACGGTAATTTTATTGGCTACTTGTTTGTTAATTGTTAGCAATGGAACCATTTTTTTAATATAATTTTGGAGAAATCTTATATTTTGAAAATATATACGGTTCAAATTATTTTGTTAAAAGTTTTGATGAAAAACTGAGGAGGTGACCTACAAATCTGCTTGTGAAACTCTACAAGCAATCAAAATATACCTTCAGAACAACGTATGAAAAATAAATCTGAAATAGCAATAATCAGATAACGGGAGGTGGTTTATACCGATTACTTCGAAGTTTTGCGAAGTTATACCAGAATTCAATAATTGCTGACGAACAATGGGTACACCCGGTCACGGGCACAAGATCTCTAACTGTAGTATCATTCTCAAAACCAGCTGCATGTAGAGTTAACATACACATGAGAGCCTGTGTAGTGCAAATCACAAAATACGGCTAAAATGTATCACATTAATAAAACCACATTCCGACACAATTCAGTTATTTACAAATCTGTATATCGAAATAAACTAAATATGGTTTAATCCTGGTTCGTTGACCATTGCATAAGTTATGAGTAATTCTCTTGGCCATTTTGGCTACATGTGTATATATATTGCTTATTGATTTCCTTTCATAAATGAAAGCACTATATTTAGTATACCATGAGCTTAACCACTAATAACGGAATCTGATTCAATAAAGTTTTTAAGATTCATCACACCATCCATTGGTACTTCTTTATTTGACTCAAACTTCACCTCCTGAAATATTGTAAGTACATACTCTCGTCAGGGCAAAAAATGATTAGTCATAAAAGTGCTGAGAGCCAAAGAAGCTAAATAGTTAAGCAAGAGTGGAACCCTTCCAGTTATACGACGGAGATTCTGCCATAAGTAGAATAAAGCGTTGACACCATTCCTCATGAAATGTCGAGTATATTTGTAACCAAAAGGAAAGCATTTATTTATTAATAAAGATCCTATTAGTTTAAAGAAAGTGACCCAAAAGATGTTTGAGGTCAAAGTGCAAGATGCTGATTATGTCTTGAATAGCTTACAATAATACTATAAACAAATAATTTAACGTCACAAAAACAATATTATCAAAGCTTTTATTAAGGCAAAATTTTAGATTGAAAATCTAAATTTAAAAGTACTCTTCGAAGATAATGGTTTCACTTCTCGATCTCAAAGCTTTCAAGCTTTGAGAATATTGATGTTTATCTAGATTCAGGAGATCTGAATATAAAGTTTCAGACAGATAAATGTTTTGGAAATGTTGTTTGTTTAATTTCCCTCCATATCAATTGCTGGAATTATCTTGCCCTAGGAGTTTCATAAGTTTTACCAATATATTTTCCAATTTTAAAAAAATTACTTTATGATACTCTGGTAAAATGTCTGATAAATTTCAATAAGAAATTCAATAGGAATGTTTTCTGAGCCACTATTATGTAGAGGCTTGTTTAAGGCCGTACAATTTTCGTTTGGATGACAAGAACGACGTCGACAATATAAACATGCAAAAGTTTGTAAGGGTTTTTTGTCTTTCTTTTGAGCAATTGTTAGAATAGAAATGAAAATTTAACTATAAAATATTCTCGACCCGACAATAGTTTTTGGTATTTTATAGTAACAAACTAACCCAAACACAATAAAAGTATATTATGAAAACCCATACAATGAATAGACGTCAAAAGTTTATAGAAGACAAAAATAATCAAATTTTTAAAAAACAGACCTGTTGAATGATAAAACCATTTATCTTTGAAAATTTTTAAATATAAAAATTAACTAAGGTCATTCATATTTATTTTATTTTGACTCGTTTTCCCAATTAATTTAATTTATGTCACTAGCGATAAATGTAAAAAATATGGCGTCCAATTATCAACCGCCAAAAACTATAGCATCGCCATTTTTGTTTTCATATCCATTCTTTTTTTAACCAGTGTGTATCTTTCTATTGCGCGTGCAGCTCTAACCAATACGCAAAAATTTTGTCGAGCAAACCGATATATTTTTTTTTTTAAGAATCAGGGCCACCTCTAACTTTTGGTGCCACAGATAAAACATTTTGTTTACCTCTACCAGGTGTCTCCTATAGCTAACTTATTTCCTTACTAATTTGTAAAGTATTTTTAGGTAAACGTTTAGTAGGCACTACCATTTAAAAATGACATTTTTTAAAAAGCGGAATTAAGGGTATATTACATTTTGGATTGAGGTCTTAGGTAAAAATACTTTACAAAATGACAGAAAAAAATGTATTATGGTTAAGCGGGCCTCAGATGATCCATAAGTATTGCCAATATAATATTGTCCATGCTGGAAAAAACATTTGACAATCAGTAATCGTCTCAGACGACCATTACTATTGGCAATACACCTAAATGTCAAAAAATAAAAAATATTTATTTTCAGGTTAATTATCAACCTTGAACCATGCCAGTCAAAAGTAAAGCTTGTGTAGCCTTTATTTTGGCTTTGTCAATAAAAAAAACGAAAAAGAGAAAGAATAGAATATGATCTAGGGACTGGATGTTAAAAAGAAATAAGTTTTCACATTTAAATTTGTTAAGTGAAATACGGTGCTGCTAAGTTTAGTAGGTTCAATCGTTTTTACAAGAAATGCTGTAATGGGACAAGCTATTTCGGTTGAAGAACGATTAGCATTAACTCTCAGGTTTTTAGCTAATGGAAGGTCATTTAAATGCCTCAAATATTCTTCTATTGCAGCTCCAAACACAATAAGCCAAATAGTTATGGAAACATGTGAGGAAATTATTTCCACTTTAAATGATTATATAAGGGTAAGTAACACAAATAAAATTGTCTAAAAATATTACATAATATATTTAATTCATATCACATTGTTCATTCCTTCATTATCATTAATTCAGTCAGGTATCACAGTAATTATTTATATACAGTCGTTTAATTTCATAATTCATTATACATCTGTATCATAATATTGAAGAGCGTAGTTATTATTACATTCCAACATTATTCTACTGGTGATGCTGGATAACGACTGGGTGGGTGATGTATTTGCCTCCAAATATTCGGTTCGATATTCGATAATTGATCAAGAATACCGATTTAATGTTCCCAGTTCTCCTTCAGTTAAAATTTCATTAATAAATAGTTCGGCTCAAATCTTTTGATCGCGTTTCATTCTTTTCAATTTCAAGCTCCAACATTTTACGATTGCTTCTTCTTCCCCGTCATTATTTTTTAAATATTCGCAAGCGATACTTAATAATTCGGTTGTTTTATCGGCCTATTTAATTGACGCTGCTATTGGCTTTTTTTAGATGCTTTTTTAGCAATGTACGATTGCGGAATAATCTCACATTCAAAAATCTTTTCGCATTCGTTATATTCGACGTGCTATGCATATATAAGTAATTGTTTCGCTTTGTTGGTTATATACCAAATTCAAATGTTTTCAGCTCTTCGTATTGATATTTTGTCAATAAAGTACCTATCTCAGAAGATCAATAGCATTGTAAATATTTTAATATAAATCCTTCAATTATTGTCCTCACATGTTCAATAGTATTGCCAATATTGAAATATTGGCAATAGATATTGATCGTATGAGGCCCGCATTAGTCTTAAGTTAAAGCTTGATTTCCATAAGAAAATCTTACTGACCAGTAGATTTTACTGAAAAAGACAGAGGAGTTAAGACATTCAAAAATTTGATTAGAGTGACAATGACAGTAATTTATTTTATAGCAAAATTTGTATGCTTGTATTTTGACAGATGTTTCAAGTCCTTATTGGAAAACCTTTTATAACTTAACTCGAATAATCACCAAACATCACTTTATATTTACTATATACCATAAAAATGTCGGATGGGGTGAAGTTTTTTTTTATAGCAAATACTTCAGTGTGCGTGAAAAATTTGCTATCCTTACACAATCTGTTTGTAGATGTATTGAAAGTATGTACTGAAAAAATATACTCCGCTTCATATTTTTCTTCAGTAAATTATTGTTATACACCAGTAAATTATGGTTACATACCACAGTAAAAACAATTTTTTTCGAGTACTAAAAAAAAATTCCTCTCACACCTCCAGTAAATTTATATTTTTACCTCGCTTTATTTTTACTGATACAGTAAGATTTTCTCATGGAAATCAAGCTTTACATACACTTAAAATTAATTATTAAAAATTAATTTGGATTCTTAGTAGGCGTATTGTTTCTTAGCTAGAGAACCATCTGTTTTTATAAAAATAAACGAGTTTTTGACATTTGTTGCCTGAAAATATTCTGTCATGGTTTGGCATGCAGAGCTTAGGGTTTAATTTAATTCCGATAGTTTCACTCTCCATATGTATATGCATTTATATTGGAATAGAATCATCTACCGGAAAAAATTAACCAAACGCTGTAGAAATATAAATCAAACAATTAGGCATGTAAACTTGTTGTTGAAAGAACCAACGAACCGCCCTTACTCAAGATTGCAAGAAATCATTTTAAGGACATGATGGCACAAAAAATTTGCCACCCTAGCAAAAGTGCATGGTCTAGTTCTTTACATATGGTACCTAAGAAAAATGGGTACTGGAGACCGTGCGGTGATTACCGAGCACTCAACAACATAATAACTCCAGACCGTTACCCAGTGCCGCATATATAAGATTGATCCTTGCAAATAGAGGGATGTAACACATTTTCAACTTTAGATTTAGTAAGGGGTTACCATCAAATTCCAGTGGATTCTAAAGATATTCCGAAGACAGCACTCACAACTCGGCAGGACTCATAATCAACTTAGAAAAGAGTATGTTTTCGCTCAAGCAGATGTAAATTTTAGGCCATTTAGTAAACTCTAAAGAAATTCTACCATCACCTGAACCAGTTAAAGCCATCGAACAATTCAAACGTCCATCATCGTACAATATCTAAAAAGATTTTAGGGATAATCAATTTCTACAGTCGTTTTATACCTGCAGCTTCGAAGAATCAGGCAATACTCAACAATTATTTAAATGGCTACAAGAAAAATAGTAAGGTGCAAGCCACAAGTCTCGCACATCCACTAACATCAGCACGCCTATCAATCATGGTTGATCCTCAGACTCGGCAATAGGAGCCGTAGTACAACAGAGGTTGCATAATACATGGCAACTACTAGGGTTCTATTCAGTCCGGTTAATAGAAACGGAACAAAAATATAGTGCCTACGATCAAGAGTTACTGGCAGCATATCTAGGAGTTAAACATTTAAGATACCTATTGGAAGCCAGATTATTTACAATATTCACCGATAATAAGCTCTTGGTTTACGCATTTCAGCAAAATTTAGACAAGGCATCACCGAAGCAAAGACGATAGCTGGACTTCTAAAGTCAATTCACCACAGACATACGACACGTACCTATCTGACATCGCTAATGTAGTAGCAGATACATTATCACGGATTGAGTAAACATTTGTCCACGAAAGTATAAATTACGAAGAAATAGCAGATGCACAAACTTTAGATGAGGAATTAATCGAACTTCTTCAAAACGCAATCTCAACGCTCAAGTTCTAACAAGTATCAATGGCATTGAACAGTTCAAAAACCATTTATTGCGAATAATCAACAGGCAAACCTAGACCTCCGCACGAAATTCTTTTGCCACATTCGAAGACATTTCCAAATTTATTAAAAACAGGAGCTACAAATTGGAGGGGCAAAAATCCGAGATTTCATATACTTCTCAGCACTCAACGAACCCAACGATCACTACGAAAAAGCCTATTAATTGTTCTCGTCAAAGCTGTCATGCAACTGGAACCTATTCGTGTATCCATTTTAAACAAACAAGACACACGATCATGCGCTGCTTCCATTTTTTTAGGCTTTCTGCTGATGAACGACGAAAAGGGGTCGAGGAATTAAAAATCTGCTCAAATTATTTGCGATCCATAGATGTCGTACTTGTAATGGTAAAAATCACAGTCTTTTTCGCTTCACTAATAGTATTTCTTTAGCTTAGCCGTCGTCATTAGCCAAACCTAATAGTAATAATCCTTCGAAAACTCAAAATTCACCATTAAAACAATCATCATCAATTCATCTAGCTGTATCTTCACAATCAATTCCCGAGCATAATTCCCGCACTGCGCTAGCCGCAATCAACAAAAATCCAAGTCACGTCCTCCACGCCACGGCACTCGTTGAATTTCCTGATGAAAACATCCGTACTGTCGTTGCGAGGGCAATGCTAGACTTAGGGACTGCAATCCCGGGATCCCGAAATTCCGGGATCCCGGTCTTTTTGTCAATCCTGAAATCCCGGGTTTGAACTAATACAGTCCCGGGATTAATTAAACATTTTTTTTCATTTGGTGTATTGTGTCATTCTTCAGATTTAACAATTTGCCAAGTTCACCTAATACAATTTGTAAAATGGTTTAGTCATACAGTCAAAGAATTAGGAATATTTTAATTGAAGACATTTGGCGACGCTGGACAATAAATAATTCGCCACTAGTCTATTTTATCAATACAAAATGTGGACTGTATATTTTTTAACTTTAATTTATACAAATGATTATATTTCACAACAATATATACATGAAGAATTATATTAAATTATAATTTAAATTTATTTAACTTCAACATATTTTTTGTGGACACATCGTGCCGACCGATGTGTTCATCATCAAAGTTAAGCACATAAATTGAAAACGATGTGTACGATACAAACGTTGGAGAAAGAAGAGAATAAAATTATATAAAACAACAATTATAAAGACTAAAAAATACAACACCGAAAAATGAATGAATACAATACTCGTCTACATAATATGTAGATGTACATGAGTTATAGAAGACTACCAACATCATCATTTACAATATTTATTTTTCAATGTTGGTAGCTGGTGAATTAATAATAATAAACAAATCAACTATTACATTCTGTGTACAATTATTTACCAATGTGTGCATTATTACATTACTAAGTAACATATTTGTTATAATTAATAATTATTGAGTAAGTAGCCAAAATTGAGTTATATATAATTATAACAATTAATAATAATAATAATTTAATACAGTTGACTCTTATGGGTTTTTTAGATACACCCTGGATTCTGGGTTTTGTACCTGTAATTTCGATGTCTTCAATAATCAAAATAGAGGTGAATATTTCTTTGCGTGAACTTTATGAGAAATTGATTTCCTTTTTATTTTAGGAACGCTGGTACATAATTCCGGCGTTAACATGCCCGCGGCCTTAAAGTCTGTGTACTTTAAATAAAGACCACCCAATTACCAACGAATGACCATCCAGGATGTATCTTTACAATAAACGTATTACTTGTAACTCTGAAATTGATATAAATGTATTATCGAATTTAAATAATAATTGATACTTAAGCTTGAATTGAATAAATTTTGATTAATTTGCAATGAATATTGAAATTAAATTTGTGACAAATGTACAACTAAATCAATTACAATAACAATGTTTAATTGAAGATTCGATAATGATTGATAAGTTCGCAATTAATTACCGAACTGCAATGACAAATTTTTAAGTCGAAATATTGAATTAACTAACAATCAATCAATGTGCAACTAACTTATTAAAAATTAAAATAAACCAATCAAAAAAATGGAACATTCAATCAACAATTGCTAAATTGTTTTTAAAGTTAGTTATTGATTTACAATAATGTATAACTGATATCCAAACATAAATTACAAGTTGGCAAATTTCTTATTGACAAACAATAATATCTAAAATTTCAAAATTAATTAATAAATTTTAACAACAATTTAAACCTTAACATTAATTATGATTACTAAATTTTAATATTTAATTGAGTTCGACCATAACTGATAATTTTTGAAGTTAAATTATTGATTAAAGACGAAGTTTATGACTCTGTTAATGATTAGTGTAAATTTGAATCTAATTACTTTATAAATTTGAAAAGTGCGTTATTGAACTTAACTAGCAATTAATAAATAACGAACAGTATTCAATTGAAAATCAAAACGGTTGACAAGTTTAAATTAATTATTATCAGTAGGTATCTGATAAGTGTAACAACAAAATATATATAATGGACTTCAATAATTATTGATAACTTCAATTATTTATGGAACAACAATAGTAATTCATAATGTCAAAATCGTTTGAAATTAAACTATATTCAATAGATTTCAAAAATGGATTGACAATCAATGCTAAATTCGAATCAGTTGCTTGAAGTGATATACGATTTACAATAACAACTTTCAAGTATAACAATGAGTTGAACTTAAGCAACTATATGTAGGTGACAATCAACAATTGTTGACGACTTGACTCTACTATTGAGACATACAACAAAATTGATACATACATTTTAAAACTATGTTCGATTTTTAAATAGTAATTAACCTTAACATGATTTAACGTCACATGAAATTAAGATTCGAACCACGAGTTTGAATTTAAGCAAAAGCCGAAGCGTTAATATAAATTGTCGAAATATAATAATATGTGACTGTTAAATTCTGACACTAGAATATGAACTCAAAAAATGATATAATATGTTGAAAAACATTAGTCATCGATAACTTGAACAATAGTCCAAAATTGGCAAACTATTTACGACTAGACAATCATTGATATTTTAAACTGATTGTGAATTAAATAATAATTAACGTTTGACAAATGGTTTTCAACCTGAATATAATCACTATTACTCAAAACGATTTGAATCAAAAGCACTTCAAATTTGAAAAATGGTTTTGAGATTCATTAATGATTGAATTTAAGACGAAAATAATGTTTTATAAAAATTCTAATAATTAATAACTTTGAATTCACTTAGTGCCATAGCAAAATAGCATAATTAAAGTTCAATGACCTTTGATAAATGTGACACATAGATCACTAAACAAATATTATATATAAAAATTAAATACTAATAAATAATATGAACAGATATTAGTGAACTAGAAACTAGTGTAGTTCACTAATAACTACTGTAGCGTTGGTTAGTGGTTCCTGTAGTGCAGTAAAACATTGTGTTTCAAAGAACACAACACACACGGTGGTCTGGTGCAATCTCGTACATAGTGCTTAGCAACGAGGCAATTAGTGCACAACCGATGGCGCCGAGCAAAACGATAACGCATTTGCGGTGTTACCTCAGCTGCACGGAACGACGGGCAGCTCACAAGCGAATGTGCACCAGTGCAATACCCACATGTAATGGACCTCTTGAGTCCGGTTATCCTGGATGAAACCAAGGCCCGCAGCTCATTCTTGAAATACTCAATATCATCGTGTTCACCAACCATGTTCTCGGCCAATGAATCCACTTCCAATAACAATAACTGACACTTACCGCACACCGACCGCACGCATGTCCCCAATAATTTGAGGGTCTCAATGGTCTGACAACCATCGACACGAATGAAGATACGCCAAATGTGATCTCAGCATTGATAACAACTCCGCCAAGTGGCCAAGCCGTGAGCTTTCCTCCATGAAACTCATAATGACGTTGATAATGTTGAACAACAGACGTGTATAGAACAAACCGAAGAACGTCGCAAAAAACTTGCGTGAAAATATTGATGAGCAGCGATATAATTGCCAAATAACAGCCTTGTAACAAACGTTGAAGAATGGCTGTATACGAACAGCGATGTAGTTGAACGAAGAACAACAGTATATTTGTTGACTAGTTGTATAGTTGATCGAAGAATAACAGTATGATTGTTTAAGACTCACTGTATAATTGCTCAAAGAATGACGATATGGTTGTCGAACAATAGGTTTATCACCTGACGAAGAACAGCTGTGCAAATTCTCGAAGAACAACTGTATAAATTGTGAAGTACCGCTGTACAACTGTTGAAGCGCAGCGCCATAAATTGGACGTCCGTATAAATTCGATGAAGTTCCGCTGTACAACTGTTGAAGCGCAGCGCTACAAATTTGACATCCGTATAAATTTGATGAAGTTCCGCTGTATAACTGTTGAAGATCAGCGCTACAAATTTGACATCCGTATAAATTTGATGAAGTTCCGCTGTATAACTGTTGAAGATCAGCTTTATAAAATGCACATCCGCATACACTTGATGAAGCTCCGCTGCAAAACTGCTGAAGATCAGCCTTACAACTTGGAATCCCGTATAAATTTGATGAAGTTGAGCTGTATAATTGTTGAAGAGCAGCTTTATAAATTGGAATCCCGTATAAATCTGATGACGTATCGCTGCATAATTGCTGAAGAACAGCGTCAAACCATGGCGAAGGACAGCTGTGTAATGATTGAAAAACAGCTTTACAAACTGGCGAAGAACAATCTTCTAATTTATCGAAGAATAGCTGTGTAATTTGTGTAACAGCTGTACAACATGACGAAGAACAATCTGGTGCTTTATCGAAGAATAACTGTACAATGTGCATAATAGCTGTACAAGATGACGAAGAAAAGTCGTGCGACCTTATTTTATGGATGGAATACATCCCTCAGCTACGGCATCATTCTCCAATACATCGATTATTGATGTGGGACACACGATGAATAACACTTTGAGCACAAAACCTTAATTATTTCACAACACGTGTGCTACGCCCGACGAATGAATCACCAACAACTATGTGTCCCGTATGAAATTAATGATAATTAACGCACAAACACGTGACTCATGCTATTTACAGCAAATATGAAAACTTTTACACAAAATGTGTGCCACGCCCGACGATACAATAGAATAAACTCAAAATATTTTTGTGTAGAACATTCACTAATATGTAAATCAACGTTAACACTTACGACATGTGGCACACATCCGGCCCGAAGGACCAAAAATGGCGACGCTGGACAATAAATAATTCGCCACTAGTCTATTTTATCAATACAAAATGTGGACTGTATATTTTTTAACTTTAATTTATACAAATGATTATATTTCACAACAATATATACATGAAGAATTATATTAAATTATAATTTAAATTTATTTAACTTCAACATATTTTTTGTGGACACATCGTGCCGACCGATGTGTTCATCATCAAAGTTAAGCACATAAATTGAAAACGATGTGTACGATACAAACGTTGGAGAAAGAAGAGAATAAAATTATATAAAACAACAATTATAAAGACTAAAAAATACAACACCGAAAAATGAATGAATACAATACTCGTCTACATAATATGTAGATGTACATGAGTTCAGTATTACCACTTTGATACAATTGTATCAAATTTGGTACATTTTTCCGCCCCAAGAATTTCGGTACGTACCTTTTAATTTTGGTACATTTCGTTGAATACTTCTACTTAATTTGTGTTATACAAGAAACTTTTTTTTTAACACGGTTTACCATATAAACTTATGTATTCACTACCAAAATTTTAGTTTCGCTTAGTTCAGTTCAATAAAAGCGCAACAAATAAATCGTGGTCATCGCTTATTTGTTGTTCTTTTATAACTTCACACTGAATGGTAGCTGAATTGGTTATTAATAGATCTAACAAACTTTTGCTGGTTTGCGTGACTTTGGTGTATTCCTGGACTATTTGTGTCAATCTATAATCTTTAATTAGCTGATTTAATTTTAAACTGTAGAAATCGTTGTTTTTGAGTTCAATATTAAAGTCTCCAAATATAATATTGAGTTTATTCTGATTGATAACATTTTCAAACCACTCCTCTAAATTATTTAAATACCAGAGATTATTTATCTTTGCGTAAACGCCGCCTTGAAACATTTTCCCGAGGCTATCGAGAAAAACATTAGAAACGTTTATAATCACTTTTCACACAGTCCCAAACGACAAAACGAATATTCTGCGTTTCAAGCGGATTTCAATATTCAAAATCACAAACTTTTAAAATTTTGCAAAACTCGTTGGCTTTCACTTGAGGCGGTGGTTTTAAGAATTTTAGAGCAATGGGAGGCCTTAAAGCAATATTTTATTTTGTATTGCTTCAAAGTAAAGGATAAAACTGATTCTGCCCGCGATATCCTCGAATTCCTTACGAACGGCGAATTTAAATTATATTTGCTATTTTTATCATTTATTTTAAAAATTGTGAACGATGTTAACAAAATTTTTCAGTCTGAAAAAGCCGAAATGCAAAACGTTTATTAAACAATCAAACGCGTTTATTTGGAAATTTTAATAAATTTCATCGTTTTGGACAACATTGATCTAACAGATGATGTTAGATATACTAACAAACATCTCCAAATTACCTCAATGTTTTTTTCATTTGAGGAAACTTTTTTAGCAGAAAACAAATTTAAAATCGCAACTGTTAAAAACGATATTATTTCTTTTTATATGGAGCTTTGCTGCCAAATAAAAAAACTTTTGCCAACTTAATGACAGCAAATTGGAAATTCTAAAATTTTGAAATGTAGCTGAAATTGTAGCCGGAACTATGCCAACAATTCGACCTTTGTTAAACAATTATACTTTTAAAAAAACGGATGTCTCAATTGAAACACTAAATGAACAGTGGCGAAGCTTAATTGGAAATAAAAATTTGTTGACACACTTGAATTCTGATGAGGCTGTTCAAAATTGGATCAAAGTTAAAAATTTAAAAAATAATTTAGAATTTCCTAGTTGTACAGAATTAGCCCACTACATCCTAACACTGCTGTCGTTGCCGCACAGCAGTGCAGCAGCGGAAACGGCCTTCACATTAAATTTAATAAAAAATGAGAAAACAGATCATCTTGACAATAATACATTTAGTATATGATGTTTACTAGAACATTAGTTAAAGAAAATATGGATACAGATATATACCGGAAGAAGATTTGGGAAAATTTGCTGCGAAATTTAAATTTAAAGACGCTGCTTTTGAGCCATATAAGTTTCATTTGTTGTATGTTTCAACTGATGAATCAAAACTGATTATATTTGTGATTTGTACTACGAAAATAATTGTGATTTTTGCAAATAAAAACCTTAAAATGATTTTATAGTTTTGCTTCCTTATGTTTTTTTTTTTTTTGGTCCTGGCAAATAGTAGAATGAACCAAGTTGGTACATATTTTCAAAAAAATGTATCAAATTTGCTACTAATTTCAAGTTTCCAAGTGGTAACACTGCATGAGTTATAGAAGACTACCAACATCATCATTTACAATATTTATTTTTCAATGTTGGTAGCTGGTGAATTAATAATAATAAACAAATCAACTATTACATTCTGTGTACAATTATTTACCAATGTGTGCATTATTACATTACTAAGTAACATATTTGTTATAATTAATAATTATTGAGTAAGTAGCCAAAATTGAGTTATATATAATTATAACAATTAATAATAATAATAATTTAATACAGTTGACTCTTATGGGTTTTTTAGATACACCCTGGATTCTGGGTTTTGTACCTGTAATTTCGATGTCTTCAATAATCAAAATAGAGGTGAATATTTCTTTGCGTGAACTTTATGAGAAATTGATTTCCTTTTTATTTTAGGAACGCTGGTACATAATTCCGGCGTTAACAACATTAAAAGAAAGAAACAAGCTACGCAGACATACGGAGGGGAAGAGAAATTTTCATTATCATTTGGTGAATGAACGTCATTAAGAAACAGGCGCTATATAAATATTAACATTCATGGACAGCAATCGTACTTATGTAGGTTAGGTTTAACTCGAGTGAATGGCACAATGACCGCAGAAAACAAAAGTGCATTGAATTAGTAGAGCGGAAATTATATCTGCATTCATTAAATCTCCACACTGATATAGTCTCTCTTATGACGGATGGTGCCAGTGTAATGAAGAAAATCGGCAAATTATTACTCGTGAATCAACAACTATGCCGCTCCGGTGGCACAGTGGTTAGCATGCTTGCTTTAAGCTCCGGAGGTCCCGGGTTCGATTCCCGGCGGGTGATGAAAAAATCACGGCTGCGGTTAATGTTGGATCAATGAATTAATCACTCATTATCCGTTAAAAAAAATGATTACGAAACTTCAAATGAAGCGGCCAAATCCCTCTATGGGATGTGCCATCGAAAAAAAAAAAAAAAAAAAAACAACTATGTTTTGCTCAGGGTATTTAACTTGCTGTTATTGATGTTTTATACAAAAATTTTGAAACTGAAGAGCACCTCGAACCCTTTCAAGATGTTGATGAAGAATATGTGACAGAGAGCGTTAGCAAATCGTTTGAGGAACAAGAGCGTTGTGAAGATGGATTTATAGATAACACCACCAGACGGCCAATTGAGATGACTAATATTAGAGTAGCGCCTGTCATTACTAAAGTAAGGAAAATCATCAGTATATTTAGACGACCACCTACGAAGAACGATGGCATCCTGCAAAAATACGTATAAGAGCTACCGTCGAGGCCCTATGTCGCCTGAATGCAAATTTACTCACTGCCGATATTGCTATCCAATGATAAATAAATTAAAACAGGCAAATAATGGATTTAGCCGCAATTTGAATGAAGCTCTTATCGTTAGAATAACCGAACGTCGAACAGAGCTAAGTGGGCTCATGCAATATTTTCATGATGGTAGACATAACATCGAAGCGAATTGTAATTCGGAAACTTTTACCGTACCTACAGCAAACAAATGTCGAAAATCAATTATAGATTTACTCGACTGGCTCGATGCATTATCACTAGGTTACTCAGCTACTACTTCTACTTCAGACAGTGCTTCGTATGACAGCGCATACATTAGGTGTAAGTGTACTGATGAAATCAAAATTTGAAAAGGCCTTGTAGTTAGGGATCGCGTTCCCGGTACTTCCCATGAATTGTAGAAATTAAAAGTATTCCCGTTTCCCGGGAATGTTGGGGAACGTTGTGAATATTTCCCGGGAATGCAAAATCCAATTTCAAGACTGCTCAATAAACTGCATTGAGGCATAGTCGTGTCCCGAATCCCGGGAATTCTCGGGAATGGGCAAGCCCTACTTGTAGTATAACAGCAACCAATACGATGTGGGACATTGTACTCAAAGATTACAAAAGAAATGTCCTTATTCAAAAACGGAGGATTATGAGGAGATTATTTGGAACAGGTATTTTCATATTTAAGTACAGTAAAACCTACTAGCGTAGAATCGGAACGGGCTTTTTCATCAGATAAACTACTCTGAACCACAATAAAAAATGCAAATACATAATTTCTTGTACCTTTAGCTATGTTACACATTATTAGTCGAAAATACACAAATCCCGGGATTTGAAAAAATCAATCCCGAAATCCCGGGATTAAAATTTATTACCGGGATTGTATTCCCTAGCTAGATTCCGGCTCCATGCTTAATTTCATTACAAAATTCCTAGCATCCAAATTAGATGTAAGGGGCAATGAAATCATCGGCTCAAATTCGAGGTATTAACGGTTCATCCATCATGGAGTGTAACTCTACATCTATTGAGTTTCGATCCCGAGTCAGCAATTATTCTGCTTCAGTAGAGGCACACATTTTACAAAAAATATCCGATTATCAGCCGACTATTCAATATAGCGGATTCTAAATTCTATTCACCCCAAAAAATTGGTTTGCTCATTGGCGCAGAGTAATTCTTTGAGTTACAGTCTGTCGGTCAAGTTAAATTAGGTAATAACCTCTCAATTCTTCAGAAGACAAGATTGGGATTTGTCGTCTCAGGGGCCCTATTATGAAATTTTCGATAGCGTTTTTTTTTCGATAGTATCGAAAATGACCTATCACGAAATTTTTCGATTTCGTTTTTTTTTCGATACTATCGAAAATGAGCGATCACGAAATTTTTCGATTTCGTTTTTTTTTTCGATACTATCGAAAATGAGCGATCACGAAATTTTTCGATAGTGTTTTTTTTCGATAATATCGAAAATTTTCGACTGCTCTTGAGGTGACGACCATTTTATTTCATCAACGTAATTTAATAGAATTAAACTGCAATATTTAATAAATAAAAATATTTTTTTCAAAAATGTGAGTTGTAAATAAACCTTTATTTATATTTAAATTAAATTTGTGTTATATCGTATTAATATTTTAATATTAATATTATTAATTATTATAAATATTTTAATTTTCCCAATACGACTGCAACAAACCATGAACAATTTGAAATCTTAATGGATTTTATGGAGAAAAACGTAGGCATTGCCAAAAATTATTTAAATTCCTTACAATTCAAGGAAGCCACAAGTTTTGTGGACTGAAGTGGTGGAAGGCTTAATCCTTAAAGAATGAGAGCTTTTTTTAAATACTCTTAAGGTTTGAAATATGGCCAACTACAATGGAAATTGGATATTCCTTAACCGATTTTAGTGAAATTTGGCATGCGTGATGGAAATGGGATTCTAAAATTAGTTTTAGATGAAGTTTTAGAATATGGCCAATTAATAAGGAACTTAGCTATTTCTTAACCCATTTTAGTGAAATTTTATATGAGCGATGGAAATGGGATTCTAAAATGATTCTTGGACAAAGTTCTGGAATATGACCAACTAGGGTGGAACTTGGCTATTCCTTAACCGATTTTAGTGAAATTTGGGATGCGAGATCGAAATGGGATTATAAAATGATTTTTAGATGAAGTTCTGAAATATGGCCAACTAGGACGGAACTTGGCTGTTCCTCAACCGAGTTTAATAAAAAATTGGCATGTGAGATGGAAATGAGATTCTAAAATGATTTTTAGATGAAGTTCTGGAATATGCCCAACTAGGATGAAACTTGGCTATTCCTTAACCGATTTTAGTAAAAATTTACATGCGCGATGGAAATAGAATTCTAAAATGATTTTTGGATAAAGTTCTGAAATATGAAATGCATGTCGAATTTCGTCATAATCAGATAATGAGTAGGCTAGTTTTATCCTAGTTGGCCTAATTCCAGAATTTCATCCAAAAATCATGTTAGAATCCCATTGCCATCGGCAATAAAAAATTCACTAAAATCGTTTAAGGAATAGCCAAGTTGGCACAGTTGTTAGCATGCTTGCTTCAAGCTCCGGAGGTCCCGGGTTCGATTCCGGGCGGGTGATGAAAAAATCACGGCTGGTTAATGTATGGATCAATGAACTAATCACTCATTATCCGTTGTAAAATTGATTACAAACTTCACTATGAAGCGGCCAAGTCCCTCTATGGGATGTAGCGCCAGCGAAAAAAAAAAAAAATAGCCAAGTTCCATCCTAGTTGGCTATATTACAGAACTTCATCTAAGAATCTTTTTATAATCTCATTTTCATCGTACAAGTCGAATTGCATCAAAATCGGTTAAGAAATAGCCAAGTTTCATCCTAGTTGACCAAATTCCAGAATTTCATTTAAAAGTCATTTTAGAATCCCATTGCCATCGCCAATAAAAAATTTCACTAAAATCGGTTAAGAAAAAGCCAAGTTCCATCTTACTTGGCCATATTCCAGAACTCTCAGCCAAGTTTCATCCTTCTTCACCATATTCCAGAGCTTCAGTAAAAATCATTTTAGAATCCCATTTCCAACGCACATACATAATAAATTTCTTCGTAATTGGTTAAGGAATAGCCAATTTCCATCCTAATTGGCAATATTCCAAAAAATCATTTAAACATCATTTCAGGATCCCTTTTCCAAGACGCATGTCAAATTGCATGTCCGGTTTGTTCAGAAATCTCCATGGTTATCTCTATGCCCTACTTCACATGTCCTCTTATAGAGGCCTTTTGTTTTCTATGGCATAATTATTTTGTCCTCTTAGCGAGGCCTTTCGTTCGTAAATGATTGAACTATGCAGGACCTCCAGAAAAACCCGTCGATGAGAGGAAAAGAGTAAGGTTATTTAGAACGCAAATAAAATCGCGATGTTAATATAGTAATTTGTGATAATAAAAGTGCTCTTTTAATTTAAAATTATTACATATTTACTACAAAATAAATTTTGTTGTTGTAGTTCTTACGATTTGTTTACAATTATTTTTAACAGGCCTACACTAAAAGTTTAAAATAATGACGCAGTTTGCTTGGATATAATAATAAGTAAACGAGTTTTCAGAAAATTTATTTTTAATAATAAAATTAGTTTTGTTAAAAAATTTTAATTTAAAAATAATTACATATGTGATTTGAAACTAAAATAAAAATGATTTTCGATATCGATTATTTCATAATAGCTATTTTCGATATCATCGAAACTCTCGAAATTATCGAAAAAAAACGCTATCGAAAATTTCATAATAGGTATTTTCGACTCTATCGAAACACTCGATATTATCGAAAATAAACGCTATCGAAAATTTCATAATAGGGCCCCAGGTAAGGCAAATGGTCCGCCTTTAGATTATCAAATTTGTAATCTAGCTGTCGTGAACTCTTCATCTACATATTTGGGTACACTTATGGAAAGATTTTGGGCTATAGAGGCAGTAGATGATTTCACATAAGATAGTACATATTTCAAACAATGTGTATACAAGAAGCATTGTGTATAAAATTACGCAAGGAATATCGATGGTCGTTTCCTAGTTCGGTTGCCATTTTCTAGTGCTGAAAGTGAACTAGACAACTCAGCAATTCTAGCATGCCGACGATTCTTTCAATTTTGAGACAAAATTAAGTCGAGACTCTGAGCTTTGCAATTCATATAATGCATTCATGAGTAAATATAGTCCGTCACTCGGCCATATGAAATTAGTCAAGATTATTGAATCAAATAATTGTTATCTGCCGCACCACTGTGTGTTTAAACCTGACTCGACCTCGACCAAATTGAGGGTCGTGTTTGATGGCTCAGCTAAAACGAGTTCCGGCATCTCTCTAAATCGCATTCTAATGTGCGGTCCTGTCATTCAAAATGAACTCTTCTTAATTTTACTCAGATTTCGCTCACTGCATATTCGCGATAAATGAAGAAATCACAAAAATGTATCGTTAGATTGATGTTCATCCCGATGATCGAAGATTTCATACATGGTTTTGCGGATGCTAGCCAGAAGCGTTACTGTGCTGCATGGTGTTATCGTTGGACTATTGTGTTCAAAATCTCGAGTCGCTCCCGTTAGACAAACGACTCTACCTCGACTTAAGCTTCTAGCGGCTGAGTTGTTATCTAAGTGAGTTGCAAAACTCAGAAATAATTTAAATTTCTCAGTAGATGAGTATTTTTTCTGGACTGACTGCATGATTGTGTTGCATTGGCTTAACTCTCCTTCCGCTCGTTGGAAAATCTTCGTTGCTAAACGTGTATCTAACATTGAATCTTTAGTTGCAACAAAAAATTGGCACCATGTTAGTTCCAATCACAATCCGGCCGATTTGATTTCGCGTGGATTATTCTTAAAACAGCTAATTATTTCTGAATTATGGTGGAATGGTCCGCGTTTTCGTCAATCATCTGACGAATGCTGGTCCCAATCGCTTTTGCCATCGAATTATCCGAACAGCAAAAGCCTACACAATTTTTAATTGCGATGAGTTCTATCCAGTCCATGCAGTTAGAAGACTTAGAAGGGATGATTCTGCGCATATACACGCAAGAGGATGAACGAATTACGTTTTGTGCTTCATTTACAATAGTCGCTCGGGTCCGATTTTTCCAACTGAAGTCGATGATGGGATCCAAGCCATTATACGTTAGCGACCGATTAAGATTTCCTGTGTTGCCTTGCACATCGAAACATCCGGCCTTGTTTCCACTGAATCATTTCTTTGCACAACCAGTTTTTTTATTTATTCACAGAACACACCTTCACGTCGGTCGTCACCTTGCACGCAATATGTTTAAGTACTGAATAAGCAACCTTCTGTTTGAAAGAATTAATCAAGCATATCCTTTCTATTACAAGGGTGTGGACTACTGTGGCCCATTCTACGTGCATTTCATGTTTTGTGAGCGAGCACCGACAAAGGCCTACATTCTAATATTTGATAAATTAATAAATTAAAAAAATAATTCTTTGTTGCGTTTAATAATAAAATTGAGAATGCAAATTGTGCATAAAATTGGCCACAGGTTTCTAAAAAAGTGATAATTAAACAAGATATTCTAAATTATACATTGAAACTTATAACAAAGTATAAATTTGTTCTGTGCGATAGTTCTACGTGATTAAGCCGCACGGCTTAGGTTTTCGTTAACAATTCTCATTTGTGGAATCTGGGAGAAAAAAGCTTCTCCCAACAATTAACGGTAGGCTTAAGTTAAATGTGGAAAAGAGAGTGTGGGAGATTCTATATCAGTGTTCGCAAGTACATAGTTGTCTAAAAGAATTTTTTTATATAATTGCTTTTTTTGCGTGCCTAACTGATTCCGTAAAAAAAAATTTATTTAAGTGAAATATTAAGGATAAGTCAGAATCGGACTCATTCATATTCGCAAAGTTTTGTTTTTCAACGCATATTTTATTAGGACGAGCGCAAATAACATAATATGAATTTTATTTTCTCGGAATCGGGCCCAACATCTTAAACCAAAACTCTCTTTGGCCGTTCTGTTCCTAATTATTATTATAATATTCATTTTTGAAAATATAAACTCACAATGATATTGTGTTGCAGGAAAATCTCTTACTTCAGTTATTGTCAGCCGGCGTGCTAACAATCTGTTATACGATGATCTGGCACCGTAAACTAAATGGTGGTAGCTTTCAGTAGATAAAGTATAACGATTCTGAATTTTGAGTCTTCATACTTCTAACCTCTCTGCTAATCGCGTTTCTGTGGTATTTTGCTTAGAACTTTTGCTCCATCGATACATTTAATCAATAAATGGAAATATAAATCCAAATGAGCAAACTTCTTTTATTTTGGAACAGTAACGATTTGAATGACCACCAGACGGCCTAGTTTTTCGGACATGCACTGGTTTTTCAAACTTCAGCAGGCATCCGAAAGAGTATCTTACATTGTCCTGAAGGCTCATAGGAGGAACCAAAAAAATAATAATTTTAACAACTTAACTTTTTTCAATCCATAAACGTACTAACTAGTACCATTTTGAACTAGAGACGTAGTAAGCTGGTTCTTGTAAAAAACAAGATTGAAATAAATTTTTGATTAATAGTATCAACCATAATATCATTAGTGGTGTTCCACAATATTTCTTGAATATGATTATTATTTTATTTAAAAAATCCGACCTCAAATGATATGACCCCAGGGCCCGTATTCTTGAAATTCACCCGAAAAAAGTCGCCGGTGACTTTGGTATAAAACAATTTAAATTTTCGACTGAAATGACGCATTTCACTAGAAAATTATCGGCGACTTTTTCGGGTGAATTTCAAGAATAGGGGCACAGGAATTCTTCAGAGCATGAATAATTCGATTTTATATTACTTACAGAATCGGCTTATTAACTTAGGCATCAAATTTCAGAAAAATTAATTGGCAAACGTGCTTGTTCCATTTAGTGCTGGAAATATAGAAGAGAATATGTATGGGTTGGTTATATATTTAAAAAAAAACATTTCTCTTTGGCAAATCTAATTTCTTGATTTAAGATTTGAATTTGTGTGCCAATGTATCATTAGAAGTATCCCAGAATATTTGTTGAATTCTGGCCATGTTTTATTTAAGAAAGTTCGTCCCTGCGCCGAACGGAACTTCTGCGATTATATGCACCAATTCCATTGAAATTTAGTATCTGACTTAACTAATATCGCGACCTTAGAATAAAAGAGTTGTACGTTCACTGTTCATAGTTTCGAGAAAACAGTAATTGAAAATTCAAAGTGTTCTATCTTTCTTTCTGGTAATTATTTTTCTGCTGCCTTTTGAACAAAGATGTAGTCAATATTAAATTTTCCTTATTTTCCTAATTTTTTTTTCAAAAATTTTAATATTCAGAAAGAAAATAGTAAAAATTATATTGCACTTACAACCTTTTCTAAATTTTGGGGCAGAAATTGAAAGTTAATAAAGTACTATCTAGCCACATATGTACACCTTTGTTACACAAACCACGAAATATTATGAGTTTGATTTTTTAAAACGGTTGGTTATCTCCTTATATTTTGGAGGAAATGGAAACAAATTTTGACTGCAAAAATAAACAATTATTTATCAGATTGAATCTGATTATTAAAAGAATCATATTTCAATATAACTATAAATTATAAGTAAAATTTAAACATAAATAAAATAATTCATTCTAAAAATAATAAGATAGCACAGAATGTTCCGGAGGTCAAGTAAGTTTCATTGAATTTTCTTACGAAATTAGGTAACCTTAGGTGTGCTTACTATACTAGTATGGCCTCCATTTTTCGGCGATAAAATAGTTTTGTAATAAGCAATGTCTTGCTGTGCCATATATTTAACCATTTTTTCTAGATGTTTTTTTTTATGATTTGGTACGGGTTTGTGGTTACTGCTTATAATAGGATCCGTTATCTCCACCATACTTGTTGGAGTTTGCTGTGGTCGACTACGATTTCTACTTGTTTTTATCATCGAATATAATCCTCAGGGTAATATCCAAAATTATAATTAATACCAAAAGTGTTTTGTGTAAACCGGATCATCTTCAATGAATTAAAAGGCACCTTCTTATAATTAAATGCTTTAGAACACATTTCAAAATTTTTGAAATCATTTGATCATTTCGAGCTTTTAATAAACGAATCATCCCTATAGGTGAAAAAAATTAATTTTTTGAGAAAGGTTTTTCAATCTGGATATATGCATTATCAACTTCCTGAATACAGGAATGTCCAGTATCGCATCTCAATAGATCCTTGAGAGTATCGCATCTCAATTGACTCAGTATCTGGTGTCCCCACAAAATAAATAATTTCCGGATTGTCAATTATTCCCAGGTCATTGCTAACCTTAGGGAGCTGAAATTCCAAAATTTGCTCGCCCTCAGCCACAGTATAATTAATATTAAGTTTTTCAGGCATATTAAAACTACGGGAATAAATATAACAGATTATAATATACATGATTATTAAAAACGCTGATTAATAAAACTAAGAAAATCTTACAATCACAGAATTTGTATGAAACAAACAATTTATTCAAAATCTTAGTTTAAGGGATCCATCCAGTCGCAAGTCGTCAATTTTAATATGAAAAAATAAATGATTTGCGACTCACATTTAATAGTTAGTATTAATTGTCTTGACTAGTTTGATTTAATTTGCATAGTTAAAAAGTCGGTGGTAGTTTTTCTATAATGTTTTTACCACTCAGTCGCAAAACCAAATATAATCCAATTTTTATTTATAATACATAATTACTTCGTCAAAATTGCAGACACAGATCAGAGTTTTTTTCGCCCTTATTGCTTCTTCTGATAGTACCACAAATGTTAAAAAAGCAACTTTTGTAAATATGTACATATAATAATTTTTTTAATGTAATTTTAATTCGTTGTATACCTTAGAGGATGGTGCTACCACCCCAAACCGCTGCTTTTCGAAAATTTATAGAATTCTTCCTGTTTCAAATTGTATTTATAATTTTAAGCTATAAGTAAAAAAAAATTGGAAAAATTGCAAAATTTTCCTGGAAAAATTGCAAAATTTCGAAATACGGATACAATCCTAATATCAACTTTTTTTTAAAATTTGTACATTTTTACGTATTTTGAATAAAATAATACACGATTTTAAAAAAAAAACTAAAATTTTCCCGGAAAAAGAGATCATTTTTCGGGGAAATTCGCTTCCACCTCCTAAAAACTATAGATACAAAATCCTACATTCAAAAATTTTCAAACTATAGATTCCTTACCTGATTTTCTCGATGTATAGGTAAAGTAAACTTTAGCCAAGAATAAAATAGTTCTAACTGAGCAAATAGAGTAAAAAAGTTGTATCATGCATGACAAATACAATTTTTTTTAGAGAAAAAGGTTGTATGTAATTTTTTTTGGCAGATAGAACCTTTTTTTCTCAAATGATTGAAAATATCGGAGAAGTTACAACCTTTTTACATCGTCATATTTAAAATGAGCAATTATTTCGTAAATCTGACAACGCCAATCGAAAAAATGGGATAAAATTAGTGGAAATACATGTATAACTCGATTTTTTCAAAAATGTCACATAGACCCTTTTTATTCTAAGGAGCTTATTAAGCTGTATTTCCATGAGAAAAATTTAATTCGAATTATTTTGCAATTATTCTTTCTTATGGAAATACAGCTTATGTTAGTCGCGATAACTGTGGATTTCCACTTGGGATGCCTTTGCGAATAATCGCAATCTGTTTTAAATTTGTTCACACGGATAGTATACATTGAAAAAAATACATATCGGTATATAAATTTGTCTACGCAACCATAGACAAATTTACAATACGATTTGCAATCAAAAGTAGTCATACCTACATCTTTTTCCATTGCAAATTTTGCATTTACAAAAAAATTAAAAATTTCCCTTATTTTGTTTAGGAATATTTTCAATCCTGCGATAAACAAAGCAAGCTGAAATATTTTTCCTATGTGAATACTTTATTGTTTTTATTATGATTTTTTATTGACGTCTAGAAATGTCTAAATTAACAAAAATTTTTGGTAATACAAATACAAAATGTTTCTAACACTGTGACATGAAACAAAAAATTTCCCTTTGCGAATATTCGCAAAGCATCTAAGTGGAAACCATAGGTAAGTCGCGAATTATTTTTTCGAATTAAAATAAAACAACAAGTAGAAAGAATAATTTGGCGTCTGGTGTCAGGTGGTATAACTAAAATTAGGAATGAATTAAATAATTCATACTTTGGGTTTGAATTATTTAATTCGTGTCGCGACTCGCGAGTAATTGTTGTTGTAAAATTATAATGGAAATGCGATTATATTTGATGACAAATGAATTACTGCACCGAATCCGAATGATGGTAATGAAACTTTTGTAGAAGAGATTTCACTATAAATCTGTTTTAAAACAACTGGATGGTCGTCGCCACCAAACCAATTTTATATAGGATTTTTTTTTTTGGTATATGTATGTACATATATAACAAACTTTAAGACTTAAAACCTGTCCTGTTTGTTTAAGTAGAAATGTTCTAATTTTTCAAACTTTTCGGACTTCTTTCTGTTTAGTTGTTTTAAACCCGATGCTCGGTTTGAAACAGTTCGGTATCTAACTAAAATAGTTTCAAGTGTTGAAAAAACGAGGTTTGAACAAAACACACGGAATTTTTCTTCACAATTTGTTTTTCTTGTATAGGTACACTTGACCCGAAGGTATCGTGACCTTCGTAGCCATATCGACATCCATCAAAGCGATCCTTAGTTTATTGTTGGCTGTCGAAAAGTTATACATGGTGTGGTGTGCTGGAATAATAGAATGAAGTTCACAACTGTATTGAAAATGTTGAATGTTTTTCGCGTCTTCTTTGAATAAAACAAGCAATTAGCAGTATATACATATTATACAGTGACATCTTGCGATTCACTTGTTTTACTTAAAAAAAAAAATAATAATAATTATCAATAGTACAAACGTTTTAAATAGAGCCTTGAAGACGTTAAAGAAATGATAAACGCGATGAACAACCAAGCATACCAGCATCCGCTCAATTCAAACACTTTTTAGTCTATTTTGGAAGGTTCCTAAAGAATCAATACCAAAAAAACCTGGTCAAATTCAATCGAATGCAAAGGGTCTGCTACTGTTTTCTTCGATTTCAACGGCATAGAGTACCATGAATTCTTATCACCAGGGGCCTATTTAACCATCGTACTTTGCAACTTAGCACTTATCACTTTTCAAAATTTTGCTAAGCAAAAATTTATTTTGATAAGTTCAACTATTTTGTTCCATAAAGAGAAAATTACATAACGTTATTGTATAAATATTACATGTTTAGTTTCGAATACATTATTAAACAAGCGTCGATTCGATTTAGATATTAATGTTATAGGTTTAATGTGATTTATATACCTAATTAAATATTAATGCCGCTGTACAAAAATCTCTTTGTAATCAATATTATTTGCTAAGTGATAACTGATAATCATTTCTGTACAATGAACATTTAGCAAATTTTCAGTAGAATTCAAAGCAAATATACACTTGCACGTTAATGTGTTTTTTTCATGACCAACTAGATAAAATTTACTTTATTCGATTCACAATAAAAACAAAGTGTTCTTAACTTTATTTAAATTTTTTTCTTATTCATTCGCCTGTTTCATGATACAGAATCTTTTATAGTAAAATTTGTTGTATTGGGGTAAGCGCTTTATTTTTTGTGGTGTGCATAATTACATTCCCGATATTTTGTAAAATTATTCTGCTTGATTATAATTTATTTGGAGCGATTCTTTAAACTCATATTCGATATAAATATTAACATTTATCCTGTTACGGCAAACATTTCCAATTATTGTATCGTTTCCGATTAATATAATTCACGTCGAATCGAGTATATCGAGTATACGAGTATATCAACTACACTTATCATAAAATGCAATGCCAATTTTCTTCTAGCAAAAAACATGACAAAATATCAAACAACTGAACAATAAAAACCCAATAACTGTTTGGTTTTGTATCATAATTGCAGTCTTTAGCACTTATCACTTTGCACTTTGCATTTTTCATACTATTACTGCACGATCGAAATTGTAAGTTAATTTGCGTTTATTGTAAAAAATCTTTATTATTCTAATAATTTAATGTTTATATAAATGTTATTTCGTAAAATTAACAAATATAGGTGATTCTTGCTTTACTAATCATTAATAGCAAGGAATTTATATTTGCAAAGTTTCTTTGACCAGTTAAATTCTTAGCACTTAGCAAAATTTTGCAAAGTGCAAAGTGATAAGTTTTTGGTTAAATAGGCCCCAGGTCGTACCTGTTCGGGTTTGTGGTTAGTTAGCATGACTTTTATACTACAATAATGCACTTGCTCAAACTTTTGCGCTGGTTCGTACATTTTTGCCCAAAAACGACATCGTTATGATGCTGACCGCTCCAAACCTGCCAAATTGCCGAGCATACCAAAACCATAGAAAATCATAATAGATTTCTAATTTGACTAAAAACACAATAAAAAAATAAAAAAAATCCATTCAAATGTATTGCGTACGTATTATATTTGCAACGCATTCTAAAATCATTGCCTTATAAAATACGCAACACAACGATAACATTGGAATTATCAGAAGGTTTGTTTTTTTCCATTAGTTATAATGATATGAGAAATCTAGTATGAATGTCTGTGCCAAAACTATCTAACCTTTTTGATAGCCAGCAATAAACTAAGCATCGAATTCAAAAATTTCACGATTTTTTTATCAAATCGTATATTTTATCACATAGTAAATTTTTTCGAGCTTTCCATACTTGATGAAAATATTTGAAATTCATTCTAAAGGTGGTTATAACTATGACCAAATTAATATCATTTCTTCCCATTTTCCATAGCATTTCGATATTTGGGCTTTATCAAAACTCTAAAAACGTATTTTCCATTTTTTGTTAGAATAACTACAATAAAGGACGATTTCAAAATTTTTTTGGCGTGCCGGATTAATTTTTAAACGTGCCTAGTTTGGCACGTGTGCTACGTATTTGCGATCACTGTTCTTTATGATGATACCAAACAAGTTTTATAAATCCACTTTACCTAGAGTCTTGCAAGTAAGCGATTTCGGAGTTAATTTTGATTTTTGACTAATATCTAGTAATTTAGAATGTCTAAAAAATTTAGTTCCTTAACTTTCATTACCCGTTTATATATGTACATCATTTGTTATTCCTAATTTAGAATATTCCGTGACGTTGTGGACTCAATTTTTCGGTATCCATACTAAAAGAATCAAAAATGTCCAAAACATACATTTTATTTATTTGATAAGAAAAGTTTAATTTAGATTTATAGCCCTTAACGTCACGACACACATTTACTGGAGCTATGTTAATTACGGATTTCTGGCTTGTGGACGTCTAAATCCTTATTCTCTATGTAGAAACTTAAGAACACGGCTCTATTATGAAATTAACGTCGCACTAATATGAATGTAATGAATCCACAAACATTATACATATCTGATAATTTTAATGAATTTTACGAGTATTTTGACGACAATATTTCTAAAAACAAATTTAGAGAACCTAGTTCATTATTGTATAGTTTTTTGAAATTTTAAATGTTCGGGGTTAATTAAATTACTGTAATCCTCTTATGTACTTATCTGCACAAAAGAAAAAATAATTGATTGATCATTAAGAGAGAATGTTCTGTAGGTTTATAATTAATTTATGTTGAATAACAAAACTAGAAATTTAGAGAATTTAATACATGTTTAGGATTAGTTAAAAATGTATCAAAAACAGTTCAGAGGAATTCAACCTTTTTGCATTAAAATGTTTACCAAACAATTCATTTTTACTGATCAACAAATTGGTTTCTGCTTATCGATTGGTTGTATTTCAAATAAACTCTTAGTCAGGTAAAATCTTAATAGATTACGTCACTGGATTGCTTATGTTTTTGTACAAGTAATAAAATAAAATTGTATTTGGATTACTGAACGATTTTTTTTTTTCGCTAGGGTAATCCCCTCAACCACTGATATTTCTCTCGCATAATAAAAAAACAACTTATCGCTTTATTCTCATATATTTTGATGACCTAGGAGGTGAGCCTGCAAGCATATTTTAATAAATTTACGTTGATATAAAATCAGTTGTATATTTGTGTTATTGCAAGTTGCTTTATATTATCAAAATGTTAAAAATTGCATTAGTTTTAATCATAATTTTAATAAATTTACTAAAAGTACATAGTCAAACAATAGTGTGGGATGACTATCGTGATACGTGTAAATTTAATGTGAACTCCAATCGTGAACGAAATAATTGTGAAAAATCTGTAGATATAATGGTCGAAAAACGTTTGTTTCGTGCAGATGAACCATTTTGGTGTATTTCAATAAATAACATTAAAAGCGCCCATCAAAAAGTGGAATTTGTTTTTTCTGGAATGCGAGCAACACGAAAAAGTGATTATGGTCAATTTTTAAGATCTAAAGTAGTTGCAGACAGTTCTGATGGGGAAGATGAACATACCGAAATTTATAATATTTCTGCCTCATCAATTGCTACATTTACATTCTCTCCGGTAAATGTTTATTATGACCTGCAAAATATAACGTCGATCAAGTTGGATGGTGAAGAAATGTGTACACCAACAAACTTTACAATCGAACCGATTAAAATATATCCAAATCAATTAAATCGTGGTGCATTTCATTTTTTTAAGAAATGTAGCTGGATCGATAATCGGCTACATCGTCCACCAAACCGATGTGAACTTTTGAGCCAAGTGATTTTCGAGGAGATGAGCTTAAATGGTGAAGAACTTTTTTATTGTATTATCGTTGATCGAAGGAAAAGTTTATTTCCGATTAATGGTCCGATGGAATTAAACATACAGTATTCCACCAGCAACTATATTTCAATGTGGACGAGTCCAAACCGCCGCACATATTATACACGAACCAATTCTACCTTCAATATAACAACCGATGTATTTTATTTAGCGATTGGTCCACGTCAAAATGGAACGGAACCATTTACAAATGTATTATCAATGAAACTAGATAATCGGGAAGCGTGTCGATTACGGATCAATCCGAATGAAGAGTATGTTACATGTGGTATGCGTAAAATAAATCATCAGGGTTTAATTACATTTGGTAGCGAGGCTTACCATGGTAAATATCCTTGGCATGCGGCTTTGTACGAACAAAAAAATTATGGCGAACAAAGCTATATATGTGGTGGTAATATTATTAGTATGACTGCCGTTTTAACGGCAGCTCATTGTATACAAAATGCAATTGGTGTTAAAAGTCCAGAAATACTAAGCGTTCAGCTGGGCAAACATGACTTATCGATTTTTAATGCGGACGCGAAAGAATATCGTGTCCGCGAAGTGATACCACATTATGATTTTGAAATTAATTATTTAGAAAATGATATTGCCATTTTGAAATTAGAAAATGTTATCATGTATTCGAATTATATACAACCGATTTGTCTGAATGGCCAGCGTGATAATGATCTGTATATAAATCGTGTTGGATATGTGCCCGGTTGGGGTAAAAATGAAATACAAGTTCAACAAGCTAAATTGTATGAGGCTGGCATGCCAATAGTTGATCATCAAGAATGTCGAAGAAGTAAACGCAATTTTTTTCAATCGTTTTTGACTGAGCGAAATTTTTGTGCCGGATTTCGAAATGGTAAGTACGCTGTATACTTTGGGTATAATAAAATTGTTAACGTTCTTTAACATTTGGCTTAATACATTTTCAGGAACAAGTGTTTGTGATGGTGATAGTGGAGGGGGCCTCGTATTTGAATTGGCTAACGGATGGCATCTCAAGGGAATCGTTTCGCTGGGTGTTGCAACTCCCAATAGACGTTGTGATACCGTTGAATTTGTTTTGTTTACAGATGTTAATAAATATTTTGATTGGATTTACAATAACATTATAAATCTAAATTAATCGTTTGCCTTTTGTTGTTTGTAACAAATTTCTTGATGTTGACTAATTCAGCAAATATGATTACATCAAATATGTTACGTCCATTTATGGTATCCATTACAATATTTACTATTATGTATTTAATGTAATTAAAGATCTGTTGTAATTCAATACCATCAACAATTTTTATAAGATACATTCAAGATGGCAAAGTAAATAAATTGAATTATTTCATCTTACATTTATATATTTTTACAATACACTAATGGTTTGGATAATTCAATTAAATTATTTTTGTCTTTATTTATACCTAAAAATAATATAAAATAACAAAAACAATAAAATTAGTTCTGAAATACACAGCACATGACTTTCCATTTAACCTTGGCAAGCAGGGTAGTTCTGCAAAAGCTCAAAACTTCAGGAGTAACGACCGTACTGAACTTTGTAGAAAATTAGAGTTCGGCACAACCAATTATTACTATTATTGTTGTAGGGCCATGTGGGCGTTTAGCCATCTCACATTGCAACCAAAAATAACTTTTATTTTTCCAAGCCCTGCTTGATTATCCGTCCAGTCAATATTCAGGCTCTTAATGAACCTGATAATACTGCCGCCCGGTTCGTGATACATACTATCGCGGCTCATCGGCACAACCAAAATACTTTCCATAATCTGTATTTGGAAAGCAAAATAATAATTAGATTTTTTTTTATTTATTTCCGGTTCAGTTTAACAAACAATTTTCTCCTTTTTCTCATTTTTTTTTTTATTTTTTTATGAAAAGTTTCCTTAATTTGTATTCGTATTTACGACTTGCGAAACTCTTAATGGGAAAATTTATTTCCAGTTTATTTACCTTACATGCAGTAAAGTAAGAGGTTTTTGTTTGTTTTATGATAAATTAATTTCTTAGAAAGCGTTATTTTACTGTTCTTCAGTAGGTCATCAGTTGAATGGTTATTATTGTTGAACGTTGATAAAGGTGCTTTTAAGCTGAATAAATATCATTTGGAAATGTACATAAAGCTTCTTTGTCTTGTTGATTATAAGTTTGAAAAAATGCATCCAACATTAATGAATTCATGGCCGCCCCGGTGGCACAGTTATTAGCATGCTTGCTTTAAGCCCCGGAGGCCCCGGCGGATGATGAAAAAATCACGGCTGTTTAATGTAAAGATCAATGAATTAATTACTCATTATTCATTGTAAAAATGATTACGAAACTTCATAATGAAGCGGTTAAATCTCTCTATGGGATGTAGCGCCAAATGGTTTTCAATAAAGTGAGTTTTTCATCACAAAAAATAAATTCACAAGGATGAAGAAAATGAATGTTGTCTTGCGGTTGTAGTATAGTTCACGAAGTTATGTTAACCGTTATCTTGTACATTATATACAAAGAAGAAGTACAAACTTTTATTTTCAAGTTATACTATACTTCCAGCGCTTAATCAAACTACCGACTTTGAAAAATGAAAATTGTTCACCTCTGGTGAAAGTCAGGTATTGCTCGGATTTCAATTTCGCATTTCAGTAACTCATCAAAGAAAATTTATTCACAGAATTATTCACGAAAAATCCTGAAACTATGTTAAATGCAAAATGCGAAATGAGAACGAGTGAGAAATACGAAATGAGAATTGAGGAATGAGAAATAAAATGAGGCATGGCGTGAAGAGTGCGAATGACGAAATATATAATGCGAAATGGGAAATTGAAAAATGCGAACTACAAAATGCGAAATTAGATATGCAAAATGTGGAATGTGAAAAACGAAATGACGATTGAGGAAAGAGCAAAGCGGAATGCTGAATGAATAATATGGAAAACAAAACGCAAAATAAGAAAAGGGGAAGATATCTCGAAAAGAGGTCTCTTTCGAGATATCTCGAAAATTTATTATTGGCTCAAAGTACAATCGAAACATTTATGTATGGAATTCAACATCGTTCATATGTCCACCAGGGACGGCCGCTATCTCTCGTTCAGTATTGGCTCTGAGCTCCTCCAACGACGCCGGCTTGTTGGCATAGACCAATGATTTAACGTAGCCCCATAAAAAAAGTTTAGAGATGTTAAATCACACGATCTAGGCGGCCAATCGATAGGACCATTTCTGGATATAACACGTTCATCGAATTTAGATTTCAATAAGTCGATTGTTAGACCCGCTGTGTGACATGTCGCACCGTCTTGTTGAAACCACATATCATTAATGTCTAGCTCATGCAATTGACCAAAGAAATAACGTTGCAACACGCATCTGTAGCGATCTCCATTTACTGTAACCTGACGGTCATTTTCATCAACGAATAAAAACGGTCCAATGAATACCACCAGCATGAAAACAACACCATACAGTTATTTTTTGTGGATGAATTGGTGTTTCTTGAAGCACATGAGGGTTTTCACATGACCAATAACGCATATTCTGTTTGTTGACGAAGCCATTTAGCCAAAAATGCGCTACATCACTGAAGCTGATTTTGCAATGAAATTGGTCATCTTCTTCCAACATTTCCAGAGCCCAAACCGAGAACGTACGTCACTTCATTAACTTTATCTTACAAGGGTGCAAGCCAAGATCTTTTCGCCAAATTCGCCAAAGTGTCTGAGCGATGCCCAATTCTTGAGAACTCCGTGGAATCGACTGTATTGGCTCGTTTGCGATGGACGCTTGAACGGCAACAATATTCTCGGCACTTCGACCAATCCGTATACTCAATGGCACGGGAACATCTGACAGCGAATATTTAGAGTCAAATTTTTTCACAAGATTATGAATTGCTTGTATACTTGGATGATAATTACGGCCAAAAATTGGAATTAACGCTCTTGAAGTTGCAGTCACCGACTCGGAATTTTGTAGTAAATTGTATTTATTTCTAAACGTTGTTCGTCCGTCTCAGGAAAATAATTTTAAGCAAGTTTCTATCTAAAATTTTAATTTGTTTTGAATTCTATAGGTAAAAATGCAAATTTTATTTTAAGTGAGTTGTAAATATTATTGGTTAGTCAGCTATGTAGAGGTAAAGAAGGTACTTAGCATTTAACCCGTTTTATTTCTAGTCAAAAAGTCCAAATTATTTATTGATACATACTCACTTTGCAAATTCAATACCGCAGCTAATTATAATTTACAAAAAATCCGCTTTTCAGTTGTCAGCCGTTTTTTTTTAAATATTGAATTAAATAAAATTAGTTAGTTAGTTAAAAAATTAATTTGGCATACCGTAGAAAAAACAGTTATGATATTTAAAAAATATGTGGAGAACGCGTTGAGTAAAATAGAAATAAATAGAAATAATAATCAAATCTAATCGAAAAATTTGTGAAGGGCTCCATAGTGACCTCAGCAGTATAAATAAAAATATGGAGTAGGTAATTACACCGACATCAAAACCTACCTCCACAAGATGTCGATTTTCGTTGGTGACTTCTTTGAATTGAAGCAGGGTAAATCAAATACGGTGTACGAAGGAATGAACACACCAAATTAGATGTAATCTTGGCCGAAATGTTATAACGTCATTTCTTAAATTCATACATTATTATGAATGAGCTCCTATACGCTCAAAATAATGTGTTTATGGGGATATGCGAGTTCAAAATACTATTGACGGCAGACTTAACTTCAGCAGAAGCCATATTGAATACACATCACCGAAAAACCTTCTAAAGTCTAGAAACCCCAGGTGTTTTTCAAAAATATATGCAGTGTAATACGTATAATAAGCGCACCATTTATTAAGACGCAATTTTATAAAAATGTTGTCTCATAATATCGATCGCGTTAACGCAATCAAATGTAAAATCGTATTTCTTTTAAATAGGAACCCAGAATGCGAAATGTGAATTCCAAAGGCAAAATAAGAAATGAGAATTTAAAATTGAGAAGTGAGAAATGAGAATCAAGAAATGTGAAATGTGGCGTTCGAAATAAGTGAAATGTGAAATAAAAAGTACGAAATGAGAAATGCTAAATACGAAACGCTATGAACAATAGACCTTATTGATCGCAGTGCCCAGGGCCCATATTTTGGAGTAATGAATGAGGAAAGAGGAGTGCGAATTAAAACATAAGAAATGAGGTACGACGAATGAAGAATGCGAAAACATGGATTGTAACACGTGAAATTGGAAATGAGGAATGAGGAATGCAGAATGTAAAACGTCACATTCGAAAAGCGAAATACAAAACGTAAAATGCGACATAAAAACTGCGAAATGTAGAATGAGTGATTCGAAAAGCGAAATGCGAAGTGCAAAATGAAAAATGTGAAATAAAACTATTTGAAACTATCTTTCTTATTTGTCTGCCAACTGTCACAATTCAAAACAAACACGTTCAATTAAGCAAATGTATCAGCAGAATAAAAACAGCACTTCTGATTCCAAAATAGTCCTTAGTAAAAAGTTTCATTCAGATTGCCATCTCATAACAATTCTTAATTTGGATCGAGTTTGGTTTTATATTGAAATGGTTTTGTACAAAATTAACGTCAACATTCATAAATGTAACATTCATTAGTAGCAGGTATAATAATCAAATTTTGAACGATTTTGCAGATAGAACAAGACTACCGTTAAAGTATCCCTATCCTCACCATTCTCTAATTACTGTGGTGCGCCAGATGGAAATAGTTTAACAGATCTATCTTTTTGTGAAGTGGACTAACCAAACTGTTTTCCAGAACAAATTGTTGGTATGAGCTTAATTGTGCCTCAAAGCTTGTAATAGCCATCTGACTGCGTTAAACTTTGCACAAATGATTATACAAGGGTAGGTTGAGTGAAGTCAACAATGATATCAGGTAGGGCCACAGAGGACAATTGTTCAATAGTGTATGGGGTTTTCCGCTTTCTTTCTACAATAAAGCAATTTTGCGAACTAGGCTTGTAATACAGCTAGTTAGGAGGCGAGTAGACAAGAGAGAAGAGACGCCACAATATCAACGACGATGTGAAGCAACATTTGCTATGTACAAGTTTGGGTGACCGCTTGGGGGAATATGATAATGGAAAGAAATATCGCCCCTCCCACCGCCCAACCTCCGATAGGAAAAATAGTAGACTCAAAAAAAAAAATTACTAACTATCGACTACTTAGGTGACTGGCACCGGGTATTGCGTGTAACAGTACGGAGAGTCCGGTGTCATCCGGGAGTCTTGCTTAGGCTTGGTCATACATTCTGATTTATGTACATTTATATTTTCGTTGATAGGGATATTTTGACACAACTGTTTTTATTGTGGTCAAAAGTCAGCAACAACATCACATGCACTCATTCTACCTTCCACGCACCAAATTTAAAAGGGAAAAACTAATAAATATACCAAAATAATTATGAAATAAACTATCAAATAATCTTCAAATAATGTTGAAGTTCTTTCTCAAACATGTGTCCGTATATGATCAGTTTTATAGTCTATAAGTAAATTATTTTAAATATTTTGAGGTTGAAAAAATGTATAAAGTGGAAAGTTAGTTCGTGTTTGACCTAAATACATCGACCGAAATATTTATCTCTTCAAGAGGTAGAGAAAATAATTGAAAAATTCCCTGATAGTAGCGACGACGATGTAAACGATGAGGAAGATGATGAGCTAGTCAATAACGAATGGGGCGCGTGAGAGAGTTGTGGATTAAGATGTTGAAAATATCCAAATAATGTTGGTGAGCGCCATGAATTTAGAAGGTACCTATATATTTGAAAACATGGAAATAGATGGCGAGAAACCACTTGAACAGGAACAACAAGGTATTAGTAATGGAGAAGGTAAAGTAAAAATATTGTGGGAGAAATACAACAAATTAATTTCGAAAAACGTCCCGTTCGTTCCAAATTCGGAAACGTTCACATTTAAAGCAAATAGTTAAGGAAATAGTTAATTGCGAAACTCCTTTATCATTCTTTAACGTGTTGTTTGACCATGAATTCCTGAATCTATTTGTAGGGCAATCAAATTTATATTCTGCGCAAAAAATTCTTCAAATCGTTTAGTTTTATCAAAATCAGAATTGAAAAAATTCCTGGGAATTTAATTGATTTCATCTATACATCAACTTCCCAACACAGAGCTGTTTTGGAACGCCCTTCTGAGGAATAAAACAGTTCAGGAAGCTGTCATTAAAATCTTTCAAAAAAATCAAACGCACCTGGCATTTCGTCCCCAACCAACTAGCACTACCTAAAACTCATCCACAGCATGACCGATTATTTAAGCTATGACCGTTGTTAAGCCTTTTGCAAGAGAAGTTCTCATAGAAGATCATCTCTTTGTGCCACTAAAATTCAAAGCTTCATAAAACAATACCTCCCATCTAAACCGCATAAATGGAGTTTTAAAATCTTTGGGTTAACAGAAGGATCTTCAGGCAAACTTTCTTATTTTTTATACATACTTATTTTGGCTTTATGAACTTTTTTTATATTATAGGTTATACATATGTATAATTTCGAAGTTTATTTCGGTCAAGAGAATAGCTACAGAATTACAAACGAAGAAAATGTTGGAGCTTCTGCAAATATAGCAGTCCGATTATGCAGACCTATCCTACGAAACCTGGCTTACAAATTTATTTATGATAACTATTTCAACCCAATCAATAGATTTGCAAAAGCATTCAATAACGCAGAGGATCAATTCGATTTTAATCTATCAAAAAACAATTTTAAAAAAAATTTAAAAACTTATTTTTTAAATTTATGATTAATTTTTTATTTTTATTTTTTTATTTTTTTAATTGACTTAATTTAATTTAATTTAATTTTAATATTTTTTAAATTTCTTGTTTTTGTATATTAATTTTAAATTTTAATAATTTTTATATATGAAATCATAAATGTTAATTACAAAATCGATTTCTTTACTTTAATAAATAAATTCTGCTCTATAGTACTGTTCCTTCAACAACAGGGAATTCTTTGTATTGGAACAATTAGGCGCAACAGGATTCCAAATTCAAAGCTATAGATTGAACGAGAAATTAGCAAACTTCAGAGAAAAAACCAGCAGCCTTTAATGCTTTGTGACTTTAGAATAAATTTAGGAATTGCATTGTATATATTGTTGGGTCTGGTAGGGAAAATCGAAATAAATCCTCCACTTCTCGGCAGTTAATGAATGCAATACTAGTAAAATCGCGAAAAAAAATCAGCCCAAAGCATCCCCATACAGGATGTTCGGATATATATCATAATATTAACCATTTTCCTATTTGGGATAAGAGAACTAGGTGTAAAATGCCTCAGTGCAACGGCCAGAGTTTTATTAAATGGAAAATAATAAATAAAGTGCAATGTCAGCCTGTGCACCAACAATTCTCGAAACAGTTTTTATGATTTCCATAAATGACTAGTTTTTATGTAAATATTTGTATTGACTTACTAAAGAAAGACTGAGTAGGTACATGCTTTTATTATATGATCAACATGTGATTCTATTTTAAAAATTAATTAAATATTAATTTGAAATGTATTATTTGTTTATTTATGTATAATTTATAATAAAACTAAAATTGAATGAATTTTTTTCCATTTACTTGTTTTTTCTGCCTTTATCGGATTTTAAAATGCCTTTTTCCGGAAACTAAGCAATTTAACAGGAAAATCCCAGAAATAACATTTTATAATACACCGAATTCTATGATTTGGTAAATTTGTATACCAATCTGTGAGAATAGCCCGTTAAGAGTGCAGAAGGTCACATTAAATTTTTGGTAACTACAATATGAAAACAAACGGAAGCTACATAATCTCTTGTCATCCTGGCGCAGAAATGAACAATGCTAAGCGGATTTGGGGAGATTTCTATTATAGTATCTGAAATGAAAAGCGGGGTTTCGAGCGGCCCCCATCCTCTGATGTATAAAACAGATTAAAATAATATTTTAAAAATTTGTTATATTTAAAAAACTTTATTTTTTGGGATTTTTGCTTTTTAGGGATTTTTTATTTTGAATAACCCATTGAATAAAGGTATACCATCATATTCCCTAACGAAAAAAAAACCCAAAACAAAAAAAAAATACCAAAAAGTACAAATTAAAGTGCCCCATCGAAAAGAAAGGCCCATTAAATTTTTGTTAACTACAATTTGAAAACAAAAGGAATCTACATAATTTCAAGCCATCCTTGCTCAGAAAGGACCAATGCCAAGCGGCTTTGGGAAATATTTTATTTAATTATGTGAAATACAAACTTAAGTATTTTTACAAACGTAAATATTTTTGAAATTTTTCTGACGTTTTCCTGTCATCCTTGCGCAAAGGGTCCAATGTTAAGCGGCTTTGGGAAGTTCTCTATTTTAGTATGTGAATAATTATTAAAAAAAATATAGATTGTTCCAAAATGCTCTAATCTCTATGAATGTTCCAATTTGAAAAAATCATCACAGCGGGGGTTTGGGGGTGGCAGCCCCATACTCTAAGTTACAAAAAGAATTAAAATAATATTTCAAAAATTTGTTATACAATTTAAAAAACTTGACTTTTTGGGATTTTTGTTTTTAATGGGATTTTTTTTATTTTGGATAACGATACCAACCCTTGAAAAAATAGGATAACTTTCAGTGATCACTATATTTGTCTCAAAAAACACAAATTTTAAAATCCAGAATAACTCAAAAGTAAAATCCAGAAATAAAAAAAATCGAAAAAAAAATTTAAAAATTTCCAGAAAATAAACCCAAAAAAAAATCCTGAAAAAATATTTTGTTTAAAATAAAGTTAGAAAATTCAATTTTATAGGGATTTTAGAAAAATTCAATTTTATAGGAATTCATTGAGCGATACAATTCCTTTGATCTGTGTCCAAGTTATCATAAATATTAAGAACGGAATAACTCAAATTTTAATGTTATAAATTTTAATTTTAACTTGGGAAGCAATTTGATAATTGTGTTTCTGGATTTTCGTATCCCGGATTTTTGTTTTTCTGAATTCTTTTGTTTCTGGAGTTTTTTCTGGTTTTTTTTTCGGGATTTTCAGTTTCTGTATTATTTTTTCCTACATAAGGTAGCCAATCCGGCGTCGACAAATGTATTGGAGCGAATTGCGGATTTATGTTAAATTGATTAATGCTTCATCAGCCTTGCAGGCACAGATCAAAGGAATTGTATCGCTCGTATCACTTCTACCATTAGACGTACAATAGAGTTCAATATTGATATATTCATAGAGTAAACATCAAAATTTCTATTCCGCTTTAAATAATTTAAAAAAAAAATTTTTTTTTTTTTGTAACTACCGAATATTGTTTAATATTAGAGTAAAGTTAAATAAAAATAAATATCAACAACAAAAGTAAAACCGGTTTTGTGGTGGTACATGTTTGATGAGGTGTGCAGTCAATCTTCTAAAACAAAAGGTAAATCATCATCTTTGCTACATGGAGTGATTAATACATATCTCTTACAAGTATGACAAATAAGAAAGGAAATAATTCTCCTAAGGAACGTACCAATTAATGATCTTAAAAATCAATGTCAAATTTACTGGTTTGGGAGAAACATCAGCTACGACAAACGAAAATTCAAAACAGCCCAACACATTTTCAAACAAAACAACTGTACATCAAAAGACAATAAAATTCCACATATTGTTAGTCAATTGTCATTGGATCACATCAATAAAATGATAGAACATGTATTAAACATTAAAAATTACAGTATTAAGAGATTATCATTTGGAAATAAAACCATGGTTTGTAATCTACCGGATTACAATCGTCTTAAACATGAACTGGGGGAAACTGAATTCTTTTTATATACGTTAGAAGAAAATAAAAAAATCAAACTTCTTCTGTGTGGACTTCCTCAATGGAAACAGCATCAGTTTTAGAACACTTACAAGATAATGGTTTGAGCCAGATCAAAGTTGATAAACACCTCCCAATGATAAACAGATATAATGATGAAGCAATATAATTTGTAAGTTATCGTAAGGGCAGCACAACTCTAAACAAACTTAGAAAGTACAATAAAATTGCACATCTAATTTGCAAATGGGATATAGCACACCCCAATACAAAAAAAGTTAGCCAATCTTTACCATGTTTAATGTATGGCCATGGCCATGGAATGAATAATTGTAACATAAAACTTAAGTGTAATTATTGCTTAGTGAATCATGATGATCTTGAAACCGAGTGCCCATTCAAGGAAGATACTGTAAAGCATATTTGAATCAACTGTAAAGGAATCACTCGGCCAACGTTGTAACTTATTCGCAACGCGCAGACTATTTAAAGATACAAGAATTAATCAACTCTAAAAACCAACATCGTCAACAATATCCATCAAAAACTAATTTTAATTCATCCAATGTTTATTTTCCTAATATCTCTAATCGTAATAAAATATCAAATCTAAGTGTATATGTAGATTCAGCACACGTTAATTTTGACCAAAAACCTAGTTACTCAAGTGTAGTTTAAAACAACTCTCGTTATTCGTACAATAATATAAATTCACAAATTGGTGATAATAATATTGGAGGTAATCTATTTAATGCGTCTAAACTTATGACAATTTTTTCAGAAATAGTACAAACTATAAAAATATGTAAGTCCAGACAGGATCAACTTCAAAGTATATTTCAGCTTGCTTTAAAATATGGGGTAACGTTAGCCACTTGGAATGCTTGAAGCATTTGGACTTACTCAATTTTGAAATACTCGCGGAATTGATATAATGCTCATCACAGAAACTTATTTAAAACAAAACATTCTATTTCATATTCCAGTTAATTGTTGCTACAGAAGAGATCGGCAGTTTCAACCTCATGGAGGTGTAGCAATTTTAGTTAAAAATAAAATTCGACATTCTTCGTTATCCGATCTCGAACTAAATAATATTGAGTTCATAGGAATTCGATTGAACAGGTGAAAATATGCTGTTATGCACCAAATTCTAATGACATACACTTTAGAAATGATCTGAGAAAAACTACTATGAAAGTTATACAGCTGGCGATGATTTTAATTGTCGCCATTCGAGTTGGAACTGTTTGCGTTCAAATAAGAGGGTTCTTATTTTATATAATTTGAGCCGTGTATTTTGAAAGTGGGGCAAGTCCATATTTTGTTGAAACGAGAAAATGAAGGAATAGAAAAATAATAAATGCAAAAATATACGGAATTTTGAATTTTCTTATTTTTTGAACAAGTATTAGGAATTATTTTTTTTTATTTTGACTATAAATTGTTCACCGTTAGAAAGATTATACTTTTATTTGTCTATTGTTATCATTAACTTAAATTTTTTGAAAAATGAACTTGCACCACTTTCAAAATTAACGGAGCATTTAAGTAAAAATAGTAATTCGTGTTTTGTGTATGCACCAACTGATCCCACTTATTATAGCCCTACAGATTCCCTTAGTATTTTTTTTTTTTTACAATTCATCACATATCACTGCCATTAATACAATACATGATCTGAATTCTGACCATTTGCCAGTGTTTTGTCAGCTTGATTTGAATGGAGAAATCAATAATTTTAATATAAAAATTTACATTTATCGTTGCACTTTGGACAAGATTCCAGCACCAAGTTCAAAATCATATAACTTCATCGAATTTTAACAATGTCAAATGAAAATTGTAATGATATTGATCGAGCAATTTCATTATTTGGAAATATAATTACTTGCAGTAGAACGGAGTATACGCCTTTAGTGCCTAAAGCATATGTATAGATCAAATTATTTTCACAGGTACAGGTGACAATGGCAACGCTCAAGAGTGAGATTTTTAAAACTAACTATTAATTTTCTTAATAATGTAATAAATTTGAAAACCTTAGAACTTCTAAATGCCAGATATCAATCAAAATTAGAAAATTTAATAAAAGACTCTCAAAAGTATTGGTCTACCATAAAATCACTAAAATGTAAATCATATTGTATTCCGCCATTGAAGAAAAATGAGAGTTCAAATAATACAATTTTATTCACTAATGAGGAAAAATCAAATTAGTTGGATATAGTTAGATCATTTTTCAAATAAGCTCCAATATTATTTCAGCCCATGATTAAATTGTGAATAGTGTTTCAGAATTGCTTGATCGAAATAGGAATTTTGTCAATGAAAGCTCCTAGTTATGATAGTACATATATCAATTATTTTCTCAAACATCTTCCAATATTACCTTATGAAGTATTGACTCGACTGTATATCAACGATGTTTAAAGATTGGATACTTTCCTAATACATGGATAGTTATTAAAACACGGTAAGGACCCAACAAGTACAAAAAGCTATAGACCAATTAGTATGTTGTGCACTCTTGGAAAAATTCTTGAATACCTGGTAAAATCTAGAATTAACGAGCATCTGGAGGAAAATCACATAATAATTCCTGAACAATTTCGTTTTCGAGCACAACATTCAACAGTTCATCAGATTCATCGCCTGCTAGATTTTATCAAATCAACCAGAAATTCTAAACAATCTATCAGAATGGTTTTACTAGATTTGCAAAATGCGTTTGATACAGTTTGAGTAAACGGTTTATTGTATAAAATGCACTTGTATAAATTTCCATTCTATTTGATAAAAATTATTAAATCTTATTTAACACATAGCAATTTTTAGTACAGTGGAGTGCCACAAGGTGGAATCTTAAGCCCAACTTTGTTCTTTATTTACAACAATGATATACCAAAAACTTACCATGATGAGATAGCCCTATTTGCGGATGATACGGCCATCTATACTACACATGAGTTAGCTTCAGGAATTGATCACAATTATCAAATTATTTACAACTTATACCTAATATTTTTAAAACTGGGAACTAAAATTAAATGTAGAAAAAACTAAAGGGATTTACTTCACGCTATGTAGGGCCCTAAGGAAAATGCCTCAGGTACCCTTAAGATTTAACGGAGCTAATATCGAATGGGGAAGGAATGTCAAATATTTAGGATAGCCAAGACTGTTTGGAGAGATACTTGAGTAAATTTTACATTACTAATCCGTATATTAATGGTTTATCTTTATCAAAATCTTCTTGAAGTTTTTGGTTTTAGCATATACCTACCTAGTTTTAGGTTTAAGTTCAAATCACTTTTTAGTTATCACAAATTAAATATATTTAGCTCATTTCATCTTATGTAAAGCAATTATTATGTGTGCTGATCTTATATGTAGACAATAAAACGAATTTCATTTAAAAATTTAATTTAGACGTACGAGTACGCACCATAAATGTTTCAATTGGTTTAAAGGACTAAAAATTTCTATAAAATCGATTTTTTTTTCATTTGCTTAAAACAAAATATTGTTTCTGGATCTGTTCTCTGGTAATTTCTAGATTTTATTTTTAGGATTGAAAAAATGTGGTTGTAAACAAACAGAAAGGTAGGAAAGGAAAAGGGAAGGAAACAAAAATTAGACACGGATCAACCATTATGGTTAGAGTGTGGCGTATCGCTTGGAAATTATTTGGGCGAAGAGGAAATACGGGGATTTACGGATTCATCCGTAAATCACGTATACAACAAAACGAAATAAAAAAATAATAAAAATAAAATTAATATTATGATGGTCAATGGCCCCTAATAAATTGTTAGTAAGAATTTAGGCTGTTGAATGTTGTGAACACAGGAAGAATAGTGCAAAGCACTTGTCGTATCCCGTCCCGTAAGGTCAGTCCACAGACACCCAACAACCGGTGCCCGTTAGTTAGTATGTTTTACTCTTCCTTTTGTTGACATTTAAACCAGATTAAAAAAACAATTTTTGATTTCTATATAAATTACTCATTTTGTTTATTTTTAGTACAAACAAATTTAAACGTAAAAAAATAATTACTTCCAAAGATACAGAAAGCAAAAAGACAAAAAAGCCTCAAATAAAATTTTGGGGAAGTTTTTATACCATTTTTCTGCTGATTGACCAAAAAAAAACACATTTTTGTATCGATCAACCAACCAGAAATTTCCACAATCACCCCTCCAACATTTTATGAATTATTGATCAATGTGCAAAACTTGCAAAAATGAGGCACGTTTTTGTTGCATGTGTAAACACATGCACCGCCCAAATTGCAAAAAAAAAATTTATTTTGCGTTTATTCATCGGATGCTTGTGGAATTCAGCTTGGTTTCAAATACCCACAATTGAAAACGCAAAGGAAAACCAAAAAAAAAATGATATACATACACACGCTTAACATAATCGTGTGTGCAACAACAAAAACAGAAAAAGAAATTGTATTTACGTTTATTTAATGAAACTTGAGTCCACACTTTTGATGTGTAGAAATAAATTTGTAAACAAACGTAAATGCAAGTATGATTCATATGGTCGCGTGCCACTAGAGGTAATGGCATTTTACGCTAATCTGATGTACAAACAAATTTGACACCACCCATCTTAGCATAATTAGAATGGTAACTGCACCCGGATATTGTCATAAGAATTTTTTATACCTATTATAGAAGGAAAACATCTTCAAAAGTGGAATGCAGTGTTCTTTGTGGTTTTGTGGATTGGTGTATTTTGTAACGGGAATGACAAGTGCCCGTTACAATATTTAAAAGACTTGATTTTTTGATATTTTTTGTTTTAGGGATTTTTTATTATGGATAACCCGATCCCCTCGTGCGATATTTCGTTTTTATAAGTATAGGGATAGTTTAAAGTTTTACAGGATTTTGTTGTGTGAGGATTTTATTGAGTATTTTATTAAATCAGGAATTTGATAAGTCGAAATATAGAAACAAATTGGCGAAGAAAACGACAAATCGGAAGTTATTAGTAATTGTTAGATCTTAGCATAACTTAAATTACTTCTCGTTTGTTCGGTAAGACCACATAGTAGAATATTGATTATATACACAATATTACAGTTATCTCGTAGTAAGGATGAAACACTTGATATTCATCAATTTCTGTTCTACAATGTATAACATACAATTTACAAATTATATTAACCAAACACATGATAAGGTGATAGATACCATACATCTGTTTACCCAACAAAAAACAATATTAAGAGAGAAAACATTGATTATGGGTGCGGTATACATTTTCCAGGAACGTAAAATTTAAATAATTTTATTGTTTGTTATTAAACGCCAATTAGATATGTAAATCTGAACCGATTTTGTTTACACGTTTGATATTTTCTTAGATGGATTAGAAAACAATAAAAATTTATTTTATTTTTATTTTTTCACCTCAAGCTTTTTTGGATAAATGGAAATTATCAGGGAGCTTTATATGTATATCACATGTATATCTTTAGATGTATATATGTATGTACCTAGCTAGGTGTATGTTATGCTTAAAAATAATATTATTGGGTTTCGTTCAGCATATATACTTAAATAGGGAGGCATGTAGTAAATAGAAACGAAAGAGCTTTAATAAAAGCATATACACACGATAAAAAAAAACTTTTAAAATTTTTCTCTTGAACTTCACGGATTATGGAAATTTTTTTTGCGATTACGTTACTCGTTTTAATCTTTGATACATACAGTATATTCCGTATTCCTTATGTAGGTAAGACATATTTCTTAAAAAACAAAATTATATTCTACATTTATGACGATAAGTGGATTTCCTCAATTTCAATAATGTTGTTTTTGTTTTTTTGGTCTTGGTTGGTTGCTTGTACTTGCGCTTGTTATTGGTATGCCAAAATGCGATATGAAATTCATTTTAAATTTATTTAAAAAACATTTTTTTTTTCGGATTAACCTAAAAATAATAGAACAGAGAAAAATCTAATTGAAAACATTAAAAACGTTCTTTATGTTTGGGTGTATGTGTGAGTGTGTATATTTTTGTATGTTAACTTAGCTTATAAACGATTTAATAATAAAAATATACAGAACAGCTCTTTATAATCTGTACATAATATGTTACGCGCTTATAGAAACATGTTTACATAAGCAAATAACTTGGAAAATCTTTCTTATGTATAAATAATTTTGCAATTTGATTATAAATTCATTACCAAGGCTAAGGAGCAGTTGCAGACAACAATTATAGTAATTGTTTTGTATATGTGCGCGATGATTTCATAATTGAATAAATAAAGCAATTTATAAACGCTGTGATAATATTTTTTTGATATTTGTGTGGATGCTAATTAAAATTTTATGAATTTATCATTTAAATTATAATCTAATGTCAAATTTAGTACGTACTTAATCAACATTGAAGTGTTTAATTCAATTTTTGGTGGCTTAGCAGTAACTGTAATAATTGATCATAGACATTTCTTTCAGTTATTATTAGTGGAGAAATGTTAATATTCACCAAGTCACCTTACGTATTTTACGAACTATACATTTGTATGAGAGAATTTCTGATACATACAAAATTTCTTAACAAACAGATAATACTTATGTACGTAATTGGTATAAAAACCACCAAAAAAAAATTGTGAAATAATTAAGTATTCTTCGTGCTAGAGAAAGGCACATCTGCCTTTTCGCAATTTATAGTTCAACCCTATCTTCTTCCTTATTTGGCAACCTGCTCTCCGCAATTGGTTTCGCTGTCTTCTGCTGTTTCTGTTTAGGAACTTTAGCCTTAGTATGTACTAGATATAGGGTATAGGATCTATTAATGAAATTTACTATAATCAGACATATTTCTTTACTAGCAAAACTAAGGTGCTAGCAGTTTTTTATATACAAATATGGTTCATTTTAGGTTTAGGTATTACAAAACAGATGCACATACTGGATATGGCCGGTTTTCATTTCGTTTAATTAGTTGTTTCGTTTAATAGTTGTTTGTATAATATGAACCCAGCATATTACAGGTAAATATGTGCATTGGGCTGTGCTAGTACTAGTGATGTGTCGTCGTATCCAAACACGACATAAATATTAATTTCATGTTTAAATATTAGGTAAAAGTCACAAAAAAACACTGAACCAGTCAATGTACATGTGTTTTATGATCGCCGTTTTGTGGCGGAGCAGAACAGCTACTCAAGTATTTAGTGTTGGTGTCCGACCCTTATAGGATTGCCCTTACATTAAATGCATTATGTTGAACTACTACTTCTGAAAAGACTTTCATTTTTGTAGTTATGTATACAATTTTTTTAATAAGGTGGCAGTCAACGTGTTCACTTCAAATAATCGGATAGGTCGATTTAGAGTTGGAAATGGTCATATCATACAATTAGATATTGGTATGGCATTGGAAAGTGTTTTGGGTTTATGCTCGTTTTGTTTTCGAATTGGACGTTTTCGGTAACAGTTTTTGTATTTCTATTGGAAATTTATAACTGTAGGTGAACTAAAAGGTGAGTTTTGGGCGGATTATGACTAAATTATTAAACGGAATCTGAATCAGCACGTTTTTCCGAAAATAGAAACCATGAACCTGAACCAGAAGGAAATGCGGAATTGTCGAATTTTATTCATTGGTTTTACTGAGATATTAATTCATTCTTTGTTTCAGAATCTAAATTTAAATTTAAACAACTTTTAGTTTGGTTTATTAAGCGTTATTAAGAAATAACTGATTAATTTGATTACAATTTTCAGAGGTATTAATGAGCAAAAATGTTAATATTTTAAAATAGGATTCCTGAACATTGCCATGTATTCTTTGGTTTATTGAGAGGTTGGATTGGGAATTGGATATTAATTAAATTTGCTAACCTACAAACTGTTTCAGATTTTAAATATTCAAATTTAAATTTTAAATGTCAAATTTTAAGTTAATATTTGAGTTCAGTTATGGAGAAAGTGGGGGAGCGAAACTTTTGGATTTTTCCAAATTTGAAATTGAATAAATTTGACTTTATTTAAGTAACAGTGCATTCACAATGAAAAAACTTTTTACTTTTGGCTTGCAGGTTTGAGTGAGTTTCCAACATAACGAACATTAATGTTTGTTCATTATGTTGGAGATTCGTACAAATCTGTAGGTGGAGGGTGGAAGGTTATTGCTTTGTGAATGCTCTGTAAGTCAGATTTAGAAATAGCTAATTATGTAGTCTCGATTTCGATTTTAGGAAGTCCCGTGGAACCTGCCTCAGCCTTCCAGAATCTTCAAGCATCTAGCAGATTTATAGTGTTTTGAATTGTGCTATTTTGTGCTAACCTTTTTGTTTATCATACATAACCATAATGACATAATACTAACTATTGACTACTTAGGTGTATGCAATGGCGTAACTAGGTACCAGCAGCACCCGCAGTCGCGGGTAGGGGGGCCACGGCTAAAGGAGCCCACGAGAGTTATCAGGCGTTCGAATATTAGTTCAAAGACAAGATCAGATAGATGGTAGCTCAGATTAAGCTTGAAGTAGAACACACTTTCAAATTTTCAAAACGGGAAATTTTTATGAGAAGACCGTGTTCTAGTTTTTAGAGAAAGAGAACATCGTTCCTGTTGCTATTAAATATTTTCTTAAGAGAAGTCCAACAATTTCTTCTCTGTTGCTGGAGGTGAATGTATGAGTAATTAGACGTAATCTGACTCCATAGAAATTAAAATGGCTTTGGGTTCTTACGGATATTTAGATTTAGAATAAAATTTGCTAAATTAGTTTAAAATCAAAGCTTTTGACATCAAACGATAAGGATTTTAGTGTTTGCTGCGTTGATTTATTTGTAAAATACATTTTGCACTCCAAATTTACCTCTTTTGCACTTCAAATTCAACCTTAGGTTTAATTTGAAAAACTATTTTAAATCAGGAAATTGAAAATTTTCCTGTTTCATATACTGTTATCTCGGATTTCATCTTTTGATCATTTTTTAAAATTCCTAGAGATTTTTAGAGCATAGCATGGAAATGGGATGCGTGATTGGTGCGAGACTTAGCCTTAACTTGCTTCATAAGTTCCAAGTTTTTTTCCATTTATCAAAATTATCGTTGGAACTCAGGTAACCCACACCTATCAAGCTCCATATAGGTTTAGAATTTTTGTTTCACTTTTCATAGGAAATCTTATAATAAAATGGAATTCAAACTTGGAACTCAGTTCCAAAAAAAATCGAAATATATTTGAAGTAGTGATACTTAGGTTAGTATAGCATTTTGCTTAGTAGTATTAGTAATATTAATTACTTGACAAATAATTCGATATTTACACGAATTTTCGGAATTTTTCGAAATTTGCGTGGGATTTCCAGATTTGTACAGGCTTTCCGAAACTCTTTATTAATATTTAGATTTTTCGGTATTATTGAAATTTTTCGAGATCAATCGAGGCTATATAGTAATTAATCGAATTGTTCTGGGGTGATCGAGATTGTTCCGCGGTTTGTTGTAGATTTTTAAAGTTTTTCGACATTTTTAGGATTATTCGAGATTTTCGAAGATTTTCCAATTTATTCGAATTTTGTATGGCAATGTTCTGCGCTTAGCTTTGAGTTGTGGGAATTTGCATAGTTACACATATCATGATATTTAGTTGATTTCTCGAGATTTCGATATTTCTCTAATTTCCTAGGTTATTCGAAATTATTCAAGAATGTCCAGATTATTTACTTACATTTTACAAGGCGGTGATTAGCGCGTACAGGATTTCCTTTGGTTTTACATACTTACGGATAATTCGATATTTGAAAATCTTCTAGAATATTCAAGATACTTTCAAAATTCAACATTTTTGATATTTTTCAAATTATCCTCGAAATTTGTGATGCTTTATCGATATATACAAAAATCTTAATAGCATTGAGTTGATTACAAAAAATTTCGATTTGTTTGAGACCATTGAAATTAGACACTTTTAATTAATGCGAGACTGGACAATAGGAAAAAATAAATTTTTAACTAAAACTTTACTTGTTCATACAAGAACATTTTTAGGGGCTCAAGAAAAATTTTGCGGGAGGGGGGAGGCCGAAATTTGTAGTTACGCCACTGGGTGTATGTACAAGATTGAAATTGCTTTATTTTTATTGTTATGCTGCGAAACCTATGATGCAATTTTATAATCCGTGCAGGTTATTATTTTAAAGCTTGTCAAATTTAGTGATTAATTTTCTGTCCTTGCAATTAAGATGCCTAATTTAATTTATTTTTACTAGTTAATGCCTTTAGAATACGAAACGAACTGGTTGGTTATTAAATACATAGTTATATGTCGTAATAAAATAATCGATTAATTTGTTTTAGTTTAGAAACACCTGGGAAACCTCAGCGGATTACCGGAAACATCAAGCATAAAAATAGCTAAGTTGAAATCGGATGCCGTGGCTTTAATTTATATAAGTTAAATCCTATTAATTAATTACTAATTATTTGGTAATACTGTATTAATTTTGAAAATTCAAATATCGAACGGATATATAGTTCATAAATTGTGTAGTCTTGATTTTTGTCTTCTAATTTACAGGCACTTTAGTTCGGACTTTAGTTGACTTCACATTTTGGGAATTAATTAGCGTCTTAACATCTTAATTTTGGTAACTGGTGGCATTAATTGTAATTCATCAGTAGGGCTGGTTCGCGGAAATGCTTTATTTATACGAGTACTTGAGCTAAAGTGTTGTTTTAGTGAAACTAGTTATATTTACATATTATGTTGGTCGTCTCTGAGCTACTGTTTTATAACTGTTAAGTGGAATTTAAATTAATAATAATTACGATTGTCAGAAGTGACCAGAAATCGTACCCAGCAAACTAATAAATGTTATTTCAGAGTGCAGTTGTTACTACAAAATTAAAATTGGATAGTTAGTGTAATGTATTTGTTCTTAATATACACCCTGTATAATTTATAACATCATATTCAAGTTGTGTTTACCATACACAACGATTATTGTGTGCACCGTTTATCGTGATCACCTCATGATCATTTGCTCAGTCTATTAGTGATTGTGACGGCAATAGGTTATGCCATAATATTATATTAATAAATACTATATTAATAAAGTTTGTTTTAATTATTCCCAAATAAAACATGGCGACGAGGATGGGATAACCGTCACGATCACAAGGATGTTTCAGCTGCGGGGAGGATCATGACCGATCCACCTGCCGATACCGTACTACCACGTGTTCCTTTTGTGGTATAATGGGACACCTTCAACGGGTTTGTCATGCGATGGCCAGCAGTCGCAACAAACCTAAAAGCAACCAGAAGCGTTCCAATCGCCATTACAGAGAAGTGAAAATTATTTCCAATCCTTCTGCTGTTAATACATCTGCTACCGTAAACATCAATCATGTTCCGTGTCGTTTCGAAGTGGATTCTGGCTCAAGGCACACTATCATCTCCGAGGCAACATTCCAAGGAATATTTCGACAATTATCACCACTTCGTGAAGCAAATTTGAAATTGGCCGATTTCCAACGGAATCCGATTGACATTTTGGGATGTTTGGACATTGATGTACATTACAATGGTAAATCAGTTTCCAGTCTACCATTATACATCACCACCGGGAAAAAAACCAGTGTTCTTGGCGTCGATTTGTTCGAGCCTTTAGGGATTTCCATCCAAGGAGTCCATGCAATCACAGACACCAGTTTTTCCGATATACTGGTAAAATACAGCCACCTATTTTCACCTGAGCTTGGTTCATACAGTGGGCCACAGGTTATTCTTCAAGTGGATCCAAAAGTAATTCCAATACGTTTGCCAGCGCGAAGAATTCCAATTGCCATGCGAGCAGCAGTTGAAGTAGAATTGGATAAATTAGTTCGACAGGGAATTCTGGAGCCGGTCCAATACAGCGGGTGGGCTACGCCTATAGTATCTGTTCCGAAGACCGATGGAAGTGTGAGAATTTGGGGCGATTATAAATCAACGGTGAATAAAGCTCTCACACCGCATTGTTTTCCGGTATCATCAGCAAATCACCTATTATCGACGATACCAAACTGTTCCGTCTTTGCAAAACTCGATCTCGTCCAAGCATACCAACAGCTCATCGTAGACGATGCATTCGCCCTAGTACAAACAATTACAACACACAAGGGTGCATTCAAGGTGAACCGACTCCAATTCGGTATTAGTACAGCGCCAGGAATTTTCCAAAATTTCATGGAGAATCTACTTCGAGTAATTCCAGGAGTCTTACCATATTTCGACGATATCATCGTCATCGCTTCGTCCGATACAGATTTACGCCAGAAGTTGATCGACATCTTCTAACGATTTGATCAAGCTGGTATCCGTCTAAAACAAGACAAGTGTCAAATTGGTTGTTCATCCATCAATTTTCTTGGGTACAGAATCGATTCCGAAGGTCTACACCCAATGCAACAGAAGATCGACACCATTAGAAGCACCCCACCACCAACGGATAAAGAGCAGCTACAAGCTTTCCTAGGCTTAATTAATTTTTATCATTCTTTTATTCAAGATAAGGCGACCCTTGCTGAACCTTTACACCAGCTGCTTCACAAAAATATCCTCTGGAGATGGGGACCTACCGAGCAGCGCAGTTTGAATTCGCTTAAAGATGCCTTCATGTCCAGCAACGTCCTAATGCCATTTAGTGAGAAATATCCATTGTTGCTGGTATGTGACGCTTCCCCCTATGGAATTGGCGTCATACTATCACATCGAGTGGGAACGAAAGAGCGTCCCATAGCTTACCACTCGAGAACGATGACCGAAACGGAACGACGATACAGCCAAGGTGATCGCGAGGCTTTGGCGATTATTGCGGGAGTGAAGAATTTCCATGATTTTCTCTACGCTCGAGAGTTCGTTATTGTGACGGACCATAAGCCGCTTCTTGGTCGTTTTACCACAGATGTGCCAACTCCACAGATCCTATCGCCGAGAATGATTCGTTGGAGTACTTTCCTCAATGCCTACACATTCAAACTCGTCTACCGTGCCGGGAAGGATGTGGGGAATGCTGATGGTCTTAGTAGGCTTCCCGTTCCGGACACTACGATCATCACAGAGGAAGAAGAGGTGCTGCTTATAGATACAGTACACAAGCCGACCGTTCATGCCGATGACATTGCCGTTTCTACAACCAAAGATCCGGTACTGTCGCAAATCCTTCAATGGACACTGCAGGGCTGGCCAGAGTGTAAACCTGTTGAACAATTTCAGCCATTTTGGGTTCGTCGTGCCGAAGTGAGTACACTCAAAGGATGCCTTCTCTGGGGATATAGAGTAATAATTCCACCATGTCACCGTGCACAAATTTTGTCCGCTCTACACACTGCTCATCCGGGTATTGTGAGAATGAAGGCACTAGCGAGGAACTACGTGTGGTGGCCTAATATAGATGCAGACATAGAGAAGGTCGTGCGTCTTTGTAAAAAGTATTAATCAAGCCGTCCTGAGGTGGCACAGGCTCCTGTGCATCCATGGGAGGAGACGACAAAACCATGGTCGAGAATTCATATCGATTATGCTGGACCTCATCATGGTAAGATTTATTTCATATTAATCGATTCCTATTCCAAGTGGTTAGAGGTAGTTCAAGTGGCCACAACATCAGCTGCCTGTGGCATACAGGCTCTTCGCAAGATATTTGCCACTCATGGAATTCCAGAGATCATTGTGAGTGACAACGGTACAGCGTTTGACTCCGCGGAATTCCGACAGTTCTGTGATAAGAATGGTATTCGATCGGTGTATGTGGCTCCATATCATCCACGTTCAAATGGGCAGGCGGAGGTAATGGTTAAAACGACGAAAGATTTTCTTAAGAAAGAGAGTTCTGGTGACATTCAACAATGTCTGGCCAAGTTCCTGCACCACCATCATGCAACTCCATCAACTGCAACCGGCAGATCACCAGTAGAACTCTTATTTAATCGTCGTATTCGAACTTTCTTCGATCATCTTCACCCTGACAACATTCGCGTTCACAAGACTAAACCAGTAGTCGACCAACCGCGGTAACTGTCTGAGGGTTCCACAGTTTTGGCGCGAAACTACTCGTCGGGTCCAAAATGGATACCTGCTTCTATTACAAGAACAACAGGCCCTGTTTCTTATACTGTAGAGACTGAACAAGGCCAGTCAATGAGGCGTCATATTGACCAGTTGCGAAGTCGAGCAACCGATGAACAGATGGACAATACAACTGTCATTCCGATAGATGAACCTCAATCAATTCTTCCAAATGATAATGCCAATTCGGAAGACGCTCCATCAGCACCATCAGTAGTCATTCCAACTTCAACAGTCGACGTTGTTCCAACACCGAAGGATATTCAACCATCAACATCAGGTACGCTACAATCAACCAGTAGGCCATCATCAACCGTACCATGAGAAATTATACAGACAAAGAAACGAGCAAAAGAGACAACATCTGAAACCGATGAAGCTTTCCTTCGAAGATCAGCCAGACCGAAAACAACTACTTCTACATATCTGTCCTAATCAAAGGTGGAGGGATGTAATGAACTTGTTCTTAATGTACACCCTGTATAATTTATAACATCATATTCAAGTTGTGTTTACCATACACAACGATTATTGTGTACACCGTTTATCGTGATCACCTCATGATCATTTTCTCAGTCTATTAGTGATTGTGACGGCAATAGGTTATGCCATAATATTATATTAATAAATACTATATTAATAAAGTGTGTTTTAATTATTCCCAAATAAAACAGTTAGTTAATAAATAAATTTAGACAGCAATTAATCATATTGCAATAACAAAGGTTCCGAGGCGGATTCTGGAAGCTCAAGCAGCTAAGGGAAACAGACACTAATATTTACATTAAGGTTGTTTGTAGCACTTAAAATTAATTCATAACAGGTTTATAAAAGTTAAATTAAACTTAAATTTAAACTTTATTGGTTGAGAGTATGATTAGTTATTTATAAATCAAGCAATCAATTAAAAATGGCTGGGTGAAGTAAGGTGGTGGGAAATATGAATAATTGATAACTATTGACTTTTTAGGATGCCAAGGAAGGAAAGCAGTTTTTGAAAGGATGTCAAGGAAGAAAAGCAGTTTTTTTTAAATGTAGTAAAGTAATTATTACAAAAAATATAACTACACAATTGGCCACCAAGGTGTTTCTAACCGGGTCGATCTCAATCCTATACTAACAATCCTATCCAATCCTTCCAAGTAAATGTAAAAAAGGGTGTCAACAATTCTTAAAATTACCGGGAGATCCTGCTAAATACTTGGTCGTACATTCAAAATCAATCAAGTCAATCAATTTTTGAAAACGTATTTCTATCATAGTATTTAGAGCAATTTGTTAATAACAATAATAAGTTTTATAATGTAAGTTTCTTTAATATATCATGATACTAGCGCTAATGTTGCCTGATGTATATTTTCTATTTTCCTAGGATGAAAGACTGGGCTAACTTTTTATACGTGTCTATTCAATATCCCTTCTTTTACTTTTCAAATTTATTTCAACCGCTTGAGCGATTATTCCTTGTTCAACTGATTTATTTTGATACCATTGAATTAATATGGATTTATAAGAGGAAGGCTTATGTCATTTTTAAGAACTTGAGATTGGCACATGCAGCTCGCTGAAATTAACACTTCTGGAAAACGCTTGTTTTTTGTACCTACTTGCAAAACTTAAATCACGAACGAAACAGAGATTAATACAAAATAAGATAAATCGAATGTGCGACTGTGTATATTAAACAATTCTGTCTGTAAAAAAATGTATTTTAGGCAGCAGTCATGTTTCCTACACTATGATTTTAAAAACTTTAAGGCAGATATGAGTTTGTTACAACAATAATAACTACATTATACGTTTGCGATACCGCAATATATTTGCCTATTCTTTAATGAAAGTTGTTTAACAGGAATAATACTAACATACATTTTTTTGTTAGTTTTAGATTTTAGAAGAACATTCAAAATAAAAAGAGTAAACCTGTAGTTCAACCGAGTTCAGATTTGTGTTTTAAATATTTCTAAATGACAAAGTAAAAGTATTAAAAAAATGCATAGCTAATATGTTCGCAGATCACATATTGATTTATGGATGTGCGAAAAGTAGACAGTTAATATTATTAATTCAGAAAGGGGTGAAGCTTTACTAACTTTCTTTAAATATATGGAAACCACAATGTTGCACTGAATAAATTACTTTACGAAGGAATAGTCAGTAAATGCTGAAGTAACGTCTCTGGATAGTACTGTGAATACAGCAAACAACATCAATTTTGGATTATTGATCTTCTTCATCCATAATAAATTAATCATGAATATCAAAGTAATTGATTGTAGTCATTTCAAAAGTTCTTAAAGGTAAGCCATTAAGTTACCATTTATTTAATTATGGATTATAAATAACACGCTTATTCATTAATATACATAGATAAATTCACCAGACAACCTTAGAATGACCTAATATATGCATTTGCAACAGTTTTTAACAGGTTGACTACCAGGAACAGTGGTCTTACACTATTCAATTGGTGATATTAAAGCTTCCTATCTTAAAGATGTTAATATTCAAAAATGAAAAATTCTCAAAAAAAAAACTGAAATCATATCGAAAGAAGTTCTGGGCGTACTTGACGATACCTGAAAATATGCCATATAATAACAGATTCCTCTCTTTCTAGTAGGCATGGGTTGAAATAAACTTGTCTAGGAGGCATGGGAAAAATAAAAGGGAGTGCGTTTTGAATCGTTACGTTGAATAGACGCATTTCTATTAAAAAACAAGAAAAAGGATTCAAAAAGAGAAGATAGTGGGAATTTAGTGAAAATACAGTCCACATAAAAAGAAAAAACATTGTCAAAGTAGAAGACAATTCATGGTCCAACTCGAGCCAGATAGTTATAGTAGCAATCTGGGGGAATTTGTTTGATTTGGTTTGGAGAAGAAAAGTTTCATCTATAAAAGAAGACCTCCATATTTGTTCATTGTAGTGGAAATAGTTGGAATCTAAAATAGGCATTTTGGGTAATTGATCATTTGTAGTTTGATTCATCAATTTCAATATTTTTTGGCAACAAAGGTAAAGGTATTTAGCGTTGAAATATATAGAGATTGAGTTTTTGAGCGTAATAAGATAATTTGGCAAAAAATGGCAACAATTGAATCATGGAAAGTTAAAAGAGCAACCGTTAAGAGAAAGCTCACGTTGCAAGTAAAGTTTATAAAAAATCCTGATGAAATAGGAAATTTAAGCAAAGTTAGTACTAGATATGAAAATTTGAAGCTTTTGTTAGATGAATATTCTGAAATTTATTCTGGGCTTTGTTCATCGCCAGACGATCCAGAGTTCAGAAGAAATGAGGAGGAATTTAATACGGATTTCGAATCATTCGAGCGTGACTTTTATAATGTAAAGGGTAAATTTGAAGTCATTTTAGGTATTAATAAATTAGTGAGTAACATAGGTGATAGATTAGGTTTGGGTGATGATGCGGCTTCAGGGAATGGTGGCAGTGCAGGTGGTCTTTTTTCTAAGGCAAAATTGCGAGAGATTAAAATACCCGTATTTAACGGAAAATTAAATGGCTGGTTAAGATTTCGTGATTCTTTTGAGAAAATCATTGTAGATAATCAGCAAATAAAGTCAAAAATACAAAAAATGTGGTATTTAGATATGTTTGTTGTTGGAAAGGCCAAAGAGATTATTGACAAAATTGAGTTTTCTGATGATGGCTTTGATATCGCTTGGAAGGCTTTGATAGATAGATTCGATGATACCCATGTGTTGGTAGAGAAACACATTAGTGAATTATTTAAATTACAGTACGTCAATAAATCATCTGGCACAGACATACAAAATCTGATTGATCGCACGGAGCTCAACTTGCGTGCATTACAAAAACTAAAGCAGAATGTTGATCAGTGGGATATGATGATAGTTCATATTGTTACTTATAGGTTAGATGATGATGTTCGAAAGGCCTGGGAATCCCAACCTGATAAAAAAAGGCTCCCTACTTGGAAGGAACTTTCTGAATTTTAGCAATCCCGTTGTAGGGCTTTGAATGTAGTGGAAAATAATCGTCGTTCCAATAGACCTAAACAAAATATGGTGGGTCAAGGACAAATGCCTAAATCTTCTAAAACTTTCCTGTCTGTGTCAAGGCCAAATGAAGTAAATACAAAAATGGTTTGTTCGATGTGTAGTGGTAGTCATTCTTTAGAAAATTGTGTTCAGTTTATGAATTTACGTCCTGAGGAAAGGTATGGAAAAATAAGATCTTTAGGTAGATGTTTGAATTGTTTGAGCGACAGTCACTTAGTTAGAAATTGTCAAGCAAAAAAATGTGAAATTTGTGGTTATAAACATCATACATTACTTCACATGAGAATGGATAGTCGAAATTACAAAACAGCAAACGAAATAAATAAAAAATACCCTAGTAGTCGTACGGATAATAATAGAGATATCGATAGTACAAAGGCTGATTCTGCTCAAAATAGTTCTACATATTTGTGCAAAGAAATTGTGCACAAACAAGTCGTTTTAACCACTGCTATGATAAAAGATTCTAATCAGAAGTATATTCAATGTAGAGCTCTCTTGGATTCAGCCTCTCATAACAATTTTATATCTATGGACTTGGTCAAAAAATTGGGAATTAAAGTCGAAAAGGATAATAACACTGTATGTGGTATTAATGGTACAAAAACTGATGTTTGTAATAGAGTAGAAGCATCAATTCATTCTCGCGTTGATAATTATTGTAAGAATTTGAGATTCCTGGTAGCATCTGAAATCAGCAATGGATTGCCCTATCAGTATATCAATGTTTCCAGAAGGTCCGTTCCATCTAATTTAGTATTAGCCGACCCAGATTTCAACATACCTGGACCTGTAGATATATTATTAGGAAGTGAAGTATTTTGGGAAATTTTGAAAGATGGTCGTTTAGAATTGTCAAAGGAGCTCCCAGTGTTTCGTAATACGAGCTTTGGTTGGGTAATTGGTGGAAAGTTGGAAAGTAGTTCAGACAACCAGAATTTCTTTTTGTCATCAGAAGTGGATGATGGTCCGGGTTACTTTATACCTCATTTGGCTGTATTACATCCTGGTAGTTCCACAACTAAGTGTCGAGTTGTTTTTGATGCTTCGGCGAGGTCTTCGTCTCAATATTCGTTGAACGATTTGATAATGGTAGGTCCCGTAGTTCAGGAGAATTTATTTTCAATTATGTTGAGATTCAGGAAGCATGCTATTGCGTTCTCAAGTGATATCGTAAAAAATGTACAGGATGGTGAAGTTAGAGCAATCTCATACAAGGTTTCATAGGATTTATTGGCGAGAAAGTTCCAGTGATGAGTTGAGGATTTATGAGATGCAGACCGTAACGTAACGTTACTTATCAACTCGTATTATCCAACAGTTAGCTGTAGATGAATCAGTAAATTTCCCAATAGCGTCAAATATTTCAAGGACTGATTTTTATGTAGACGATTTACTTTCGGGTTGTCAAACACTAGAGGAAGGTATTTCAATGTATGACGAATTAACTAAAATGTTTTCATCAGCAAGGATGAGATTAAGAAAGTGGTATTCAAATTCTAAGGAATTATTAAATCATATTCCAAGGGAAAATCGAGGAGATCCCAATGAATTGGATGTCAGCGATACAATTAAAACTTTGGGGTTACGCTGGTCACCCTTTTGTGATGAATTCACATTTTTGGTTCAGCCATTGGATGATAGTAATAGAATTACGAAAAGATCGGTATTGTCTGATATTATTGTTTGATCCATTAGGACTATTGGGGCCAGTAATTTTAAGTGCGAAAATTCTTATTCAGAGATTATGGATGGAGAAACTAGATTGGGATGCTAACATACCCGAGAACTTAAAGGCAGATTGGATTAATTTTAGAGATAGTTTGGAATGTTTGAATAGTTTGAGATTGAACCGATGTGCCATTCCAGAAAATGTTAGTGATATAGAAGTACACGGTTTTAGTGACGCGTCGCAAAAAGCGTATGGCGCCTGTGTATATCTTCGTTGCAAAAATAGTGATGGTAGTGTAGGTATAAATCTCCTATGTAGTAAGTCTAGAGTAGCTCCTTTAAAAGTGATCTCTTTGCCGAGGTTAGAATTGACTGCAATATTGCTCCTTGTCAATTAGTTCACAATACAGTGGCGTCTCTCAAGATAAATGTTGGAAAGATTGTTTTGTGGTCTGATTCGACTATTGCCTTGTCCTGGTTAAAGATCCCACCCCACAATTTAAAAACATATGTGGCCAATAGGGTTAGTGAGATTTTGGATGGTAGTAAACATATGAGATTCAGACACATCGCTGGGAAATCAAATCCTGCAGACTTGGTGTCTAGAGGAGTTTTACCTCAGGAGATTGGTCTTTTGGATGTTTGGTGGCACGGTCCCTTGTTTTTAGAGGATGGTGAGTCAAAGTGGCCAGTTAGTAAAATAAATATTGCAAACGGTCAGGAGTTACCTGAATTGAAAAATGAACAGTCATCTTTTGTTTCTGTAAGAGCCATTTAACATTGAAAATTTTAGTTCGTTGGTGAGACTCAAGCGCGTTGTAGCTTACTGTTTTCGTTTCATACACAGAAAAATTAGAAAGGAGACTATTTGCACTTGTGGCTTGGATTCTTGTGAGTTGGAGGCCGCGTTATTGTCAGTCATTCGGACGGTTCAGAAGGGTAATTTTAGAGGTGAGATGAGAAAGGTTGTTAAACAATAAACCGTTGCCGAAAAATAGTAAATTGATTAGTCTTTCGGCATTTGTTGATGGAGAAGGGATGCTTAGAGTAGGAGGAAGGTTGGAGAACAACAATTTGGATTACGATCAAAAGCATCAATTGATTTTGCCGAAAGATCATGGTCTGACAAATTTGATTATTCGACATGAGCACATACAAAATTTACATGCTGGGGTTCAATGTACTTTGGCAGCTGTGCGACAGAAGTACTGGATAGTGAATGGCAAGGATGCAGTTAGGCGAGTCATTAGAAGCTGTGTCCCTTGTTTCAAGTTCAAACCAAAGGTAGAGGAACAAATCATGGCATCGTTGCCTCCAGATCGTTTGAATGCTGCCAGACCATTTAATATAGTCGGAGTTGATTTTTGTGGTCCTTTTCTGGTCAAATATAAAGGACAGCGAAAAGATACGCAAAACAAAGTTTATATTTGGATATTCGTTTGCTTCGTCAGTAAGGCCGTTCATTTGGAACTGGTCGAGGATGCAACGAGTAAATCTTTCATCGAATGTTTGAAACGATTTTTTTCAAGACGAGGACGAAGTGCAATCATTTATAGTGATAACGCCGGAAACTTCGTGGGCGCCAACAGAAAAGTCAAAGAGATGGAAAATTTAGTTCGTGGATCAAACATAGACTTGCAAGCATTTTATTCAAATAAAGGCATCACGTGGAAATACATTCCGCCTAGATTTCCATACTTCGGAGGCCTCTGGGAGGCAGCAGTTCGGATGTTTAAATCTCACATGAAAAAAGTAGTTCGAGTTCAAGTATTGACCTTGGAGCAGTTAACAACATTGGCTATAGAGATAGAGGGAATTCTTAATTCTCGCCCTCTTCTATCACTTTCTAGTGATCCACGTAATCTAGAGCCACTAACACCTGGACATTTCACAACAGGGGGTCCAATTAATACAATTTTAGAGGTGGATGTTACAAATTTATCAAGTAAAAGGCTAGCGTATTGGAAACAAAAAACTCAGTTGGTGCAGCATTTCTGGAAAAGGTTTTCCAGAGAATATTTGCACACTTTACAACAAAAAACCAAATGGAAGTTCGAACGTGAACATTTAAAAATAGATGACCTTGTCTTAATTCATGAAGACAATATACCAAGCTCAAAATGGCTAATGGGTTGAGTGGAAAAGACAATACCAGGACGCGACAGCAGAATTCGAGTGATAGTACTCAGAACACCAAATGCCACAGTGGAGAGAGCCATAACGAAGATGTATAAATTACCAGTCAATTGAATGACTAAAATAGTAATAGACAGTTAAAAAAAAAAAACAATTTGGTTTGCATCGATACTTGTTAAGTAGTTTAAGTTTGTGTATAAAATTTGAATCAACAGTTGGTAAAGGCTTATGGTGGATTCAGCGAGAAAAATTTGCTAGCTCGTGATCACGAAATTTTGAAATTTGCGGGGAGTGTGTCTAGTAGGCATGGGTTGATATAAACTTGTCTAGGAGGCATGGGAAAAATAAAAGGTAGTGCGTTTTGAATCGTTACGTTGAATAGACGCAGTTTTATTAAAAAACAAGAAAAAGGGTTAAAAACGAGAAGATTGTGGGAATTTAGTGAAAATACAGTCCACATAAAACAGAAAAAACATTGTCAAAGTAGAAGACAATTCAGTTACTACATAATGTTATCATTCTGAACCGCATCTAAAACTAGCTATATTTTTATCTTTTAATAACTTAATTAGAAATTTGAAAAATTTTGAAGACAACATGTACATATATGGAAATTTGATGAATTTATAAAAATGTTCGCATTTGGCATGGAATTTTTTAGAAAAAACATCATACGCATACATAAGTAGTAGGTATTTGGATAAAGCTCTCGCTAATCGCGATACAGATTATGACATTGCTCTGTAAATGAATAATATTTTTGAATCAAAAAATTGTTCAGATTCATCTAGAATTTATTCCGATTGAAATCAAAATAATATATTCACTTAACCTACAAACATTTCTAGAGGTACATTTAAACACACGAAACAGATTTATTTGAAAAATTTAATTAAATATATAGACATAATTACGAATTTAATTAAATTGCTTCGGATTTCAATTAATTTATTTATTGATTTGCAAATAAATTAAAAATATAATTAAAGCATATAGGCTCAATATCAAAAGAATTTCCATTGTTTTATCATACTTATATGAATGATTTCATTTCAATATTGAATTTACTAATGGGTAGTTATCACTGATTCTACAAAAAAAAATCAATTGTATCGTTCAATTCAAAATTGTCTGTTTACTTTAAAATTTCATTGGAACCCATTTTTGGAAAAAGTGTTCATTAGCATTTTTGATTTATCTATATTCCTAAATTTTGATTTTGAAATTTTTATGAATAATTTAATCATTAAAAGCCGTTGAACTTACTAAACCAACAAATGTACTACTAATTTATATAAGAAACGAATTCCGACTAAAACTGAAATATCTTGCAATTATTATAAATGTGCACAAATAGTATTCATTCAAATACATTTTGAAACATTCTGCCAAGTTAAGAATCTTAATTAATCAGCATCACCAATTCCGAACAATTCAAAGAAACCTTATCAAAAGTGGTATAATCAGAGAATATTTAAACAAAAGCACCATAGACGAAAGTATACTCCATACATTTCGAAGACCAATTTGCCAAACATAATAACTATCTTTAACAAATTGCACGCTGTATATTCTATCATTATAACTAAATGGCTCAGTATTGGAATTAATGCAGCCACTGAGATCTTTCAAAATATTTTGTAGAGTCAGGCCCGTTGATAAGCATAGGCTGCGGTGGCGCCAAATTTAAAGGGCGCCAAAATGATAATTAATTTTAAATTCATAATTATGTATACTTCATTTTAATAATACTTGTCGTTAAACAAAGGCGCCTTGTTGTGATATTGTAAATTGTAATTGATTTAATAACATTATAATTATTACTTATAAGGAGAAAGTTTGCAGGTTTAGTTGTGTAGTTATGGAAGTAACAATTGAGTAATGAGTTCAATTATATTTCCACCACGTAAACGTTCTATGTGTAAATAGGTAAAAATTCTTTAACAAACATTATATTGTCCTGAGCCGTGACTAGTTTATTAGAGGCTAGTCTGCTATATGAGTTGGTTTCCAACAAAAAGGGATATCGTAATTCATCTTATCAAATATTAAATAAAGGACATCAATCGAATAATCAGAAATGCAAATACAAGTTCAGGGGCTGGATTCTGATGAAATTATTGTACATTTCTGTGAATTTTTTATTAGAACAATAATGTCCCAGAAAAATTTCAATTTTCAGTATATTTCTAAATTATTAATAGAAATTGTTAATTCATCCAAATGTATCCTTAGAATTGCTTTTAATGGCGCAAATCTATAAAATTTAAGCATTAAGTCATTAACTTTTCACTTAATGAAAATCAAGGTATATACATAGTCCTAATGATGCAACACATAAAATTCGCTAAATAAGATTTCATAGGTATCTCTCCCCTAATGTGATAATAAATTCGATAATGTGATGATTTTAAGGTTTTTTAAGACAACAGTCCCCTTATAAACTGCTGAAACATTTTTGGTCTTGCAATTATCAGATCACCTAGTTATTACAAATTTAAGAGAACACTCAGAAGACCTTATACCAAGTATAATCAATCTACTTCGTTTTAATTTTTTTTGATTTTATTAAATCAATCAAAACAATATAATGTCGAACTAAAACTAATATTTCTGATTATTTGTGGCATGATCTACATATCATGCGGACAAGTCTTAACTCTTTTGTTCGTGACTAAACAGTTAACGACATTACAATAATTTTTTTTGATCATGCCAAAAACCATTAACTATGACAAATTCATTATTTTTTAAACATACACGAGTATGTCATGCGTGACGATCAATAAAAAAAAATAATTAGACCCATTGACCTACACCAACGGCCCTTATTTATCAAACAAATATAATCAACAATATGTACAAGTTTTTAATTCCAAGTGTGGCATAATATACAATAATACTGTACTTGTATACATAATACCAGTTAAACTCTGTATAAACACGCACAACATAATAAAATCTAAATTTGGTGGACAAAAGCACGTTAAATAACCAAATAAAAATTTAACATAAAATCCAAACTTGTTTTGGAAGCGAGAGATACAGATAACAAAATGAATATTAAATTGTTCTCATTGAATTATTCCACTAAAAATGTTTTATTAACATTGAATTAACATATTTATATAACATTTAAGAAAACATCTTCCCGCGAAAATAAAATCCGAAACTTGTACAAGGTAAACAATTGATATACTATAAATTACAAATTTTACGTATTTAAAATACGAATAAAACGGATCATTCCTTATATAATTTCAAATATAAAGGAGTGTAGGAAATTTCAAATCACACAAAATAAATCAATAAGTTGATACATAAACATCAAAAAAATATTGCACAAAAATGTATTCGCTACTTTCTTACCTTACGGTTCATAAAACATATGTCATGCGACGGCAACGACCACGTCGAAAACGCTTATCTCTTTGTTTCAAAAAAAAAAAAAATTTAAATTCTACACAGCCACATAAAATACAAAAAATTTCACTTTAAGATAATTTTTTACGATATTTTTTAAACACACATAAATCTATCAATTAAAATTATATAATCTTTAATAAAAGATTTATTTTTGTTTTTTTTTAATTTTTATCACGATTCAATAAATTATAAAAATAAAAAATTTACCACTTAAGTAGCTACATACATACAACGCAAATATCACTTTTAATTTATAAAAACACAATTTTTGTATACAAACAATTAAATTTCAAACAAAACCGAAATTAAATTTTTATTTTTTATTATAATTAAAATAAAAATAATTCTATTTTATTTATTTTTTATACTTTTTTACACACACACACACACACTCTTATTTTATTACAAACAATTGTATTTTTTTATAATTTTAATTCAATTTAAATTACTATCCTTATAATTTATAACTGATTACTGAAATGTTTCGGTTTGCTTCACTAAAAATGAGAAGAGAAAAAAATAAAAATAAAATGTTGAATTTAATTTTGTTTTTGTAATTATTTTATTCATATTGAATTGGCGGTAAAATTTACAGTAGGTAAATATAGTGTTGTGATTTAAGATCAAGTGAATTATTTGCTAAATTATTTTTGAAAAAAAGTTGGAAATATTTTAGGAAAATTTTCACATATTTATGTGAAAATTACTAATTTAGTAATTTAGTAAAATTAATTAATTTAATTAGTTTTTAATTAATTTAATTAATTTTTCACATATTTATGTGAAAATTACTAAATTATTTAAAGATGTTAATTTATAGCTATAATCGAGTTTTGGTTGCTATTCATAAGTACGCAGTTATTTTATTTATTTATTTATTTAAGTAAAGAAATCGATTTTGTCATTAACATTCATATAAAAATAATAATCACCAATTTTTATAAATTTAAAATTAAAACAAACCAAAGCAAAAAATTTAGCAAATGAATCATAAAGGCCAGAGAAATGAATCATAAAGGAACACACACTTTTTGTATGGAAAATGGTATTCGGTCAAACTCTGTGAAACTTTGGATTCTGGTAGCCCTTGACCTATCGATCAAAAGTTTCAATGGTCGCTAAGTCCTAAAAATTCATGTTTTTGGGATATAGCCCTTAGAAGTTGGGATTACATATTGCCCTTTTTCAACAAAGCGTAAAGCTACTATTATGTCTGTTTACATAAGTGGGTGTGGCTGTGTATATGTGTTTGTTTGTGTGTTAGTGTCTAGCTCGCTATTTAATGTATTTGCTTACAACCGCTTGTTAAAACAAACGAATTACAGTTAGTTTTTTTAAAATATTCTACCAATTGTACATTAATTATAAAATCCTTACATACAAATTATTTATACAACTATACATATGTCACAAGTCAAGTAGTAGATGTATCTCGAAACAAACGTAATCACGAAAACAATTTTAGTACAATCCAGAAAACAAACCCATAGAAGTTCGTCATGTCCAAATAAGAGTATTAGATCTGCAAATCGCTCATTTTTTGGAGAGACCTTAAAGCTTTTAATTCTAATTCCGGCTTAACTTTTTTTTTTAAATAAATTCCTTCCCAAAAAGTGTTGCAAGAATTTTATTTAAAAAAAATTAAGCCAAATTTAAAAATTTAACATTAAAAGCTTCACTCGCCCCCCCCCCCCCCCCCCCCAAATATTAATGATTTGCGGATGTAATACCCTTATTTGGATACGGCGCACTGGAAATTTAAACGATGCATTACACCAAAAATTATATCAAACAAAAAGCCAAAAAGAAAACTTTATATGTATAACTTGCAAAAAGTTGTATATGAGTTTGTGTGTATCATTTCTCTTTTATTTGTTTAATTTGTATCCCGTAATCGAAAGCAATAAATGGGCCTTTGTTTATATGTACGTCGATCTCTTGTTAATACAATGCAAAGTGTAAAGGTTTCTCTTTTCTTTTGAAATTGTTCTGATTATTTCGTAACAAGTGGTTGTAAGCGAATACATTAAATATAGCGAGCTACACACTAACACACATCCAAATAGACATAATAGTAGCTTTACGCTGTGTTGATCAAAAATCCCAATTTTTAAGGGCTATCTCCATGATTCAATAAAAACCCAGGTTAGCTTGAAATACGAGTATGTAAACAAATGGCCATCTTTTTTTTTACGTCACCCAATTCTTTTACGTATAAATTAAGACAACAAATAAAAAAACGAAAAGTAAAAAAGAATAACTTATGTATAGTGAAAATAATATCTCAGCGAAATTCTGATAGATCACGCGCATCTACAAAACCAAAAACAAATAGCATAAACACAGCGATGTATTTAGGCTAATTTGTTTACATTTTGAGGTTAGAATTTGTCTATTTTGAATTATGTTTTTCCTCAAATTTATTCGCAATAATTAATGTAATTTTAATTTATATAACACAATAGCACTAGAACTTTTGATAACATTTAAGATAATTTTGATATCATTAGTTTGCCTCGAACAAATTGAAATTTAAAATGAAGTTTTTTTATTGTTTTGCTTTAACTCGAAAAATGACATTTCTTTCTAAATATGCCTAGTGCATACCTTAAATGGGTATAACGTTACATATCCAGTGGTGTTGCTAGTATTTTTTATATTTTTTTAAAAACACACATAATTTTAGAATTTACCTATAAAATAATGAGAATTTTTAATATTTTCTAATATAAATTACATTATGTAATGGAATCAAATTTCACATATCTTTATTTATAATTTTTTTTGTTTTTAAAAATATTATTTAGCCGACCCTTCTCTAAATTTTTAATTTTGTTTAACTACTTCACTCTTGGCTGCGCACAACGATGGAAAAATGAGTTTCGCTGACATATTATTTTCACTATACATATTTATCGGAATTACATTACGTCACGAACACGTGGTTTTACAAAATCGAGCTAACCTGGGATTTATTGAATCATGGGCTATATCTCAAAAATATGAATTTTTAGGACTTATCAACCATTGAGACTTTTGATCAACAGGTCAAGAGCTCTCAGAATCCAAAGTTTCAGAGAGTTTGACCGAGGACCATTTTCCATAGAAAAAGTGCCAGGTCCTTTCAAAAATAGATTTTCAATTTTTTTTTTAATTGTTTTTTGATAGATTAAAATCGAATTGATTGTTACGCCGCCCTCGTCTACGTAACAGGCGCATCGTTGCGTTTGTCTGGTGCGAGTGAGTGTGTGTAACCATCTCAGTTCACCGGTTGTGAGTGATTTGGTTACTCCTCAATGCTGACTATGAAAATTAATGTGAATCATGAGGTTGGTGTTGTAAAACAACGATTAAGAGTGAGTAGTTTTGATCTTTTACTAATGAGAATAAGATGCGCAAGTTGTGTCTCGTCAATTTGTTGTGTTGATTATATGGGAGAAAACGATTGGGTAATCAATGATACGATAGTTGAGAATGTTCGGAGGTGAGAGAAATGTTTTCTTGTTTTAATGATTCTGATGATTCATTGGGGGTGGTACGTGATTGTAAGTGCACGTGAATACGTCTTTAAATTTGCTTTCATATGGGAGGCAATTCTGCAGCTATATATCTATCATCTACATTCAAAATTTAATTATACCACTCGATAGCTAAAGGATCAAAGAATTCGTTACGTTGAGTGAGGACTGTGGTGCACCACTTGCGGTGGAGGAGGAAGCACCGCCATTTTTATAACTATTTTCTTTACAGTAATAAATTATTTTTATTTATAAAAATTTTATTATAAAATGTTTTCGGCTTTTTATAAACAACATACTATTTGTAATGATGACATACTCATTATTTTCGATTTGGCAAATCAGAAAAATAATGGAGTCATACTCCTAATTGTTACCCAGCAAAAGTATAAAATATTAATCCCCTCCCCCTTTTCTTTCCCGCAGAGTCAACTCTGGGGTTGGTTTTAACTTCGTAAAAATTTTATTGGGATTCTATTTCTTATCTAATTTTGATGAAAATCGGAAATACTGAATCCAATGGAAATGGGATTCTCAAATTATCTTTAGATGATGTTCTGGAATATGGCCAAGTATGATAGAATATGCCGATTTCTCAACCGATTACATATAATGAAATTCGACATGTGTATTGGAAATGGGATAGTAAAATGATTTTTGGATGAAGTTCTGGAATATGGCGAAATATGATGGAACTTGCCTATTTCTCAACCGATTACATATTATTTATACCCCTATTATGGTTCTCACCTCACCGAAAAACTTCATACAAATCTAGTCACATTTGCATAGTATTTCTCGGTGAGGTGAGAACCATAATAGGGGTATAAATTTGACGTGTGTGTGGGAAATGGGATTCCAAAATGATTTTTGGATAAAGTTCTGGAATATGGCGAAGTATTATGGAACTTGCCCATTTCTCAACCGATTATTATGAAATTCGACATGTGTATTGGAAATGGTATTCTAAAATGTTTTTTGGATGAAGTTCTGAAATATGGCCAAGTAAGATGGAACTTGCCCATTTCTCAACCGATTATTATGAATTGGAATGGGATTCTAAAATGTATTGGAAATGGGATTCTAAAATGATTTTTGAATAAAGTTCAGGAATATGGCCAACTATGATGAAACTTGCCGATTTCTCAACCGGTTATGATGAAATTTGACATGTGCCTTGATAATGGGATTCTAAAATTGTTTTTGAGGAAGTTCTGGAATATGGCCAGGTATGATGGAACTTGCCTATTTCTCAACCGATTATGATGAAATTTAACATGTGCGTTGGAAATGGGATTCTAAAATGATTTTTGGATAAAGTTTTGGAATATGGCCAACTATGATGGAACTTGCCTATTTCTCAACCGAGAAATGATTGTTTGATTTTCATATAATATTGATGTTGCGTTGCAATTTCCTAAATTTATTAATCTAATATATTTCTGCTTATAACACGAAGAATTTTATAAATTTGTTGAGGTTGTTTCTTGTTTCGTTGCTTCACATAATGTCCGTTTAGTATAAATGTTGACTCGGAGAAGCTAGAACGTTCGTTTTCGTTTCAATCATCAGCTGCCGTCAAGATCTAAAGATTGCGTATTTAAAACATTTATGTGAAATAGTTATAGTTAATACTATGCGATTCATTAGTATTTGTGATGAGAAAATTTAAGGTAACGTTTATGTCTGTTGTAATATAAAACCAAGGAAAATTATTTTTTTGAATTTTCTTTTTGTCTTATTTAATTCAATTATAAATAACGTTTTATTTGATATAAATTTCATAAATAAATTCATAACTGTAATGCAAATAAATTCAATTAAACTTGATTCAATAGTATTTGTGATTCATATTTTTGATTCATTAGTATTTGTGATATGCAGAAAAATTTAAAAATTATTTTTTACTAACTAAATAGTGAGTAAGTCACTTATAATTTGTGAACCATTGGAACATTTTTATTACGTCTCCATCACGTCTCGGAAGTGACCAAAAATTTTGTTCATAAAATCCCAGGGAATCTTATCCCACAAGGTTTTATAAGCACCCCATTACAAATTTTTGGTCTTGCTAGATTGCGAGTATCCTCCGCTTTCATTTAAACCCTCGCAAGGACAAATAAAAACTTTGCCTTGGCCTAGGCAACTAATTATGTTCAATATTTTTATAAAACTTCGTGCCAAATTCTCCTTCTTGTGTATCGGAGCATTATTGTGCTGAAGAGCAAATTGAGGCTCGACTGTTTTTCAACAACTGGGAATATTGCCTCATTCATAAACCGAAATTGAATATTGACCTTGAAGTGTTGTAATTTATACAGCCACATAAACTTTGATTTCTTCCGCAAGAGATGCTACCGGAAGAAGTAACCACCGTATTTGATATTCTCTGTAGGACCAACATTTTTTTTTCTCTTATGGAGAAATGAAATAAAATTGTTTATTTTGACATAACAAGGTTCTCCAGACTTCAATTGGCAATCCAATATAATTTCGTTTACATTTTGTTTCCTCACAGTAAATCATATTCTGCTTGGCTATGTGTTCTATAAGCTACAACTCTTCAAGGCCAATGTTCAATTTCGGTTTATTGAATGATGTAGCATTCTTATTTGTTGAAAAATTAGTAAGGCCTAAATTTGCTCTTCAGCACAATAACGTTCCCATACATTAAAAGTATCATTGCTTCGAAATTAAATAAAAATATTGAACATAAATGGTTGCTTAGGCCAAGGCAGAGTTTTTATTTGCATATATGTTTAATATTTTAAGAGAGTTTTGGTGAATCGAACAAAATTTGCCGATACATCCTTTATGTTGGCACTGATGGCAATTGAAAATGTTTTTAACCTTAATAGCTTGATACAATAATGAATCATCAACGTAGTTTTGTTGCATATCTAAAAAATACCGCGGTTGGGAAAAAATATAGTTCTTTATTACTATGCCGTGTTGTCGGGAAAATTGCTCGGCCGATGCACCGATACACGCTATATTTGTCGAAGATATTGCTGTATTAGTGGTTGGAGTGGACGCCTGTAGAACAAGATAACAATGATGGTAAGACATGAATTCTGCAAATGTAGACTAGTCAAGTGACATTGAAACAAATTATTCGAAATATAGGGTGCGGTCAAGAATTCAGCCGCTGCGCAGTTTAAGCTGCACAAAAAAATTGAAAAGCAGGCGAAATGCAAAACATATTGGCTGCATTTTTATACGACCGGCAGCCTGACTGCAAGTTTGGAAGATATTTGTAATTTAGCTACTTTTATAATTTCTCGTGATTACGAATAATTGAGAGAAATCGTGTTTTTTTATTTTATTTCGCCAACAATAATGCATAAAATTAAATGTTTAAACAAAAAATTGACATTTTCAGATTTTGCATCCACTTAATGTGACTGCGTAAACTGCGCAGCCTAACTTTATTTGCTGCATTGCTGCATTTTAATCCGACGAAATGCGCAGCTTCGGCTGCAAATCTTAATTTTTGACCGATTTGCTGCATTAACTGCGCAGCGGCTGAATTCTTGACCGCACGGATAGAACGCCAAAATAACGGGTTGTGGTCGAGAAAGCGAAGAAGAATATCCATAATTTTTATCTTTTTAGAGTCTCACATTAAATTAGGCCTATATAGAAAAAAAAGGTTTTCAACTCTATACTTAAATGGTGATGTAGAATTCGCGAAAACGAGCGCGTTACTATAATCATACATAATAAGTTAATCAGAATGAGGCATAGAGTAAGTTTTTTGTGGCATTTGAGATCCTCTGTAAAATCAGTGTACATACTCGTATATGTACAAGTACATATGTACATTTTTTTTTTTTCGCTGGCGCTACATCCCATGGAGGGATTTGGCCGCTTCATTTGAAGTTTCGATCATTTTTTAACGGATAATGAGTGATTAATTCATTGATCCAACATTAACCAGCCGTGATTTTTTCATCACAAAATTTGTTTTTTTAAATAATTGGACTACCTTCAAATCGTACATTCTTTAACTAAAATTTATTTATCAAATGTATCTCTTTAGTTATTTTTATATCACGTGCCAAATATAAAATCAAATCAAAAATATCAATAAAAATGATTACCTAATCAGCGAATACGTCATATTTTATTAATTTTTTTGTAAATTAGAGTATTTTTGTTCATTTTCTTAAATAGCAAATAAGATATTATGTTATAGATATGCTAAACACATATTATATACACATCCCTTTTGTCTGAATTATTTGATCGTTGATTTATTTCTGTTTTTTTCATATCATCATTTATCATCAATCATTAATATCCGTTCTTACAAGCAAATAACCAATGTATTTACAGGCTAAGTCGACACCATTGCTATAAATTACTTCTATAATTTAACAACTTATATAATATTATTAAGTAATTTGATTTGAAAAGATTGTCCGTAATACCGTAACATTCTTATTTACTAAACGTCAATGTAAAATAATTTTACGATAATCACGATTTAAAAATTAATTCCATGTTTACGATAATTTAAAGTTTCGACCCTATGAACTTTACAATCAAACCCCGTTGATTTACGAAGCGTATAAAAATTAATTTTGAAATTTATTAAATTGCAATTTGGCGTCAACAATTTTGCATTTTTTATTGTAAAGAAAAGAAAAATTTGAATCGATTGCCGTTTAACTTTAATGGGGAAAAACTTGGTTTGTAAATTAGTGTTGGCATATAGACCCTAAGGAGATTGATACAGTTTTCAATCTCCTGAATAAAATTGTGAGTGGATGCGTATCTCGTTCACGATTTGTGTGACCATCAATATATGCGCACGCATAGAACCCAACTAAGATATTGTTGACTTTATAATCTAGGTAATTGGACATTTCTAAGCTCAAATTCAAAATTTCGTGTTAGGTTTTATTGCGATCGAATTAGAAAAGCGAGAAAAAATTAAAATGTTGATAAATTTAGTAGAATTAGTACTAAAAGCTCAAAAATCTTTAGCGATGACTACATCTCGTTGTCTGTTCTGTCCCCACTCAAAATATGTCCTGGGAGCAAATTCCTGTTCGTTATTCGTACAAAAAAACCTAAAGGTCTAAAAACTCAGAAAATGTCGGTTCCGGTTTGATAGCTGAGTAAATACAACACATAATGTCAAAAAAAAACATCATGTAATTTTTAATTTTTAGAACCTAGAATAAAAATTTTAAGCCTAAATTTATTGTATTATGGCTGAGGTTCAATTTGCGACTTATTTCAAATAAGTCGACTTATTTGACTTATTCAATATGTCGGCATGGAATAAGTCATTTAGTTGTTCAATTCAAAACGAAACTTATTTCAACTTAACCATACATTTAAGAGGATTTTGTACAGCAAAATTGTGTCAAAATATAAAGCGTGATTTACACTTAGCGAACAAAATTTTTGTTCGATGCCTAGCAAAAACTAAAAAGATAGTATATCATGATTTTCTTTTACCAGAGAGGGATAAAACGTTAACAAACAAAATTTTGCTCGATGTCGAACATCGAGGCGTTCTTTTCTTATTTTTTACATTTGTTACTATAAACAGCAAAAATTGAACTATAAAATATACTCGACCGACCCGAGTATATTTTATGAAAACAAAACAATCAAAATGGCGATTTTTGAAATTTTTATAGCACTTTAATTTAATTTTTTTAAAATTTTAATTCAAAACTAAAATTTACATGAAATAGTATACAAATTAATTCTTCGTTAAAGAGCAAAACTGAACTCACCATTCCACGAATAACAAAAGCTCTATGCATCATGTTTTTATGTACAGAGTTTAATTTCGTTTTTTGCTCCTCATTGGTGATTATAGGAAAGTAAATGAACATAGCAAAGATTATAAGTAAGTACGGTTCCGTCTCAAAAAATATCGAGTAAGAAAACACCGAGTAGCAATAGGGTATCGTTACAAAAATATGGAGCACACAAGGACTGAGCATAAGGCAGTAGATCTGCAAATTTTCTTTTATAATTTAAATAGGGTAAATACCAGCAAACTAATTAAACGTTTAAATTTTAATAAAATTGGCCTAGTTGGTAGTCTACGTCTGAATACTTGAATTCTATTGAATGGGAATGCATAAAACAAAATTGTGCATGTTTGGAGATTACTAAATATTAATATTAAGTTTCAGCAAACTTAAAATAACGAGAGTAGAGAGTACTCTTTGGCGGAACCTGTGGATGGAAAGTCTTCATTTTTCTTTGTTATAGACATATATTATTTTCACATAAGCAAATTATCTTCGCTTATATGCGCCCAGCATACATTTTATTTCTTTTTATTAGGTTTTAACAAGAAATTTAAAGTTTGGATGAAAAAAAACTACGTGTTTAGTAAAGTTTATTAAATAAATTGTGATTATTAAATAAATTGTGAAATTCAATGGCAGGTAGTTTTTTATAGGTGAAGAGTTGGGAAGAAGTTGTGGTTCGAAAATGAGAAATGAGTGTAAAGTTTTTTTTTTGTTATCAACACAAATATTTGTACGATCCCTTATATTTCCCACGAAATCAAACCCGCCAATTCCTACTGGAGTTATCCGTGTTAAAACGTGGTCGCCAGAAGGGTCGGTAACATAATGCATATCATCTCGGCGCTATCTAAATTCAAAATAGGTTACAGTGCTTATAAGGTATCTTCTTCATTTTTAGCAGAATTCTCTATGCTTCTTGCTGACCTACTCGCGATTCTGTTCAATAGATCTCACAATGACGAATGAGAAATTAGAAAAAGGCTTTTTTCAAAATGTGTGTCTCGGCTAAAATTTAAGGAAATTTTCATTCCATCCAGAAAGGAATATTCAAACTTCTTAACCTTTACAAAATAACATTATACTGATAACTTCCCTAGAGAAATTATCAGTTAAGCGATTTGCCCATAGGGAAATAAAAAACATAAAAAACGAAAAATTTAACAATTTTTAGCATCTTTTCGTTTTGCCTTGCCCATTACTAAACCGAAAAACTATTTTCGTTTGAAATTCCAGTATCAAAACTTGTATGTTTGTATCTGTGAATTAATTTTTTTTTTAATTTATTGAAAAAGAAAACGGAATTCTCAGAATAATATTAAAAAAGAAAAAAACATGCTTTTGTGTTTAGTGTGAGAAGTTGGTATATAATTCATATTTTTAGCCGACATTAGAAAATTATAACAGAATAGATAATTAGAACAGAAAAACAACACGAAAAATATTTTCGTGTACTTTTTCTGACGAAAAATTGAAAAAATATTTTAAATTTTCTGACAGAAAAAATTAAAATTTAATTTTCTGGGAATGTTAAATATTTTTTAATTATTTTCTAAATTAAAATAGTTTTGTATTGTGTAAGTTTGAGAGCCTTTAAGCTATAATTTGCTAAAGATTTCGAAGTTATTGTAAAAAAAGTAAAATCCGTTTTCGTTTTTCTATGGGCAAAGCGCTTTATTATGGTTTTAATTGAAATATTTCGTACACGTGACTCGAAATTGACCGATTTAATAAGCTTGCTATTTTAGCAAAACATACTCTGACTACTAGATGAAAAGAATTCATAGTTTTATTTTACAATAAATATTGTTTCAAAATAACACTTTCATAATACAATTTACAATCTAGCAGCCTTAGCTAATTCTGTGTTAAGAAATATTTGTTTATTACATCCACTTTTAGTTCAAAATGTCACTTTCACGATTCGGGCATGAAAATAGCGAATCAATAAAACAAATTATTGAGGGAAATACGCCAAAAAATACTGTAATCAGTAAAAAATATAACTGGAAGATATTTACCGAATTCTCTAGTGCAGAGGAGCTCGCTATAATATTGACAGACTGGGCCGTAAAAAGTCGAAAAAGAAACGGCGAATAATATAAGGAAGCCACTTTAAAAACTATTTGAACAATACAGCCAAAATTCTGCAAGAAAAGTGTTGTAACGAGTTTAAAGTGGTGGAAGATCCGTTTAAGAGCATAATATTTAGAAAACCTCGGGCTGCACGATATTAAAATAAGTATTTTATGTAAAAAAAAAAAACAATAAAATAAAATTGCAAAAAATGTTCTCTTCGAATACCCCTCGAGCATTGATAAATTCCTCATAATTTTATTATATTTTCCTCATGCACGTTGCTTTTATGTAACAGCCCTCAGCCTACGACATCGGGCTGTAACCAAACAACGTGCTTTAGAAAAATATAATAAAATTATTTCGGAAAATTATCAATGCCCTTGGGATATTACTGCTGACAATTTATTTGGTTAAAGCAAATTCCTTCTAAATTAAAAATGGTTAAAATTGAAAAAATAAAAGAAAAACTTTTATTAATAGATACAATAAAACAAATCGGAATAACAAAATTACTCAACAATTTTGAATATGACTAACGCAATTAGCGAAAATAAAATCAACACAACTGATCAAATGAAAAGAAGCAGCCGTTTATTAAATAATAAATATATTTTGTCTCATATCGATAATAATACCAATGAACGTGATGTTGAAACGAAGATACCAACCGACGATTTATATGAAATTAATAAACCTACATAAATTGAAATAAGCAAAATATAACGAGAGGAATTAAAAGGAGTACACTACTTAGTTTACCAATCAATACTACTAGGTAAAATCTTCCAATCGCTAATTAGATTTTGTAAAAATTAAATTGTAGAATATTTACATAAACTTATTTATCTGATATACCCGTAAGTAAATTCATAGTAAAGTTCGTTATGCTGTTCGAGATAACTAAATTTTTAACTCGGTCTACCAACTCTCCACGAAATCACAGATATGTTTAGATCATAATTTTAAGATTTTTAATTATTCGCGTAGTACCGATCAACGAAATCGTAAACAAAATTTAACATTTATTACATTTAGTTAGCTAAGTTGTTCGTGTAATTGCCAAAGTTTTTTTCTGTTTAAAGAAAATTCGAAAAATGGAAGTTGTTAAAATATATATTGTCTTTTTGAGAATTTACAATGTATACTTTTTTCATTTAGTGGTTGACGATACTGAAATATAATTTGTAACCATTCACACGCCATTACCGATTCAAGTTGAAGATGATCAAAATACAGAAGACTTTTTGGGAGATTTTTGGGGTGTAAATAATCAAAATAAAACAAGATCGCCAATACAGATACAACTGCATTATCCACTCAGCCGATATTAGAAAAGCAAAGCTTCCCCATGTCATCAAATTCGCCATCATCCACATTGTCGTCATTATCATCATTGCGTTCTTCATCGTTATCGTCAACTACTTCTAAAGCATCTAATTCGGCCTTAACTGACATATCAAATAATTCAGAACCTACTACTAAGGCAATATACAACAAAGGGTCCCATTTGAAATGCGATATTTTAAAACGCGATTTGACAAAACGCGATATTTCGAAACGCGATTTCTTAGTTCGGGTCGTACATGTTCAATTTCATAATAATGGTGAATGGAGGAAGGAAAATTTTATTAAATGAAGGAAGATTAATAATTATTATTATTTTAATTTTTATTATTTTTTAAAATTTTAATTTTAAAATATCGCGTTGTACCATATCGCGTTTTGTAATATCGCGTTTTGTACCATATCGCGTTTGTACCGTATCGCATTTTGAAATATCGCGTTTTGTACCATATCGCGTTTTGACATATCACGTTTCGAGCGGTTCCCTACAACAAAACATTTTATTATTGTTTGAATTACAACTTTTTTATTTTTATTGACAGATAAAATTAAAACAATATCATTATAAATATCTGAAAGGAAAACAACAATACATACAGAATTTTTAAAAAACGTTTAGAACTAATTGAAGAAGAGAAAGATCAAACGAAATATAAATTAGATGAATCTGGTGATTTGATATATCCAAATGGTATCAAAATAACAAAACCACAAGATGTATATATTCGAAGTATCCCTAATCATAAGAAAGGTGATAGCAAATACATTAATACCCTCATGCAGATTGTTTTTGGTACGGAAACGTTAGTGGCATGTACCCGAACTGGGCGTTCGCGATCTGGCATTACAAAAAATGCATGGACCCCACAAAACAGGAATTTATATAGAAAATGTTCTGGGAGAGATGAAAAAAGTTTAAATATTCAATCAATGTGTAAATTGTGCCGCCCCGGTAGCACAGTTGTTAGCATGCTTGCTTTAAGCTCCGGAGGTCCCGGGTTCGATTCCCGGCGGGTGACGAAAAAATCACGGCTGGTTTAATGTAAGGATCAATGAACTAATCACTCATTATCTGTTGTAAAAATGATTACGAAACTTCAAAAAAATGAAGCGTCCAAATCCCTCCATGGGATGTAGCGCCAGCGAAAAAAAAAAAATGTGTAAATAGGAAAATACAGAACGTTAAAATGTCGCTAAAAAAGACAGACATATTAAAAAACCGCGAAAAATCTCTCCAAAATAGCATCAATAATGAAACTGCTACAGACGCAAAGAAGTCACAAAAAAATGTTAAGAAAATGTAATAAAAATAAAAACAAAACCATAATAAATTATGATTTAAAGGAAAAATGATTATATATTATTATTATTATTACTCGGGGCTCTCCCCCTGGGGGCTTCGCGCCCCAATCCCGTGCTTCGCGGCAGCATTTTAACTTCTATTCTATACTCCGTGCCAATCAACAGACGTCAAACTTTGATGAGAATAACTATAGTATATAAGCTTTGTTTTTGTTATGTAATTTAACAAAATTTATGAGGGTTTAACACTTACACTACAACTATCAAGAGCTTCAATAATTTCTGGTCATTGTGGATTGCATGTCATAGTTATAAATAGAAAAGGTTTTCCGAAATGTTGCTCGATTGACATTGCATCCAAATAATTTTGGGACATATTGCATGGAGAACTAATAAAAGTTGAAGGTAAAATGACTTTACGGCCCACAGTATGAACTCCATCAACACCGTTTGGACAATTATTTACAAAATCAGTTAAATTATTATACACTTCTGCACGTAATGTAGCCTGATTTTGACGAACAAAATGCAACCTTATGCCTTCAATCCGCACATACATATCAACCACCCATTGAAGAAACAATTTTTGCGAATGATGTAAAAGGCTAAACCCATCACGAATTGCAAGTCTATAAGAGGCATATTGAAGCATTGTAACTTTGTTTCCACGTACTGTACAAGAAGAAGTAGTAGCTATGTTATGTGCTATATTGACATGTCAACAAGTATCACCGTTTGGGAACAATAACGGATAAGCTAAAGGATCGAACGAAGAATCTAAAACAGAAATACTACGAACTGCGTTTAACAATTTTGAAAAAACAACCATATTTCTCTCAAAAGGAGGTTCACCATCGTCATTTTTGAAAATTGCTGCGACATCGGTTTGAACAACATCATTGAAACGACGTATACATATCTGCATCTCGATTAACTTTTATCACCATACAAACATCAGAAGCAATGTTTTCAGGCTGTTTACAATATTTGGCCATTGATCTGAAGGATCGAACAAAATCATTCACGCGATCCAATTCTACAGTCAATGCACGCATTAAATCAACATTACAGTCAACATTTGCTCTCTCACGCATTCTATACTGATTAGCAGTATCAACATCATAAAAGTATAATTGTGCATAGCACGGTTGACGACCATATTCAGATGTTAAAGCCCCGGCTCGATAATAAAAAATATTATGAATCTTAAAATGGTATACACCGTTCAGAAGAGTATTAGACAATTTAGCTTCAGAACTAACCATTGCAAATGCTGAATTATAGGAGCGAATATTTTCAAATTAATTTTTAGAACGACGTTTGATCGAATTATCATTAGAAAAAAGTCCATCGCATAGTTTTTTAAATAATGTATTCTAACCAAGAGGAGGTAAATCAATTTTGCCTTTATGGCAACATAAGGTAAACGACTGTGTGTTTCGTAAAGTGACTTCTGCCTGAAAATGTTTACGCGAGATTGAAATTAAAGCACATTTAAAAGAACCATCTAAATTATCTATAGGATTATTATTTGTACCCTTGTCGATTAATGCACTTCTTTGTAATCTCTTACGAATTCTGTCACGACGCCGCTCCACTATAGTAGCAAGACGAGACATTTTTAAATTTAAAAAAAAATTTACCCCCATACAGAAGAAAAACAATTGATCACAATTGAATATAAACTCACCCACTCCCAATCCCAAACACTTTGAAAACTAAAAGCGTAATTTAAATACACAATGCACAAATCTTTTTTCTAATTGACTTCTGAACAATTTGAATGCACAAAAGAATATGGAAAATGAAAGCCTACTTAGCAACCGAAAACACAGCTTCTCTCTTTCTATTTATGTCGAACAAAACAAAAATAATGAAAAAATACACATATTGTTGTTGTAATTGAATTACATTTAACTCTTTCTATTTAAACAAAATGTTAATGCATTTCTCTATAAGCTTCTTTCTTTTATATGTAATATCATCAAAACAATGAAAGAGCTAACAATATAAAAATCAAAACGGATTTAATGTGATTCCTATTTGATTTGATTCCTATATGAAAATATACAAATGTTCTTGTTGTAATGTGTTATTTTTAAACCGTTATAACTCAGTCATCTGATATCCAATTTATTTAAGATACAGATTGTGCACACCTACAAAAGAATACCTTTCGAATGGTGTAATTTTTATGAAAATCGGTTGGATAGTTTCGGCGTAAAATGCAGGACAAAATTCATGTTTATCTATTAATATAATGATGATGATGATGATTAATATTTTTATAATTTTTTATTTTGTCTTTTTTAGCGATATTTTTGAAATATAATAAAGTTGAAGTGTACAGAAATAGAACTGTTCACACCAAGCACGGCGCGTCAGCGGGTTATTTAAATATACATTAATTTGCTTATAACAGGAATTCGCAGTTTGAGAAGAAATATAAATAATTTTAAATTCAAATATGTATTCCATAATTTAAATACAAAAAATGCCATTATTATATATTAAATTAATCACAAGTGGATCGTGTGGAACATGACGCATCGCGCTTAGTGTGTACAGTCGTTTAAGGTCGCGATTTTTTTTTCGAAGTATCGAAAATTATATTAAAAATTGTAATTTAATTAAATGTCAAATTATTTTTGGCTAGGTGATACATTCCCACTGATCAACAAACAGAGTAGGTAAGGATCTCGGTGATCTAACCCAAAGTGGTTTTAATTAAAAATGAAAGAAGAATTCAAAGTTTGGTTCTAATAAAACAGTTTGTGATAAGAATTTTAATGACAATTTTAGGGCCACTTCACTACTGAAAAGTTTCAGAGATGTGATAAAAACTAACCATTGACATAGAAAATAAACTGAGTGATTAAATCATTATTTAATTAGCCAAAAATAATTTTAAATTTAATTACATAATTTACAATTTTTTTTAACACAACTATGTAAATTTCAAATAATTTTGAATACAACCGAATTTCATTTTTCTTTCTTAATTAAAATTAACAAAAATATGTAGGTTTTTGAACTAGTTCAAAGCGACTGAATTGGAGAAATTAAAAATTTTGGATTGCACAAATAATTTTGAACGAGTAGCTGTCTGCAGCCAATTCTTTCGTTCGTCAAAGAAACAAACTAAAAATCAAAACGCAACACAAAACAATAAAAACATTTTATTCTCGTTTCTCCTCTATGAAGTAAATTTATAACATAGAAAGTATAACGGACACCTTGTGCATTTCAACTATAAATCGTTTGGAGTTCAAACGTTATTCATTTTAATACGAATTTAATAAATTATTAGTCAACTTACTTTTATCATCACGATTGAATTATAATTTCCACAATTTTATGCTAGATGGAATCCAGCCAAAGGGAAATTTAATACATACTTTTATTTATAAAATTTAACCGTTATAACGATAAAAAAATAATTCGTGTTTAATTCATACCCTTACAAAGGAATTTAATTTACTAAAAGTATTGGCAGGTTATATAAGTATTGCTTTTATAATATTTTGTTCTGGAAAATTTGCAATTTTGGAAACACGGTGTGAAATAAAAATCAGGAATATTAGGGATGTAGAAGTTCAATTCAGTTTTTATATCATATATTATGTTTATTACAACTAATTAATATATAAAAATACAAATAGAAGGTAACTATAATAATTAATTATAAAAATAATTAAATATCAGTATTACATAAAAGATGTGAATTTTTCTCCCAACTATCAAATTTATTAAAGGTGTTTTTCATGAATTGTAATTTTCTGAGATGTAGGTATTTATTGCAAAATAGATAAAAATAAAATATTTCAATCGTTATATAATGCTTATATACTAGCATATCCGGAAAAATCTAAAAATTTGTGTCAAGAAGCAGTTGTAAAAGAATGGAATAAAATGAAAAGTGAAGATGATTTTTCAAAAGAGGTGGAAAATTATTTGAAACAAAACAAGCGACAACAGTTTCGGTCTCAAATGTTACAATTGAAAATCGTTCAGGGGCTGGTCCGTCAACATCCGTTGCTAAGTTGACTATTGCGAGTAGTTTGCAATCAGCTGCACAAGCTAATTTAGCACCAACCGTAGTCAGTAAACCAAAAGAATCATCACGAGTCGCTATAGTTCAACAGAAGTTACAATCTGAAATTGATGTTATGACTTCTGATTTGGTAGGTTTATTAGAACGTCATAAGCGAGGTCTTCTATCAGATTCCCAGGAAAAGAATTTAAATATAAAAAAGAAGCAAAAAATTGATTTAGAGAAACAGTTGAAAAAGGAAAAGGGGGAGCAGGAACGTTTGCAGAGATACAGAGAAGAAAGAAAAAATAAACTCAATTCAATTATGGAAAAAAAAACAGAATACGTCAAGCTTTAAAAATTAGGGAACTTGGTGGCCGACCGAGAATTGAAGAGGATCAGCCGCTGATACTACAAACTATTATAAATTTGGCTATGCATGGATCAGCTGCACATGAAAGACGACAAAGTGACGTATATCGAAGCCTGAAAACACTTAATGAATTAGCGAAAGTATTAAAAAATGACGGCTTTAATATTAGCAGATCTGGGCTATATCTCAGACTATTGCCAAAATGTAGCTCTTCTCATGAAGGTAAATGTCATGTGAAAACCGTTCCTGTTAAGTTAATCAGGGCCCAAAATGATAAACACTCAAAACATATCGATGGTCCCTTTTGCCGATCTACAATTAGCCATTTGGAAGAACTTGCATCATTACTAGGTCCGACCGAAGTTTGTTTCATAAACCAAGAAGATAAATCTCGTTTTCCAATAGGTCTTGCTGCAGCCAACGAACAAAGTCCCCTATTAATGCACGTCGAATATTGGATACATTTACCTGATCATGACTGGGTGTTCGCAGCCCAACATAAACTTATTCCTTCAGTCTACGCTGGGATCGAAATTATTTCAGGCGGACTTGGGAAGGTGAAAATGTCACTTATTCTTGCCCAAAATACATTGCCATACGATCAAGAAAACATTCAACATCTACAGCTATGAGCCACGCATTGGATTTTGAAAAGATACTGAATTTAGAGGAATTTGATAATATTACTAGACAAGGAACAGATCGATTAGTAAAACCTGTTCTTGATTTTACCGTTGATGGTGGGCCGGATGAAAATCCGCGTTATTAAAAAGTGATTACAGTGGCGGTTCATCACTTTTTAAAACATAATGCAGATGCAGTGTTTGTTGCCACGAATGCACCTGGGCGCAGTGAAGAAGGATGGCACCGTTAAGTAATGATCTAAGTGGATTAATATTACCACATGATTATTACGGTACCCATCTAACTGACAAAGGTGAAACCGTCGATAAAGAGTTAGAGAAGAAAAACTTTGCTTTTGCTATGCACCTATTTCCCTTGCCCAAACAGAGAAAGGACTTCGAGCTCCTGAATTACTATTGAAAGACAATTCGCTTTCACCAAATTTTCCTTCTCTTTTCGTATTATTAAGTTTAAAAGCGAAGAATATTCTTCCGCAGTCCAACTTTAAAATTATTCCGTATGACATGTATTGTCGATCAGTGCAATCGGTTCTAAAAAATAGAATATGTAATACATGTGATATGTACTTCGGAATTCAATCGATGTTACGAAAACACGTTTCCACCAGCCACATGAAAGATGTCGGGCCATCAAAGCGTATTAGACCAGTACGAGTAGCAGCACGCAGGCAGCGAGAGTTAGTGGCCGTGATTGCACAGGAGGAAAACGGAGAAATTGCCGATTGGTTTAATGAAAAGGAATTAGATTTAGTTGGAATAAATATTTCATCTGAAGAAACACCAACGCTACCGATCCCAATTGTTTCTATTGAAAAACATTTTGTATGTACGTAGGAAGATGCTGCGATTTAAACGTTCCGTGATTTATTGAGAAATTCTATTTTGTTTAATGGAAGTTTAATCATTATTTAAGGGAAATTATATTTTTTCAATTATTGATATAATATAATAAATAATTATATAACCCAATTATTTGATTTTTTTTTTTTTTTTTGAGGGAGGGGTACCGAATTTGTGACGTAGTTTCATAGGGGGATATGAAGCTTTGTGATGATTTGTGACATAGGGAGAGGGGGCAGTTAAAAATGATAAAAAATAGCGTGACATAGTTTATGAACGACCCCTAATACACGGTTCTATATTAATTCTAAATCTAAAAAATACTCTAAATATATCTATTATTGTATTATTTTTAAACAAAATTAATACAAATAATTGGATTATTCCTCATACCATTTTAGTATAATTTCGTACTAAATAATACTAAAAATTGTATGACTTTTCCTAATGTAATATACCAAGATAATACTAGACCATTGGTGGTGGCCAATCCAAATTAGTATTTTTGACAAATTTTGAAAATAATTACAGCAATAAAACTCCGATTAGAAAAAAAAAGTCAACTGGGCAACGCTGTATTTATCACTTGGAAATGGATGTGAGGACCACCGCAATAGTTATTCCATCTTGAGGCATGCGGCTCGCGAGCAGAAGAATTCTAGTTAGTAAGAATTTTATTCTTTCGCTATCTAGAAGATAGTTAAAATATTTTTGGTATGAAATTTAGGAAAACACCAAAAAAATATTGCCATTACCTACTAAAATATACTAAATAATTGGTATTAAATCTATGAAATAGTAAGTTTGATTTTAGTATTTTCAGTCTCTATTTTTCCAATAGAGATATCATGTCCAGAATAAAATGATAATTTTACAAAACAATACAAGTTACCCAACTCCAAAGTCGGGATTATAGCGTTTATCAAACAATACCAAAAAAAAAATGTTAAAATTTATTTACCCACCGTACAATTCTGTGCTTTATATTCTTTCAAACCCACTTTTGTTATTTATCATTTATATATTCCATGTATTACCTCTTAATCTGACCAAATTCTTAATATCTTTCGTTTATTTTACCCTTTAGATACGAATAAAATGAACAAAGTTTATTCGCCTAAAATCATATTTTGCATAATACTCGTACTAGTGCATTCACAAAAACCTATTGTACTCACTAAACATAAAACGATACACAACACAAAACACACACAAACCGACAAATTTATTAACCGCGAACCGCACATTCATTTCGCAACCTCATCGATATTATAAATTTCACTCGGGACACCACAAAAACTAGTCGTACACATGAAATCATCAAGAAATTGTACTTTATGACATTGGTCAAACGGGTAATATTAATTATGTATTTAACATACGAGTTAATGTATAGTAGCTGTTCTGCCAACTATAATTTAAATAAATAAATTTTTTTTTTGAACAAATTTTAATAACAATGCGTGACAATATTTAATTCAAAACTAAACGAAATAAAATTAAAAATTAAAAAAAATCTATTAAATGACTTATTGTTGTACAACAAAATTATAATTATTATTATTTTGTTGTTGTTACAATTATTTTCTACTAGCTTCATTTTAAAAATGGTCTTGGTGAATAACAGCTTAATGTACGAGTAACATAAGTTAATTTTTGTTTGTTGCGTTTTGTTGTTTAATATTTTTTTCTAATTTATTAATTAACCCTTAAATGGCTAGGACTCATATTAATCAAGACGACAAGTTTCGTGATTAATTTTTATTGATCAATTTTAGTCGTATTAGGTAGGTACAAGTGTATGAGTATAATCACTCTACACTATTGGTGCGGTACTTATTTTCTTATGAATGTAATAACGTAGCAATACAAAAATAAAAATTGCTTAGTGGTTAATGAAATCATAATCTCTTATATTGAGTTTAAATTTAAATTATTTTTTTTAGTTTTATTGTGTTATTATATTCTTTAAAGTATTGGTTGTCTAAATGTATATCAACAAATTAAAAACATGTGTACATGCTTACATATAATATTGTGTATATCAAAGAAATTTTAGTCATGGTGTTGGCTTTCTGATTAAAAAATTCTCGTTGGCGTAACGACCAGGTCATATTGCAATACATACATACGCTAGACTTATATTACGTATTTACCTACTTCGAGATTAATCAATTCTGGTTCAAACTTATTCGAGATGTTAATGAAATTTGGGAAATTAAAACTAAACTATAAATCACAATAATTCTTATGTAAAACTAAATTATGAATCTTTATGCTAATCTAATATATTAAAGCTTACGCAAGTTGCAACCGATAAAAATTGTCATCGAAAAATTCGACTGTAACCTTTTAGTTGTAATTCACCATTATTTATTGAAATCGTCGTCATTAGGTATATCTTGTAATTTTTTCTAGAAGCGACACCAAAAATAATCCAGTCATACATCGCCGGATGTAAGCAATTGAACAATTTTGCCAAGCGCCCATTTGTAGGAGGGCAAATTATTAGGTGTACAAATAAGTTTTGGTTTTTTATAACCTCAACACTTTATTAAGGACAAATTGGTACAATATATTTTATTCAAAGTATTGTCCATCGTTAGCTATGATTTTTTTTCATCAGGCGATCCAAGAATCGACCCAATTTTTGGCTTCTTCGAAAGCAGTGAAGTGCTGCTCGGCAAGGCCATGAGTCATTGACAGGATCAAGCGGTAGTCGGAAGGAGCAATGTCTAGTGAATACAGCGGATGGAGTAGGACATCCCATTGAAGCGCCTCCAAAGTTTCCTTAACGGCTTTTGCAACATATGACCGAGCGTTGTCGTGCTAAAAGATCATTTTGTCATGTCTTTTGGCATTTGTGGACGTTTGAGCTTCAATGATCGGCTTAATTGCATAAACTGTTGTTGATAATGTCTCCAGTGATGGTTTCGTTAGGCTGGAGTAGCTCATAGTAGACCACTCCGAACTGATCCCACCAGATGCACAGCATTAGCTTCTTGCCATGAATATTTGGTTTGGCCGTTGAAGTTGATGCATGACCGGGCTTACCAAACGATTTTCTGCGCTTTGGGTTGTCGTAGTGAATCCACTTTTCGTCCCCCACCACGATTCGATGCAAATAAGCCTTCCGATTTTGTCTTTGGAGCAGTTGTTCACACGTCATAAAACTTCGTTCGACGTCTCTTGGCTTGAGTTCATACGGAATCCAATTTTCGTGTTTTTGCTTCCGTGAGCTCCTGTTGAGTTTGGCGTGAATTTTGGTCTAATAACTCCTCCAACTCATCGTCTTCAAACTTTACTTGCCTCCCTTTGCGTTTTTTGTCACTGGTGTTAAAATCGCCACTTTTAAAACGCCGGAACCAGTACTCACATGTTTTTATTGATGGAGCACGTTCCCCATATGCTTCACACAGCAATTGATGTCCATCAGCTGCACTTTTCTTCAAATTAAAACAAAAAAGCAGCGCTTCCCGCAAATTGTGTTTTTTATTGGCACAAAGGTTGATATGGTTAGAGTACAAAAGAAATATGTTGTTTGCCTTTCAGCGAAATGATACAAAGGGGAATAATGACGCTTTAACATGAATATAGTTACAAGATGGCGAAACCAACTTTTGTAAATCCCTCAAAACTAATTTGGACACCTAATATCCACATTTATCAAAACAACAACGCCGATGTTAAAGTTTTCCTGCACCTTGCGCCACTTAGCTCTTTGTTGCAGATTGTGAACATATTATGTGCTGAATTTTCTCCAAAACGACTGAACGCGTTGTTGTACAAATCCGTCTTGTAAGTCTACCTGCAGGTGTTCCTTCATTTATTTCTTCTTCCAGCAACTAAAAATTCGAAGAGTCAATTAGAAAATGCGCTGGCTGGTGTTAAAACTTGGAAAGACGCGTCGCCTCGCCATCTACAGTTGCATATAGCGGTCTGGAGTTCAAAATTGCTTTATACAAAATTGATCAATACAGTTGTCATCTCTTCAAAAATTAGGTGGGTATTGGATGTACACCTGATAAGATGCCTTCCATACGGTTATCATTCTGTAAATATGGGCAGGTGCTCCTCTTTTCGAAACAAATCTTTTCAAAACGGCGATAAAGGCATCAGTGGACAGGTTGCTAACAGCTTCTATATGCCTTTGTCGCCATACAGACAAATATGGCGATATAACCCTTGATGATAACACTTGACACGATGTAGATGGTCTCGCTGCTTTCAGTCTCGCTATCGATAAATGTCCCATCAGCTGCTTGGAAACTCTCGCATTGCTCTTGAAATACACGACGCATTTTTTAACAATATTTCGTATAATGCTTCTTCCTCCAACTATTCAGAATTGTGCTGTGCAAATGGTATAATCCCATTTCCATCGTTTTCTGCGGCTTATATCACGTTAAATTATTTTTATTTTAAAAAAAAAATTTATTATTATTTTTTATATAACTATTTATTTACACACATTAAATAAACAAATTAAAAAAACACAATTAAAATTTTTAGTAGATATTCTTATTGTGATATATTTAAATTTTAATAATTATAAATTATAATTATTTAGTCTTTTCTACCGGTTTCGGATATTGCATCCTTCATCAGGTCTAAACTTTTACTCAAATATTGGTGTGAACTGCCTCGCTTCCCTCGACGCTGCTACTGTCGGTTATCCCAAAAACAACCCAACCAAAGATCGTTCTTTCAGCAATTAAAGAACCATTGAAATTAGAGACACGCCCATCCTTAATAATATGAAAGAATCTATCGCCTCCGATCAAGATATCAACTAGCCCAACCTTGTTATACTCGGGATCAGCCAGTTTCAATTCATTTAAAACACTGCAATTTTTCAACTTAAAACAAAAACTAAGTAGCTTAGCAGGCAGTTGACCGATTATAAGGGCACCTATCATAGTTTCATCTTCTGGATGGTGTAACGATTGCACATTAATTGAAGCTGCTCCTCTGGTAGCTATTAGTCCCGATGTCAATCCAGATATTAAAATGTTTGCTTTTGACTTAGGCATTTTAATCGCTGTATTCATGCCTCTACTATGAATGACGCCTGTAATCCGGAGACGAGTAATACTCGGCATTTTAGCAAATTTCCAAATCGATCCGCAACTTGAACCATCGCTGTTGGTTGTAATGACTGGAAACACTAAAATTGCGTTATTATTTTGGGCGGTATTTATAGCACTCGCCTCTGAAAGATGTAATGCGTTGCTGTTTAAGATTTCGTTTGCTTCGGTTGGCTGGGCATCTTCGGAGTGTAAAGTTAAATTGTGCTTCCTATGACATTTACCGCATCTAATATATTTTCACCTGCATATAACTGCCTGGTGGGTTGGAGACATTCAGTTAAAACAAAATTTTTTGGGCGACACAAATCCTCTCCTCTCATGTACGCTTAAAGAAAGGAACGAAGGCTTCTAGCACGATTACTGGTTATACCAATTTATTTGAGTCGACCATATGCAAAGAATCACTCCGTCTGTTTAAAAAATTTAAAAACCTTTCTAAGGAGGGAAAATCTTCCTCAGCAGTCTCAGTTGCCCAAGCTTGTTTAGTAACCCCGTCCTATTCGTTCATTAAAATATGGATTAGCCATAGATCCCTTTTCTCTGCTTCGACACCTAACACCTTTAATCCTCTTAACACTTCGTCGGATAGATCAGACATTTGATGAAGGGCTTTTGCTGATAATTTGGTGATTGCTGGTTGATCTACAAACTGTTTAATCAGTGTAGAAATTACAAGCCTCTTTTTTGTCATATCTCTTCTTTATTTTGTCCCATGCCTCAATGTAATTTGCTTCAGTGACAGCAATATTCCGAACTAATGATGCAGCTTCACCCGTTAAAAGACCTTTAGGTATTGGAATTCAAAAACCTTCGATATTTTAGCATTACATTCAATTGAGGCTTCAAAAATGTCTTTAAAAAGAGGGAAATTCAGAATATTTTCCAGAAAAGGTAGGAATGTTAATTCTAGGAAGCCTAACTCACTATCTATTTTATTTTAAATCGAAACTTGTTGCAGAAACGATTGCTGATCAGCCATTAGTTCGTCCATAGAAGCATTATGGGAATATTTAGATGTTTCAGCTTCACGTTCCTTTTACTTTCTTTTACGTAAGTAAAATAAAGTATAGTAATCATGAAAATTTTCGACCTTGAGATTATTGAAGATTTATCTGTTTTGAGGTCCCCTGAGTCCGAAAAAGTGGGTTTCGAAATGATGTCTGTCTGTCAGTCCGTCTGTCTGTCCGTCTGTCTGTCCGTCTGTCTGTCAGTCTGTGTCCTCTCTACAGCCCAGATGGCTTAACCAATCGAACTGAAACTTCAGATTTAAGCTTTTTGGATAAATTGGGAGGTCCCAGTGAATTTTACTTCAAATCGGTCCACCGGAAGTGGCCACTCCCTTGGGCCAGAAAATTTGTTTTGCAAATATCTTAAAAAGTATAAGGTTTACAAAAAATTACTACCTAGCCACTCTCTTGGGCCCGAAAATGTGTTTTGCACATATTTTAAAAAGTATCAGATTTACAAAAAATCACTAATACAAATTCCAAAAAATTAAAAGAAAAAATTTAAATTCATAAATATCACCTTTTATTTCTTTTAAGTGTGTACTAATGAGTTCAAAAAATTGAGTTTTGAAGTGGTGTCTGTTGGTATATACATATGTCTGTAATTTGTAGTCCAAATGGTTTAAGCAATCAAACTGCAACTTCATGTTTAAACTTTTTACATAAATTTTGGGGTCCCAGCTCCCAGCTCCCAGATTCCGTAAAACAGAAAATTTATTTTGCAAATATTTCAAAAATATACAATTTACAGAAAACATGAAATAATAAAAACAATCTTAATTAAGTTTGCGGGAAATTTGAATTATAAAAGTTTCTCAAAATTCGCTGTTCGTAAAAGAAAGTCGTGTGTTGGCCACACCTCCATTTTTTCGCTCGCACTAGCTTAAGCTTAAAAAATCTTCTAAAGAGTTTAGTTGCGTCTCATATTTATTCGACTCATCAATAAGCTTCTCCAGCTCGCGGTACTCCTGCCATTCGTCCTTGAGTAATTTAATATTGTTTTCGACCTATTCTAAAAAAAAATCAATAACTAATTGTAAAAAAAAAAATTCTTTCATGCAGACAGATGCTGACATTTTATACCATTTTTCTACTGATAGACCAAAAAGACATATTTTTTCCATCGATCAATCAACCGAAAAAAATCCATAATCGCTCCTCCAATATTTTATGAATTAGTGTTCAATATGCAAAAAAAAAATTGCAAAAATGAGGCACGTTTTTGTTGCATGTGCCAACTAACCAATTTGAAAAAATGTGTTTTCTCGTTTATTCACCCGGTGGAATTCAATTTGGTCGACAATGACCTTGGTTGAATAAACGAAAAGAAAATTAATAATAAGTAAAACAATTGTATATTACACACACTTACTGAAGCATGGTGTGATAAGAAAAAAAAAATGTGTTTAGTTACACTTTTGATGTGTGGAAATAAGTTTGTAAACAAACGTAAATTTAAGTATGATTCATATGGTCGCGTGCCACTAGAGATAATGGAATTTTACGCTAATTTGATGTGCAAAAAAATATGACACAACCCATCTTAGCGTAAATCGAATGATAACTGCACCCGGATATTGTTATAGGATTTTTTTTTTTTATCTTTTATATCACCTTGAAGAAAGTATCTTCAAAGGTGAGGTTCAGTTTTCTGTGTGGTTTTGGCGGATTGGTGTATTTTGTAACGGGGATGACAAGCGCCCTTTACAGGGCAAAGGGACAAAATAATTCATGATCCCAGTCACACACAATCACCTAAATCTTATTGTACATCGCAACAAATTACAACAAAAAAAAAATTAATCGATGTTTGATTATTTTATCTATTAATAGAATAATAAAAAATTATGAATCGCTACTTTACGACAAATCTAAAATAATTATTAAATTTTAATTATTTACTACACCTAAAATATTATTATTATACAACAAATTTAGCGCTAATATGATTATTATTATGCCATGTATGTAAAGTGAGTATGCAAAATATCGAATATAAAAATTGTCAACAAATTTTTTTAATTCAATTTGAAATCTTAATTATTTTATATAAACGAATATAATAAAGTGAACATGAGTGTATAATAAAAATAAAAAAATCGAGAAACATGTCTCTGGTGGTATTACATATTATAATGGATGGCGGCACGGCGGCAAATTTCATTTTCATTATACATATTAATCAAATTATTTTTATTATTACACCAATATATTAGGTACTTAATATTTTTTTTATTATTATGGTTTTATTAATCGTTTTGATTTTTAATTTAATTAAACTGTAAAAATATTATTATTAACTCACGTAATTACTCGTGTTTTCTGTTTGAACTATTTTTTAACGCCTCTTTTTATGTTGTGTGGTTTCTCTAATTTAACGTTTCACAATTGTAATCATAATATAATTTTGTTAAAGATTTAAGGTGTTTCCTGTATTTGATTGTAGTATTTACATATTTTTGTGTATGACTGATTATTATTTTGGAAAATGGGTGGTGATTATTTTATTGTAAACAGAATTCTAAAGTTAATCAATAAATACAATGAAAATTGATGTATTGATTTTTCGTTTTGTAGGTAGATTGAGTAATTAATAAAATAGTAATCAAAATAGTAAATAATAATGAGCTCGTATTGTTTTTAATGTTTCTAATAGTTTTTTACAGCGTACGGCGTTTTACCTTAATACAAGAACTTTAGTGTAAATCGTGAATGCAGTGAAATAAAAATAGAAAATTAAATTATTGAGATTGAAAAATAACACCTGCTGTGTGTTTGTGGAAGGTCTGAAGAAAATCAGTCCATCAAATTTAATTAAATACTAACCTCCGGCGGAGTAGTAAATAACATTACGGAATTTTAGGAAATTATTTCCTAGAATATTTTATAAACCAGCCATCCTTCAGCTTGCAGGGAATTCCCGGGACAAATTTCCCGGGAAAATAGATAATTTTGTATAAACCCGACTCCCGCGATTTTCATCACAAATCCCGGGAATTTTTAATTTATAATTTTTTTTGCAAAAATTTTCTCAAATTTCGCATTGAACAGAAACAGTGTTTTGATACGCAAAATATGTCTAAATTTTTGAAAATTGTTGTGATCGATTTGATTATTTTTTTAACAATAAGTAAATCATTTTAAAATTTCTTTATGATGAACTTTAATTTCAAAATTCATTTTTGTCACGTTAGAAACTACATACGATTAAAAAACGCATCTATCAGAAACCCACTAAGGTAGTTCTTTACCTAATAAATTATTTGCCTAATTTCTTTAAATAATGACAGTGACTATATAAGATTAATGCACAACGCTTGCGTTCGGATGTTAGGTTAATAATAATGTTTATTGACAGTAGAGTAGAGATACATATCGTTTATGCTTAGGTGGACTTACATTAGTTAATTAAGGTAAGTTTACATGTAATCGTTACATCTCATCGTTAGTTCATAGGATAACATTGTTATAATCTTATTACAATACAATTCAAATATTTTTAACCTTATCTAATTTAGTATCTTTAACTTAACTAAAATGATTCATACATATTTTTATTTGTTGTGTTCTCATACTAAACTAAAGAAAAATCATATTATTCTGTTTACGTAAATTATAGATTCAATCTTGAAACATAGGATTTCCTACTCTTCCTGATCGTGTAGTCAGTTCTCTCGTACCACTGTCTTGGCGAGGTTTGCTATCAATATTTCATGCCCTAGCTTGTCTTGTATTACCAGTATTTGTGTTGTAGGGAATGTCTGGGATGATTTCCGTTTTCGGTTTAATATGCGCTGTATGTAGTCCTAGCCAAGTGATGTTTGTTTCTACGGAATATTCGCTCGTCATCTGATTTTACTATTAACGACCTTGGCGCGTCTGCTTTATCTATCACAGAACCCGTGGTCCATTCTCTGATACCTGTCTGCATTCTGACTTTATCATTGATTTCTGATTCTGGTGCTTCTTTCGTCCCTCTGTAGCATATGATTTTTGCTTCTCACTTAAACGTTGTAAGTTTTCTGTTACATTTCCAATTAACCCGGGCTTCAGCATATTGGGAATTCAGTATTGGAAACCGTTCTCATTTTCTATTACTTCAGGTGTTCCATGTGTGGTGAACAATTTCTTCAAAATTCTTGTTATTTCTCCGGTTGTGGTATAACGTCTAGTTTTCCGAAGTCTATATAGCCTAAATAGCTATCTACTATCACTAGATAGGTACTCTTGAGAGTCGAATGTAAATATATCTGTTGCATCTCTTTGCCACGGATATTCCGGGATTTGCTTGCTTATTACTGGTTCTTCTACATTCCTCCTTTGTGTATGTTGGCATATAGAGTATTTTTGAACGTACTCAATCACGCCGTTGGCTAGGTTTTTCCAGTAGAATAGTTGTCTTATCCTTTTTAAGGTACTTGTAATTCCTAGGTGACCCATATGTGCAATCTTTAGTATCTTGCTTATTTGCACATTTGGTACTACTAGGCAACCCTTTCATGATATACGACTTTACTTGCGCGAAACTTTTATCCTCATTAGTATATTTTTTCATTTTGTTTTGTTCATCCTGTAACATAGGCAGAATTATTTGAATTTCTAATTCTTCCTCGTCTGTATTGTCGAGTTCTGTTTTGCAATTTCTGCTTAATGCATCGGCGATTGGTATTTCGGTATCTTTTTTGTACACAGTCGTCGGTGCATATTGTAACACATCGAATAATATTCTCCGTAATCTAGCCGGAGCATGCTCAATCGTCTTTTTAAAAATTGCAACTTCTTACCGTATACGTAATCTTGAAAATTTTACAGGCGAATTTTATGGCTGTCGCCTCCATGTCAATTTGAGGATAGTGTTGTTGCGCTGCATATGCTATAGGGTGATCATTTTGGATTAACACTGCACCTATCGCACTTTGATTTGCGTCGACTGATAATTTAAAGTCAGCATTAACGTCAAAATATTTTAAAACTGCGGATGAGGAAGAATGTGAAGTTTATCAAATGTTTGTTGTTGATCATGATCCCATACGAAACTAACATTCTGTTTTATTAGTTCTCTTAATGGCGCAGTTATTTCAGAGGAGTTGGGAATGAATTTGGCTACGTACGTGACCATTCCAAGAAATCGTTGCAGTTGTTTTGCGTTTCTCGGTGTCTCGATCTTTTCTATTGCTTTGATTTTCTCGTCATCCGGTGATAACCTTTCTGATGATAAAACGTGTCCTAGGAATTTTAGTGTTCTTTTGTTGAACAAACATTTATCCTTATTTAATTTCAGTCCTGCCGCTATTATTTTCTGTATAACTTCTATTGTTCTAACTTCAAGTTCTTCGATTGAGGCTGCATGAATGAGAATGTCGTTCATTGAACACTCTACATTTGGTAAGTCCCCGAACATTTCCGACATTAATTGTTGGGACACTTCGGGAGCTGACTCTAAACTAAACGGTAATTTTAAGCAGATGCAACGACCCCACGATGTTGAAAATGCTAGGTATTTTTGTGTTTTTTGACTGACTTTGATTTGCCAGAAACCACGTTTACAATCTAACAGTATAAAGAATTTTGATCCTTTCACTCGCGCTGAAATTTCTTCCAGCGTTTTTAGTGGATAATATTTTTGTTTATATTAGACGGGTCTATACAAACTCGTAACTTATTTTTCTGTTTTATTATGACCGTCGGTAATATTATTTGTGTCGGTTCTTTAATTGGCTTAATCACTCCTATTTTTGTCATGTTGTTTAATTATTGGTTTACGTCATTAATCGCATGAGGATTCGCCTCCAGGGAATAACGACAAAATCTGGATTGGCTTTGATATCAATGTCATAAGGATAATTGTTTAAGTAAACCTAGTCCATTAAATACCTGTTCGTCGATTTCTAAACTTTAAATCGATCGTACGTATATTTCGTCCTTCCTTTTAACTAACCCTAGTTCTGTGTATGATTTAATTCCTAGTATTAGAACTGTATATACACATCCACAACTTTACATGTTGTGTTTACTGATTTATTTTTTACTGAACAATAGATTGTTGTTTGTCCAATGCCGCTAATTTTGTGGCCGCTGAATGCAAATAAATTTTTTGTGTTTGATCTCTCAATCTGCTAACTTTTTCATTATAACGTTGCATTGTGCGCCAGTGTCAAGTTTAAAGTCTATCTTATGATTGTTAATTGTAATCTTTTCGAATCATGCGCCTGAGTTTTCTCGTTTCTCGCTGTTATACAATGTGTCTAAATATAATTATTCGTCGAGTTCGTGGTCAAAATTTTCATTAAATTCATTAATTATTTTATAAATTACCAAGGTCAAATGACCAAGTTTTTCGCACTTTCCAAACTTTTTTCTGTATGCTGGGCAACTTTTCTTACCATGTGTTGTTCTGCAACGTTCGCAAAAAAAACGTTTTAAGATTATCTGTGTTTGTGTTTGGCGCTTGATCGTTTGTCGATCTTTTCATGACTTCTGCCTTAATCTTAGATGATTTGTTAACTAAGTTTATGTATGGTTTGTTTTTTGTTTTTTTGTTTATCTCAGATAGTTGCTTGCTGGTCGATTCACTCGCTTTACATATTTCTATGGCTTTATTCAGCGTTAGTTCAGTACTAACCAACAAACGTTCTCTGATTTTGTTTGAATATATGCCTACTACGATTTTATCTCGTATTAATTCATCAGCTAACTTATCAAAATTACACTTCATTACCTGTGTTTTGATTCTTATATAGTATTCGTCAAAATTCTCATTCTCAGCTTGTGACATTTTGTTGAATGTGTACCGTTCAAACGTGACAGTTTTCTTTGGTATGAAATTATTACCGAATATTTTTACTATTTCGTCGTATGAAGTTTTGTCCTCTTGTAGCTGGAATGTGTCGAAAAAAATTTCGGCTTCAATACCTAAGCACGTCATCAACGTGGCCGCTCGAATTGTTTCGCGTTTGTTGTCCAACATTGTTGCTGTGATGTAGAATTGGAATTGTTTAATCCAAATCTTCCAATCATCTGCGATGTTTTCCGAGATGGTTAATTATTTCGGTGGTAGGAGTGGTTCTGCCATTTTGTTTTCCGGTCTTGTCAAACTTTTTTTTTCGATTTTATTTTAACGTGTTTTCTACTTTTTTTTATTTTATTTTGAAATAGGTGATTTTACCACATATTATTGTTGTCGCGTGTTTTATTTTAATTTTTAACACCTTTAGATAATAATAATATTGAGAATAATATTGTTTATTGACAGTAGAGATACATATCGTTTATGGTTAGGTGGATTTACATTAGTTACTTAAGGTAAGTTTATATGTTATGTTATCGTTGCAGTGACGGTTATGGGATAGTTTATAAACTGATATGAGAAAAATTGAAGCAGGTGTTAAAGACCAGAGTACTCATTTGCTATACTTGCCTTATATAACAATACGATTAAATTTGTATCTTAATAGTAAGACTGTGCTCAACGGTCCTCAATATTTACAGTAATGCTTTCTATACAGTACCTACTGCTAGTTTCTCAATCTATCTTTTCGCTGTTGCGAATTGCAGCTACAAATCTATATGAACAAACAAAGCGTTACCGCTCACAAAAATGCCTCGCCGCGGTCAATGGACTAAATATACTTTCAAGCTTTAGATTAATTTAAAGGCCTTTTCATTTTCTCTGAAAATACAGGGTGGCAAAGGCAAGGTCAGAAGTTTACTGAAATTTGGAACTTTAAATTTTGACGCCAATGAACAGAAGTTCATGTTATTTTACCCAAGTAATATTATAATAAATTGAAACAAATTTAAGCGGTGGCTACATCTAAAGCACAATGTTAGATTTTTTTAACCAACCTATGACATATCAGCTCACCCCAAAAAACTCTATTTAAATTAGCAGAAACATGTTACATCTGTTTGATACCGCAATTGTTGAGACTAATTCCACGACTCGGAATTTATAGACGGATTGGACCAGATCCTGACCCTGAACATTGTAAAATGTGCTCAGAAAAAAATTTAAGAATGATTTAACATCGTATGTAAATCGCGACTTTAGAATTACAAAGTTGTATCTGACATTTTCATTTTTTCAAAATTACTTCCGATTTTCGAAAATTATTTTCGAATTCATAAATGTCATTGTAATTTTACTTAACCCTTTAGCTTAGAACATAATCTATAAATTAAATGAAATTACAATGAAGAAAAATGCGAAAATCGAAAGAAACTTCCAACAAATTAAAATATCAGATACAACTTTGTAATTCTAAGGTCACGAAATTATAAACCATCTATTTCCTGCAACGATACAGATTTATTAGAAAAATAATTTAAATTTTACCAAAGAAGGTAAGAACTAAAAAAAATGATGATTCCGTATATTTGGTTGATTTCCAAAATGTTTAAAATTTTCAGAGATCCCGGGATGTTTGGAGGTTTCGCTTTCGCCTCCCGCGCTTTAAAAAACAGTTGCTAAACCAACCCCCTACTTTGGGGCATAATAATCACAAGGCGTATCGGCTATCAGGTATGTTATTTCAGCTCAATTGGTTAAAATTCTTACTGACCTTTGGTTGGCTCCTTGCACTTATAGTGGGTTACATTGCTGAACCAGTATTTTTTATTATTATAGATTTTGATTTAAATTTACATACTTGTTGCACAATAGTTGTTTACTTGCTATTCTAAATTGGTGTCAACTTTATTGCTTCCTTATTTTTAGTTTTTGTCCACCAAATGATTAGGTATCAGAATCAACCATTCGATAGCTATAGAGACGAAATAAATCAAGTGGTGATCAATAATTGTTTAGTCATTTGTGTGTCTAATGCTTGCTAATTTTTCTAAATTGTAACTTTTCGAATGTCAACTCGAATGTCACAGGCATACTGCATGAAATTGCCCTTATTCGTTTTTGTTATTTTTGCATCCGATCAAACAGCAAAGTGTTTAAATTTATAACTTTTCATTCGAGCCGTAAATGAATGCAAGACCACAATTATTTTGTATGGCCTTAATGCACTTTGAAAGTGCGAAAAGGCCATAATTAATGGTATTACCTTAATAAAGTGCAATAAAGCGCAAATTGAATATTGGCCATAATTTATTTCGGTCAAAGTAAAGTTTATGGGTAAAATCATGTAACCCGACCTTATTTGTAAAAAAAGATTGACACGATTGTGTAGCTATTTGTGGTTTTTAGGAGTTGCAAACCAAAAATTTTGGAAAATTTGACACATTTTCCGCGAAAATGTTGACAATTTGCAATTTTTTTCCCTTTTAATTTTTTTTGCATGATGTGTAAGACGATCAATTTTTTAATAGATTTTAACTACAGAAATGTGAATTTAAAGTTTTTACGAGACTACAGCTAAATTTTCCGAAAAGATTATCATCCATTCAATTTTCATTTTATTTCAATATTTCTAGCATTTCCTTGATGATCAGAATGTACGACCAAGTCTAAGCAAGACTCTAAATTTAATAAGACTTAATTGTAACAAAAATTAATTTAATTTTATTAAATTCAGTGAAACTGTAAACTCAATTTACTTCACCATTAATTCTTTATTTAAAATCAGCCCTTAATACCCTTAAATAAATTAAATTCATTTCGGCATCTAAATTAAAAGGGCAGCAAATTAATCACTAAATAAATAACCTGAAATTCGAGGTGCATAAAATATTTTAATTCTAAATTATGAATATTAAATATTAGGTATATACTTTTCTTCTAATATTTTAAAATCAAATTCTAAAATCAGTAACTTAAAAATCTTAAACCCCATAAAATTTCATTTCTAAATCTATAGCTATTGACTCTAGAAATTACCTACAAAACCAAAATTAAAATTTCTTATGGCCAGACATCAAAAAAATCTTTCACAAGATGCTCTTTTGTTACAAAATTGATGAATATGAGTAAACAGTATTCACGAAAAAAACAAAATCGAAATTTCATGAATATTTACGCATCGCAAAATATGATTTTTATTTTCTCATGAATAACTAAATTCTCTTGGTTTATGTTTTACGTTGATGAATATTACAAAAACTCTGAATACATTTTAATCAGCAGATCGACGAAAACAGTGAAATAAAGATTAAAAAAAATCTTTCTAAAATAAATTTTCTATTTTTGTGAATGCAATATATTCGCATTATTTTCAAATATTGGTTTTTGGGTGTAATCACTGCTCCGATAAGTTGGACGGAACCTTTTTTTTTTAATTTCGTATAGGTTCTTTTCGACCATGGTTGTTTCTTAACCGATTATGATAATTCGACTACTGCGATGGAAATGGGATTGTAAAATGGTTTTTCGATAAAGTTCCGTAATATGGCCAGTTAGGACATGTCCAAAAAGTCATCTCTATTATGATTGTACGAAAGGGCAACAGCAAGTCGTGTCGTTTGTCGATCGACTCGCCAATCATAATAAAGATGAATATTTAACCCTCAACCACTGTTATGATTTTTATTTCATGTAATTTTAGAAAATCCGACAAACAAATCTCGTTTAATTCAATTATTTCAAATAAAAATCAGAAAATCTACAGTGGAAGAGTTTAAAATCTTTGAGTGGTAATATTTAGAATAAAAGAAATATTTACATTCGAAATAGCCGCATCGGCGCATAAAAGTGGTTAAGGGTTAAAAAAAAAATCAAGAAAAGACTTGTTTAGGACATTTATTTACAACTGTAATAGGAAGGAATTGATTATTATATTTGCGCAATTTCAATATTTTTTACTCTCTCTAGTTTGTTTGAAAAAATAACGGAATGTTGGATGGATTTTTTCGTGGAAAGTTTGTTGCTAGAAAATACGGTAGATTGGATAGATTTTTTTTCATAACGAATTACAGTGAAACCTCACAACAACGGACATCGAATGGAACTCAAAATTTGTCAGTTGAAACGAGGTGTCCGTTAAAGTAAGGTCTGGTAATTTTATGGGCAACTGGTACGTTTATATGGTAATGGTTTAAATTCATTTATTTTAACGCAAATAGGCGTAAAATTAAAATTCATAGATTACTTTATTTTATATAAATGAGGAAATAAAAATAAAATAAAAAGAATTTTGTTTAATTCATCAGTTTAATACAGTCAATTCATAATTTTAAAACTTTAAGTTTGTCCGTTGACGTGCGGTGTCCGTTGAAGAGAGGTTTCACCGTAGTTTGTAATTGGAAAAATAACGGGATTTCGAGTGGAATTTTTTTCAAAACGAGTGTGACCAAGGACTCAAGAAAGAAATACAAAACAATTGACCTTTTTCCTTAAAAAAATTTGACAAGTAAGATCGACGATCCGTAGGTGGTCCGAACTAAAAATTAATGTTGTAAAAATACAATTAATGAATTATATTTCGGGAAACAACTTCACAATTCCGCAAAAGCATTTCTAAAGTTAAATTTAATGTAAAATTTAATTTATTTAGTTAAAACACTGAAAACAAGATTCCAATATTATGCAACACCTACAGATATTTCTGCTGATTCACTATGTTTGACAATTAAGGAAAAAGGTCTATTTTGTTATTATATAGGAGGATGTAACGAATATTAAAATGTGTAATTTTTGATTAAATAATAAAAACTCATTTATGGCTTAAAACATCAAAAATCTTTTGTGTTGTAATACAAATTAAAAGGAAATACGAAATATTCATAAAAAATTGAAATCGTAATTTTCGTGATGCATTTGTATTCATGATTTTTAAATTTTCAATTTCTCCTGATTTTTTTTTCATCACGTTAAAACAAAACACAAAAAAAAAAATCTCAGATTTGTTTTAATCTTTTATTTTGTTGATTTGTGTGATGTTTTGTTGATCCCTCTCAGAGAAACAAAATGATGCGATTATATTTTTGACGAAGATCATAGAAAAACGATGAATCGTGAATATTTAAATTCTCCATATTTGCGTTTTAAAATATTCATGATTTTTTTTGCTCATTGATAAATGATGCATCTTTGATGTCTGCTTATGGCTATTCCGCTTAAAATCGCACAGCGAAATAATTTAAATTAGGTCTGGAGCTCATTAAATAATAACAACTTTAAGTTGTTCATACTAAATTAAATTAAATAATTTGAGTATCTACGTTAGATTCATATTGGTACCATATATGGCAAGCAATTAACACAAATATATGAATTGGCTAATAAACTTTATTTTAATTTTAAACGCACAATCTGCTGAACCACAATTCCCGCTTGAAGAAGATACATATAAATTTAAATTCAGAATCATTTTGATTTAGAAATCTGAAACTTTATTAACGTTGTCCCAACCAACAATGTTATGAACAAACTATTTCCATACAAAAACTCAGCATCTTATACGATTAAAAAAATTAATTCTAAATTTTAAATGTTAAATTCCAAATTTCAAACTTTAAACTACAAATCTCAAATTCCATATTTAAAATTTAAAATTCCAAATTTAAAATTCCAAATTCAAAATTTTAAATCTTAAATCTTAAATTTCAAATTCTAAATTCTAAATTTTAATTTTAAATTTCAAACTTCAAATTTCAAACTCCAAATTTCAAATTCCAAATTGCAAATTCCAAATGCCAAATCCCAAATTTCAAACTCCAAATTCTTAATTTCAAATTTCAAACATTCAAATTTCCAATTTCAAATTTCAAATCCCACATTCCAAGTTTCAAATTTCAATTTCAAATTCCAAATTCAAAATTTTAAATTCTAAATTTTAATTTTAAATTTCAAACTTCAAATTCCAAATTCCAAATTCCAAATTTCAAATTTCAAACCCCAAATTCCAAATTCTTAATTTCAAATTCCAAATTCCAAATTTTAAATTTTCAATTTCAAATTTCAAATCCCACATTCCAAATTTCAAATTTCAAATTCCAAATCCGAAATTCCAAAATCCAAAATTTCATATTCCAAATTTCAAATTCCAAACTTTAAATTTCAAATTCCAAATTTCAAATTTTAAATTTAAATTTCAAATCTCACATTCCAAATTCCAAGTTTTAAACTTCAAATTTCAAATTCCAAATTTCAAATCTCAAATTCCATACTCCAAACTACAAATTCCAAATTTCAAATTCCAAATTTCATATGCTAAATTTAAAATTTAAAATCCCATACTTCAAATTTTATATTTTGTCAACGCATTTCATCAAAATTGTTTCCAATTTATGTCCAAACATACTTTTACTTGTAAAAAATCTTTTAGGTCGCAGTGCGAGGTAGCTTGAATGCCCACATCGCCCTACAGTAATAATAATAAATACTGTAAGACGTTTGGAAAAAACATTTGTTTCATTCAATCAAATATTTTGGATCGTGAAAGTTTGTTTCAGGAGAAAAATGTTTGCACGTATGAAAAAAAATTTACAGTTATTTCATATTTTTTCTTATGTATTGAATTTTTATTTTTTAAGTTCTTTAATTTAAAATTATTATTTACGTGTTTTTGTTTTTCTATTTTAGGTAAGAGAGTATACAATACCGAAATATTGGCAAAAGTTGAATAAAAAAGTTTAATAATTTATATTGGTCATTCAAGCCATTTTGTAATAAATAAACTTATACGTACATATTTATAAATTTCATTAAATAAAAAAAAACTCGTCTGCCTATATGCTCCAATTTAACTGACTGTTTAACATCCGTTTATTACAGTGTGAACCAAATTGACAAAAATATTTTACTTCACTGTCTTTCGTTATTCCATCAAGTATGTAAATATTATAACCTCAAAATATGAGTATCGGAAATTTCAATATAGCCATAGATTTTAAATTGCTCAATTATGAAAATATTAAAACAAAAATAATTTGCACAAAACCATACCACAAATAATTTTCACCTATTATAAAAATAAAAATAAAAAATTCCACTTGTTGAAAATCAACTACACTGAATTAATTCCCAATACACCAAACTAATGTTCATTTTAATTAAATTAATTTTATTTCATGATTATTCTATTTAACAATTTGCGTTTATTTTTACATTTATTTTTTGTTTGGCTATTCTCGAAAATCGTAAAATTAAATTACAATAAAACGTTCCAGTATAATCAATCACTTTTTTCGGCATTTTTATTGTGGATTATAGGTTTATTATATTATTTGGCTGAATAATTTTTGTGTTAAGCTTTTAAAAATCATTGATTGATTTAAATCAATCAACATGATGGTATACAAATTTTTAGTTATGTCATTTTTTGTTGTAACGTAAATTTTTGGTAAAATTTAGTTTAATTTTTCAGTTCTCTTCTTATGAATCACTATATAACTAAGTGCTATATAAGTAAATTTAACGGGTTTGAGAAAAATCGAATCGTCCAAGTCGAGAAACGTCAAAATAATATTTGTTCAAATCGAATGTCGAAACCGAAATTTATCTTGCATCGATCAAGTCGAATTTGGCCGTGTTTGACCAAAAGCGTGGAGGTAAATTTCGCAATTTAAAATGAAGCTATATAAGTTCAAAAGTTCAGGTGGCGTTTGATTTTTTAGTTGAGTTAATTTTCGTGAGGTTTCTGCCCTTTATATTTAATATTTAAGTTATTCTAATAAATTTAGCAAAGTTATTAAGACATTATTATATTGATTACAATCTTAGTAAGATTTTAGTATTGTTCAGGCATTTGTTTAAACCATATATGACTAAGAAAGAACATAATACAACGGACTTAGTACAGCATATCCAGTTTAAAGGGATCGTAGTATGACGGAGCCACTACCAATAATAATGTCATTTATGTTTGAGATCAAAAATAGGTAATACCAATAATTCATTTGAGTTTAATCGAAAACTTCTACAGGCATGATAATACCTATTAGACTCTTTGATTAAATAATTTCAGTGGCACCAATTTAACGTGCAATATTGCAATATTTTATGAAATATCTGGTTATACAAATATAATATAATTTATTAATTGTATATTAATAGAACTTCTGCAATAGTAAATTTATAGCTATGCACCACCAACACCACCCATAGATAGAGATTGATCTACAATATTAAACTGGTTTAGTTAATTATGTTCTGACTTGGGTAAGTTTTTTCGTGTTGAGTCAAATTAATTCGCATGCTCCACTCCTGGTGGAGCCCTTCCTTCAATTGCTTTCAATTTCAACTTTGCAACCATATACTTCATACATACTTCAATCTTTATATGTTTATCGATGATAAATTTATTTTATCGGAACTTCTGGAATGACCGCTATGGGCGTTCAAACGAAGCGAAGGGATAAATGTATATTAACAGAACTTTTAGAATTATCGCTATGTGCGCTCAAAATGTTATGTATAGAAATATTGCTTCTATTTCTTGCGTCAAATTAATCCATAAAGCTATGATTTCCCGGAAAATGACAATGGTTAGAACTATAGGACGATATCTGATGGCCTTCGAACTTTCAACTTTCGTTCTTGATAAATGAAAACATCTTTCTGAAATGCTTTCTTATTAAACACTACCCTCAATAGTTGAAAGGGCAGATATTTGAGAGATCAATCGCCAATACCGGACGATGCGATCTATATTAGCTCTCGAATTACCAAAGGTAATGTTGCATGGATAGCAATGTTATGTTTTAATTTTTTATTTCTAATTTAACCCAAAAAACTTAGAGGTCGAATGCAAAACGAAATCACCTCAACGTTACATTTTTAGCGTTTTCTTTTTTTTTTTAATTTCAGAGATAAAACATTGAAAACACAGGTTTCCCTAAAGTTTTGAATGTTTTACTTCTGAAATTTAAAATAAAGAAAATGCAAAACACTTAATGTTATTGTGATTTAAAATCCTTAAATAAATTCCAAAGTGAACGGCTGAATAAACCTCAACTGCACTTCAATTCAACTCTTATCAATTCCAACTAAGCCACAAATTAAGCCCTCAACTCAACCTCAAACTCAAGGTCCTACTCAATCCCCAAAACAACATTGTCCGAAACAATACGTACGTACATGAACTCAACTCAACCTAACTTCCATCTCAACCCACAACTCTCCACCAAATAAATCCACAACTAAACCCTTCACAAAATCTTCACTTAACCACGAACTAACCCGTTCAACTCAATACTCAAATCAACGCGATTCGAAATACTACATATTATGTGTATATGAATTCAATTCAATCTAACTTTTAACTCCTACCAAACTACTAGTTCAATCCCAACTTAGCCTCAACTCAACCTTAAATCAACCCCAAACGGACGACCAACTCAACTTCCTAATTCTAATTCAACGCTCAATGCAACACACAAATAAATCCCCAGCTAGCTGCTCAGTAAACCATAACCCAACTCAACTCCAACTCAACCCCAACTCAACACGCAAATAGAACCCAACTCAACCGCAAAGTCAACGCCCAACTCAAAGCTCAAACCAGCATATATAAAAAATTAGCGAACTGTTCGCTAAACCCTTAATGGTAGTCAAAGGGTGCAATGTCCAGGCTATACGGCGGAAGCATCAAAATTACGCAACCAAACTCTCTCAATTTTTGCCGGGTGCCGGGTGATGACCGGAAGATGTGTGTGGTCTGGCGTTGTTATGATGAAATATAACACTTTTCTATTGATCAATTCTGGTCGGTTTTTTTTAATTGCTTGCTGCATAATTCGGTTATTTGCTGACAGTAGCTTTTAGAATCAATTGTTTAACCAGGTTCTAGAACCTCATAATGTACGATTCCCTTCCAATCTCATCCAACACACACTACCTCTAAACACCACAAATTTTTTCACGAGCTTGGGCAGCGTTTTTGCCTGTTTCGTAATAAAATTGCAAAATATTGCGAATTTTTTCAGAAATTTCACACTAATACCTACATCTTTTCACACGATTGGCGGAATACCAAACTATCTTTATGAAAATTGTAGCATGAAATGTCATCTTTCAAACGCGTGTCAGTACGTCGCAATCTGATTAATGTTGCTAGATATAATACACAATAGTGACAAAAATCTCCCAAAACCTTTTCCTCAACCTAATATTCATATAAAGAGATGGCTCTAAATCAATTCGTATGGCAGGTACCCGACCCTCTTAACGTACAGGTTCCAAAAGCTATTCAATTTCCACCCTTGGCCAAAGGAACGGATTGGCCAAAAAAATTTAAATCAGATAAGCCGTTTTCGATATACCATGGGTACAGATAGGATCCAGACATCCAGATATCTAGACTTCCAGACAGAAGGATAGACATATTTTATTGGAAAAAAGTAAAGAAGTAATTGAATCTTATAATGGTTGGGCCTAACTAAAAAATTAGATTTTCAGATTTAATATTAAGACAACAAAGTCCATCAATATTTCATAAATTTTTAATCATCATGAAATTTTAGGCTGATTGTTTTACAGCAATTTTAGTTAAGAGTTTAATTTTTGCTAAATTTTAATTTTTCTATTGTAAATTCATGCATCTATAAAATTTCATTTCATGCCCATATCACACATCAAAATCAATGTGATTAAATTTGACACTTGATGTAAATTATTCACCATTTACGCTGACACCAGAATCGGCTTATTGTGAGTTAGCTTAGCTGCTTCTCGAAATCGTTATCATTTGATGTCGAAAGTTGTTTTTTTAAGCGGGTTTAGCGAATTTTATTGCAGTACTATCTTCAACTGAGAATAAGTTATTGGACTTCAGGTTTCCCTTATTGTAGGGGTCGTAATATGTAAAGAAAAGTAACCTCACCAGAGAATGAGACTAAAACATTCTTCTCGCTATCCTCAGCCTTCGTGAGATTGAATGAGGGTGTGTTTTCTGAGGTTTTTCAAACCTTAATGTAGTAAAGAGCAAAAGGAGGGCAATTAGGGCAAAATGTGGCTACATCGAACATTTATAGAATCTTTTGAAAACAATTTTAGTAAAATGTGTGGTGTCCCATTTTCTAAACTTCCAAAGGCGGCAAGTCTTAAATTAATACTTATTTATGTTTATCGTGTAAACGCATCTCAAAATTAAAAGAAATTAACAGTTAAACGTCACACATTAATACCACATACATTTGTACACACAAAACTACATTTGGAGCTGACAAAAATACGATCGCCTTCACTAATAATACAGGGTACCACCCACTAACATCGCATCTACCAGACAGATACTTTATTATAAAACATCATGATGCGTATACAAATGCCCGCCCAATTAAATCTGGTGTACCACTAGAGCAGCGTGCTTGGGCCGATATTATATCTGATATATACCGCAAATATACCTACAAGCAATCAAGTGACTGTCACAACATTTACATTTGACACGGTAGTACTCTCACCACAAGAAGATCCCAAGGCTACAGAAGTATTGCAGGAGAATATTAACAGTATTCAAGTTTGGATGAAAAATTACCAATGATGCTAAATCTACATGTCCACTAATTCAAATGAATAACCGGGATATACCTCAAAGTTATGAAGTAAATATTTAGGTATCCACCTCGACAAACGTCTAACATGGCGTAAACTTATATGGATAAAAAGAAAGCAATTGGGAATGAAACTGACAAAAATATATTGGCTGAAATTAATAGAGCATTAAAATGATAATAAAACCTATCTGAACATATGATACACATCAGTAGGGAACGGTCAGCAACTCGAACTTAGTCATTCTTCAGTGGTTTCAGTTTAAATTTCTAAGAATCATAGTAGATAACGATGGTTCGTATCAAAGAATTTAATTCACAGAGACCTACAGGCCCCAACAATATGGGACGAAATTAGGGATTCCAGTGCCAGGTATCACTCAAGATTGACAATTCAGCCAAACGATCAAGAATAAAACGTTCTTAGATATATGTACCTTCAGGCATTAATTTTTAAAATCTCATATTGTAAGTAAGATTTTATCAAAGGATCAAAATACTCCGATCGTGACAATGTAAAAACACAAAAAACTTACTAAATGCTTCGTTATGAGATAGATCTCGCGTTTAAAACGATCACGAAAGGTTTATTCAAAATCGATTTAAAAGCTTTTGAGTCCTAAGTAAAACGGTGTAGGAACTCGACTGTTATAAAATAAAGCAAACAAATTATAAAAGAGGATTCTATAAAAAATCTAGGTTTGATGGCTACAAAATGACACCAAAAAACAGATCTCTCTTCATAGTTAGAGATACTAAACACGCGTGTTATTGTTTTGTTTATTTTGTTAATGTTAGAAAAAATTTGATGTAGAGCAAATTTTTTTGATCTAACTGTTTGAATTTAACAAATTTTATATTTTGCATTGTACCGCAATTTTAATGCGTTGTAATGGATTTAATTTTGACTTAATTTTAATGAATCAACATTTTTCCAAAATATTATTTAAAATTTTAACATTGTTAAATTGGGTATGCAAATAGTGGACATTCCGAAACAAATTTGAATTACTAATGTACATAACAATACAGGTAAACCTCGCTTTACGAATGGGTTCGGTTCCTGGAAATGCTTCGTTAAGCGAGGATTCGTTAATCGAGGTATCAAATTATATGGTTTTATATGAGAAATTGTTAGTTTGGTTCCTGTAGTGCAAATTTAGTAAAAAAAAAGTTTTCAGTACATACAAAAATTCAATTTTATTTAGAATAAAATAAATAATAAAATTCGCAAACTAAAAAATTCAAAACATATCATAAAAAATAAAATAAATGCTTAATTTATTTTGTAAAAAAATTATCGATTTTAAGTTGTTTAGTAACAAAAATGAAAGAAAATCGTTTTTTTTTAATTTTTTTTTGTTTTTTTTATTCGTTATTCCGAGGTTTGTATGCGTTAAGTGAGGTTTTGTATCAAAAATTGATATTCGTAGATCCGAGGTTTTGTTAAGCGAGGGTTCGTTAAGCGAGGTTTACCTGTATTGACACTTTACCAATTCCGATAGTTTCGTATTTTTGTATTAAATTATGGAATAAAATATTAATAAATTAAAACGACATTTACATATTCGCGTAAACAATTTTATTTTATTATCCTAACAAGAGCAAAGAGTCGTAATTAGCGAAAACAGATGAACAAAATATGTATTATTGGCATAATGAGTACAAATAATTTGTATATTTTATGTTGTTGAGGTGGTATAATATATCTCTTTAAAGTTTTGTGACACGATAGAGATGAAATATCTGATTCAATCCGAACGAAGAGGAAGCTTATTAACTTTTATTGGTGTAGCTAAATTTAAAGCCATAAATACATTCTTCATTTTGACAGGAATAAACTAATATTACTGTTTTCGCATAAAGACACCACAAATTGTACATTTGACAATTTTATTTCATTTTTGGTTTCGCAAACACAATTAACGTACATATAATATGTATGTGCTACTTATTAACCAAAATAATTTAACCGTTGTATTTGCGTGTGTTTTGTTTTTTCTTGAACGCCATTAGTAATCGAGCAATACACTAAATTCTATCTTTGAGTGCAACCGGTATATTTCTGCATGCGTTCTTAATTTTCAAAAATTACTAATTGTTTGGAGTTATTTGACGTCTGTAATCGCTTTCGGTTTAGATTCGGGCAGCTTAAGATCAATCCCTAAAATAATGCCTGTAAACCACTTCCCAAAATAAAATCCCAAAATTTCTGTATATACGTATATATTTTATATATGGGATGGTAACTTTTCGCCTAAATGACATTTTCAAAGAAAAGAGTTTTCAAATTATCATCTTGGAATATTCTTGGAATGGAATATTCAACTTATTTTAACAAATCCCATTTATGCAGCTTTTATTAGTCACATTCAATAAAGCAAAAACTTCATTGGCTTTACATTTTGATTTTATGTAAATAACAGACCAGGGGTACGATTCCGGTTCGATGATATGATAATGAAAAAACAAAAATATCACCGAATTTTTCAATTGTTTTTGTCATTTTGCTTTCGCCTTTGCTTTCTATCTTTTTATTCTATTTGATCATCAACATATCAAAAGCGATTCTGGTTCGATGATAATAAAACATGATAAAATTATTATTCTTCAAAGAGGCTTTCCTCTCTTGATAATAGTAATATTGGTTAATTGGTTTCGTTTTCCAAAAATATTGGTTTTGAGTTTGCGCACTGCGCATTAACATTTTGTCAAGAGAGTTTCTCTCTTTACAATCATAATTCTGTGGCATTAAACAAAAAGTGGGTAACTTCAGTTAACCACTTCTTTAAATAACAAGCCCATTCGTTCACCCATTTTATGCTTTACAATATACCATAATTGATTTTCCATAATTTTCCTTAATTTTAGAGAAAATTTTGCTCAAAACAGGTTTTCTTAAGACGACAAAAAAATTAAATTTTCAATAACTGTGTTTCTTCACATAACCTGTACACATTTCCATATTAGATATGATACCTTTTTTTAAAAAATAGTTATATAAAGATATATCATTTTATGCATTACCAAACTAGATTAATGATATTAATTAAAAAAGGTTATCTGTACTTATATAGTTATTACGAAACTTCCACAGTAAAATTTGGAAAGATATATTGTTTTTAGCAATAATAACAGCAGATAACTTGTTTTTCAAAAACAAAATTTTTCGAACCTTATAAGTTATCGATTTAAGATACATTATTTATAACACGTCACAAGTTCACTTAAGCATTTCTAATAGGAAAGGTACGCCAACAAATTAGACAAAAATAATGGTTATACTTTTAATTTTATCTATTCGGGTAATCCCATGTGTTGTAAATTATCATTGTCTTTCCATTCCATTGTTGTCCCTTGAATGTGATTCAGATCACAAAATAATAGAAGATAAGAAGAAAAGGACAAATATGGAAATAGTCATCCACACGATTGGGCGCGGTTAATGCGAACTTGTGGTCGAAAAAAAAAACAATGTCATTGAAATGCGAAATACTGGGACCTAACTATGCAATAACGACTATTTTCGACGGCGATCGTTTTAAATTAGAAGGTGCAGGAAGAAAAAAGAAAACAATAGTTATTGTTTTCCTTTTTCTTCTTGTATTTTCTAATACAAAACAATAGCCGTCGAAAATTGTCGTCGAATTGCATAGTTAGGCCCCAGATTTTTACGATTTTGCCGGGCTCTTAAAAATAGTTTATAAAAAACCCAATAAAACTAATTGCGACCGACCAACCGGCTCAGTGGTTAAAGCTGTGGCGTTTGGAGCGGGAGGTACCGGGTTCGAATCCCGATAGGAGCTGGATGCAAAAGGGATTTTTCATCATCCGATTACGATCGGGGATGACGATGAACACAACTATGACCCCCTGTCGAGAGTGCAGAATCCATGGGCCGACCCACCTTTCATGTCAGCACTATAGGTTGGCATGAAGCAATGCAATGTGCAGGTGGTTTATACGAAAGCGGGTCTATAGCCGTACGTCCTCAATTTGGCTTACTGCGTAAAAGTAGGACGGTAAAAATTAACTGCGAAAGAGTCGGGAGTGCCTTGAGCCCCAGAAAAGTGTAGAGATATATAAAAAAAAAAAAAAAAAAAAAAAAAAAACTAATTGCGGGAAAAAAATCGTATGGAATCACATAAGACTGTTAAGGTAAAATGTACATCATTTTAAAATGTTATTAAACGATTTTAATGAAAATTTCAATTTAGATTCAACAAAAATACAGATGGTTCCGTGGACTACCAAACAGGCCATAAAAGCAATTCCGACGTTTTCCGAATGGTTACCAAGCGCAGCACCAATAAATCACTCTTGTTATGCAAATTGCGATAAATTAATCCGTCGTCAAATGTTTGCTGCAATCCTATCTCGACAGAGAAAAAATAAGATTTGCTTGATCTACTAGAGTTTATACCACAAGATTTTCATCATTTTTATAAAACATTAATTGTCAAGGAAAGCTTAAAAAATACTACACTTGGGTGCAAAAAATTCGCACATTGATAAATTTTCAACAAAATTTCAAAAAATCCATTGTTTGTTTAATATTCTTAAATGCAGATTCAAAGTCTATTTCAACACCTATCCAGTGGTACCATTTTTGTACTTATACCGTGTCAACAAAGTGATTTTTGGTGTCAACATCTGAAGTACACGTTTTTTTGTACATTTATCAGCATGAAAATTAGTGGTAAAAATCGAATTAAAACATGGCAATCAGCAAAAAAACATTTTTATTAATAGGAAGTATCCCCTCCCCTAGCCCGAATGACAGCTTCCATTCGATGTTTCAGCGATTTCACCAAAATTTTCGCCAAATCTTGAGGTATCGCCTCTCAGTCCTCTGCGATCGCCTGTTGCAGCTCCTGGAGGCTCGTTGAAACAACACCTCTGGCTCGAACCCTTTTTTTCAGCTCGTCCCATAAATGTTCGATGGGATTGAGATTCAGGCTTCGAGCTGGCCACTCCATAACAGGCACATCCACCTCTTGAATGTACTAGTAAACTATATACCAGCCGTATGGGGTCTCGCATTACCCTGCATTAACACAAAGTTTTCACCAATAAAATCGGCAAAAGGTACGACGTAGTCCTCGAGTACTTCCTCAATGTACCGTTGAGAATTAAATCCTCTTGGTCGACGGCCAGTATTCGCTCCGGAGGTGAACACAAGATCTGTCTTCGCCTCCAATGACATGCCTCCCCAGAACATGCACGATCCACCGCCATATGAGACTCGTTCTTCAATGCAACATTGTGCAAATCACTCTCCTGGCCTTCTTTATACTCTTCCTCGCCCATCGTTGCCATGTAAACACATCCTGCACTCGTCAGAGAACATGACTGTTCACAATTGTTCTTCTGTCCAATCCAAATGCTCTCGAGCGAACTGAAGGCGGGCTGGTCGGTGGGCTGGTCGGTGGGCTGGGGTCAATTTCGGCCTGTTTGCTGGTCTGTGTGCAGTCAGATTACCTTCTTGAAGTCGTCTTCTAACTCTCCACCGACTGACTTCGGATTCACGAACTTCTTGGAGCCGCTGTCCCTGTTGAACCGCATTCAAACGACGATTTCACAACGAAGTAGTCACAAGAAAGCGGTCATCACGCTGTATTGTAGCACGAGGTCGGTCATATCCTTGTCGCCGTCCGAAGCCGCCAGTTTCTTGATATCTCTGCCATACTCGACGAACGGAGAATCGGCTCAAATTTAGTTGTCGAGCCACTTCACTTTGGTTCTCCCCTCATCAATTAGTGCAACCACTTGAGCGGTTACCTTTGATGTGGTATTCATTGTCTTGTTTCGGATGAAGACGTAATCGATGGAAGACCGTTCAGGCTAAGCGTTGATGTGTGAATGACAATTCCGAACGACCGAATTCGGGGTATGCTATTGTATTGTTTTTATTGAATTATTTTTAGAGGTTTATGCCTCAATTCCATGGAAAAAATTGACTGACAGTCAAAAAAATCGAAAAGAGAAAAATAATCTGATACTCCATATAAGAGACAGAGACAACGCTTTTTTTGTTTTTTATTTTATAGCAAAACAATTTGGCTATAAAATAAAAAAACACGTTGGCTTTGTCTCTTATATGGGACACCAAATTATTTTTCTCTTTTCGTTTTTCTTGACTGTCAGTCAATTTTTCCCATGGAATACAGGCATAATTGATACCCATTATGCGTGATATGAAAGCCTACTGTATGCATTTTACTTTCGTGGAAGTTACAAGTGAAGTTACATGTGATTATACTTTGAATCTGCATTTAAGAAAATTAAACAAAGATTTTTTGATATTTTTGAAATTTTGGTGAAAATTTATCAATGTGCGAATTTTTTGCACCCAAGTAATTTACATAAACGACACTGATTATAAAGAAGAAGAAGAATTATTAATCTTATTCGATCATTGTTTGTATTTCCGACTTCAATATTTCACACTTATTATGTGAAAAACAGTAAGGTGGGACAGCAATTGGACAATGGTATTCTTGGCTCTTGTCTGTGGTAAAGATTTAAATGGTAATAACTCTAAATTCGCAATTTTTAGGAAAACGGTCTTAAACTTTTTCAGTTACTCAAAACCGAGCTTTTAAAATTCTGGTTTTTGTAAACAATTATTTCGGTTGTGTGTAGTTGTTGGAATACATACTACAAAAAATTGATATGATATGAAATCAAATATGCAGATTTCGAAATTGAAATAGTGCGTAAAAGGGTATAACTCGAGTTATCACGTTTTAAATATTTACCACAGGTATAATTATTGTCAATTGCGATTTTTCTTTTATTATTTTGTTTTTTATGTTTTTATCAATGATACTTGGGTGCCAAAATAGAAATAATATATTGAATTAGTTAAATTTTCTTTAGTTTTAATTATAAAAAGTTATTAAACTATATATAAAATCTAAATGTTTTTGGTTTATGTTGATTACGATATACAAAAATCCTTCTGCTGATGATTTTTTTTTCTGTCAAAAAATGATTTTGTGCAGATAACCAAAACGAAATTATTGGAAGTGCTTACGTAAAAACTGATTATCTTAAGACATCCCGTATATTTGTATTTTCGTCATAGTCGTTATATCGGATAAGAAAACAATTACATATTTAAAACTGTTCAATCTTCTTTAAAATTAAGATCTATATTAAAAATATTCTGGAAAATGGACATTTAGATTTAAAATTATAATGAAAATCTCCATTTTCCAGAATATTTCAAAGTTAAATCTTCATTTTCCATTAATTATTGTTTTTAATTTTTAATAAATCAGTAAAACTATTAAATATTATTTTCTTAGAAAATTATTTTTATTTTTCCAATGTTGTAGGTAGTATAAATTGTCTACAATAAATTTTATATCCACATTTAACAACGTTAACTGGTAAATGTGCACAATGTCCAAATTTAGTATATAAACGGAGGTTGAAATCACATAACCCAAAGTAGCAGGCGAGTATGCATGTTTGCCGTCGATGTACACATTTGCCGTTCTATGCTCATTAACCGTAATATAGTATATTCGGTGTGCAAAATTAGTGTAATTTAAGAGCAAAATTAATATTTCTTCATGATACCTAAGAGTTGTTTTCATGACACCTAACAATCATTTTAGAATCCCATTTCCAACGCACATGTTGAATTTCATCGAAATCAGTCGGGAAATGGTCATGATCCGCACGATATAGGTAGTAATAAAAAGATATGCTCAATTGCTTCTCAAAATTGGGTTTGTTTTGCACATTTCGTCATCCAGTGACAACTTCATATATTTTAGTATGGGGTTCTTATTTGAACATGGCCTACTGCTTTTATTATTTACACAGAGATTGATTATATTTTTGTCACTCGATGAATCTTCTATATCGTGGTCATGATCCATCCTAGTTGCCCATATTCTAGAACTTCATCCAAAAATCATTTTAGAATCCCATTTCCATCGCACGAATCAAATTTCACTAAAATCGATCCACACTTGATTTTAAGAAAATAAAGTTTCGATTAATCGTTTAATATTCTCCGATTAATCAACCATTTTTAAACGATAGGTTAATCGATTAATCTAACCACGCGCTACTAAAAACACGAATAGGCGAAGAAAATTATTTTTATCATCGGCCATAAATGTTTTCAGCGACAAAAACAAAATGAAAAAATATTAATTTTTTTCACCAATTTTGACATAAGTTTATCATATAGAGTCAAATCGGAATCGCTATTTGTATTTCATCGATGATAATTATATAATTTTTAATTATCATCGTACCAGAATCGCTTTTTACTATGGTGAAATCTACTATGATAAAATCTATATACACCCTGCGCCATTGAAATGTTCGATTTCGATTATTTACTATTTCATGCAATTCTCTCCTAGATTCGCTATTTCTTTTTTGTTTTTTTATTTTTCAGCATATTTCACGCCTTATTAGGTATTTAAAACCAAACTAAGGGTGAAATATTCATTCGGTTTCAATTAAGAGTCAAAGAGTTAATTTTATAAAGTGTCGCTCTAAATTAAATTCTAACGAAAAAGCCAAAATTTTGCAAGCAAAGGCAAAAAGTACACACATTCACAAATTGCAAGAGTAATTTAGTGTAACCAAACAGCAGTTAGAAAATTTTTAAGGCACTATTCCGAAAATCAAACGATAATTTGGCTCTGATGCAAAGAGGAGAACTTCTGTTTCAACAAATCGAATTTCAGATATTTAGATATTAAGCAAAGGTTTGCTACGGCTTTGGAGCTGAGAAGTTATCTCTAATAGCAACAACCGACACTATTTCAGTTCATACTATTAAAAGGAACTTGGTTTATATGCTTGTCGACCTGCGAGAAAATCATTACTGACAGCAAAAATGGCAGCTGCAAGCCTCAAATTCGCAATAGAATGAAAAAACTGAATGGCCAGTGACTGGCGTTGGTTCATATTCTCGGATAAATTCAAATTCAATATCTTTGGACCCGATGTAAGGACAAGGGTTCGGCGACGAAAAGGCAAACGGTATTTAACAGAATGTATTTCGCCGACAGTGAAAAATTCACCATGTGTTATGGCCTGGAGAGCCATAACAGCCTTTGGAGTTTGATCACTAAGCCTTCTGGAAAGTTCAGAAAGCGGAGGAAATTATAAAAAAATTATCGAAACCTGAATCGTGACTATTAAGGACCTGACTCAATACATCGATATTCCACTCTTTCAGGACGATTACTCTCCGCGAGTTATTGATGTTATTTGTGAAGTAAGAATGCTTAATTTTAATGTCTATTTTGTTTAGGTAGCCGAATTTAAAAATAGCTTGGTGATTGAGTCGTTATCCTGGACAGGAAATAGTCCTAACCTCAATATTGTTGAAAATATTTGGTCCTTTATGGAAAAGAAGATTACAAATTACAAGCCGAAAAGTGCCAAAGAGCGGAAAAAATATATAGAAAAAGTCTGGTTTGAAGAAATAACAATATGTTATTGAATCAAACTTTAGAATTCAATGCTGATCGGGTTTAAGGCCATCATAAAAGCCAAGGGCTGGGTTATTAATCATTGATTTTAAAAAGTTCAATTTCTCTCAAAATATTTTGGTTGAGATGAATTATTTTATTTCTGTTAATTCTTATTTTGAATAAAAATTACCATTGTCAACAAAAAATTATTTTTCAATTGAAATAACTTTGTTAAAAACACAGTAAAGACCTACCAAATTGTTACGAGGTAGGGCGGTAATATTCCTTATCCGACGTTATGTAGGTCTAAAATGTCGGATTACCGTTATTTTTATTTGAATATATTCGGAATAGTATAAAAATTGTTTTGATAATCAGAATCTATCATTTTTGCCATCTACTTTTGAAGCAAACGGTGGTATTTCCAAAATTTACTTTAAAAATTCAAACCGAACATTTCAATGGCGCAGGGTGTATATAAAAATGAATTCCTGTTTGTTTGTTTGTTTGTCTGTTCCGAATGGGCGCCTCAGCCGCTCCACCGATCGCCATGAAATTTTTACCATGTACAAGTTGCATATCCAGAACCAACCTTACGATATTTTGGAAGGGGCTGGACCCCGGGGTCTAGGGGCTGCGGTACAAATTTTTTCGAAAATTTTAATTTTCTTTAAATTTTTCCACGAAAATGAGTTTATGGGGCTGGTTATATGAAATTACTGAAATGTTCGAATCCGAGGGGCCCAGCCCTGGATCAAAAATTAATTTTTACATGTATAGATACAAATATTTGATTATTTCAAAATTACTTCTCAGTCGCTCAACCGACCGCCATGAAATGTTTACCATGCAAATGTTGCATGTTCAGGACCAATCTTACGATATTGTGAAAGGGGCTGGACCCGGGGTCTAGGGGCCATGGTACAAATTTTTTCAAAAATTTAAATTTTTTTACGAGAATTAGTTTTGGAAAGGGGTTATATGAAATAAGAGACATGTTCGAATTCGGGGGGTCCGCCCCTGGATCAAAAATTCATTTTTACATGTAAAGATACAATTATTTAATTGTTCTGAAATAACGCCTTAGCCGCTTTACCGATCGCCATGAAATTTTTACCATGTATATGTTGCATGTTCAGGACCAAGCCCACGATACTTTTCGCGGGGCTGGACCCCGGGGTCTAGGGGCTGTGTTACAAATTTTTTCTCAAATTTCAATTTTTTTAATATTTTTTGACGGGAATGACTTTAGGAAAGGGGTTATATGAAATTAGTGACATGCTCCAATCCGGAAGTCTGCCCTGGATCAAGAATTCAATTTTACATGTACATACTATATGTAGATACAATTATTTAAATGTTCCGAAATAGCGCCTTAGTCGCAAATTTATACACCAAAAAGGATATCTAGCGTGCGATTGTTATACACAAATCATACAATACCCTGGAATATCCTGGAATACGTGGTTCTGATGCCTTGGGTCGAGTTTATAATGTTCATCCTAACAATACGCAGTGTTATTTTCTGAGAATGTTGCTTCATGAAGTAAGAGGACCAACGTCTTTTCAACCACTGAGAACTGTAAATGGCGAAGTATGTCAAACCTACAGAGGGGCATGTTTTAAACTGGGCTTACTTGAAAATGATGAACACTGCGATAGAACACTAACCGAAGCATGTCTTATGTGTCGTCCAGCACAAATACGCAAGCTCTTTGCAATCATATTAACAACATGCACACCTTCCGATCCTAAAGGTCTTTGGGAAAAGCTCAAAGAAAGCCTTAGCGAAGATATACTTTGGCAAGCACGTAGAACAAATCCCGATATGGAAATACAGTTTTCAGCAGATATATTTAATGAAGCACTTATATTACTCGAGGATGAATGCTTATACATTAATAACAAAGTCATTTCCCAACTTGGGTTGCCAGCACCGACATGCCATGGAAACATTGTTCGTGATAGAGATCTATTACGAGAACAAAATTACGACGTTGGTCAGTTACGAGTTTTCGCTGAGACTCAAAAAAGTCTCTTAGTGGATGATCAAAGACAGGCATACACTAAAGTGATGCAATACATAGCAAACGGTAACGGAGGAATTATTTGTCTTGATGCACCCGGAGGCACTGGAAAAACATTGCTTCTTAATTTGATACTTGCTGAAGTAAGACAGCAGAATACAATCGGCCTCGCTGTTGCATCATCTGGAATTGCATCCACTTTACTCGATGGAGGACGCACAGCACATTCAACGTTTCAACTACCATTGAATTTGAATCAAGCGGATAATTTTTCTTGCAATATAACACGAAATTCGGGAATTGCCACGTTATTAAAAACATGTAAAATCATTATTTGGGATGAATGTACCATGGCACACTAAAAAGCATTTGAAGCGGTTGATCGTACTTTGCGTGATTTGCGACAAAATAACCGACCAATGGGAGGAGCTCTAGCACTACTAGCAGGTGATTTTCGTCAAACTTTGCGAGTCATTCCACGATAAACCCGCTGATGATCTTAATGCCTGCCTGAAGGCGTCTCATCTTTGGAAACACGTTACAAAAATCACACTATCTACAAACATGCGTGTGAATTTACATCACGATGGTACAGCTAAAACATTTGCCAGGCAGCTTTTGGACATGGGTAACGGGAAATTGCCAAAAGACCCTGTAACATGTGAGATATCGTTCCCGCCTAATTTTTGTCAAATGCTGCCATCAATACAGGACGTGGTAATGAAAGTATTCCCAAATCTGCCAAATAACTTGAAAAATCATGATTGGCTGTGCGAACGTGCACTCCTAGCTCCCAAAAATGACCGCGTTAATAAATTAAATAATGAAATTCAATCGCAACTACCCGGGCCACTAATGAAATGCAAATCTATCGACACGGTTACTGATGTGGATCAATCCGTCAATTATCCAATAGAGTTTCTTAATTTTGGAGCCACCTGGTATTCTACCACACATACTATTTTTAAAAGAGGGTTCACCAATAATACTGCTCCGAAATTTAGATCCACCGAAATTGTGCAACGGAACACGGCTTTGTGTGAAGAAATTGATGCCGAATGTGATTGAAGCAACGATTATTACCGGTAAAAGTAAAGGAGAAGATGTGCTAATTCCGCGCATTCCTATGATTCCCACCGATTTGCCGTTTGAATTCAAGCGACTACAATTCCCATTACGCCTTGCTTTTGCAATGACAATCAACAAAGCCCAGGGGCAATCATTGAAAATAGCTGGTGTTATTTTGGAAAATTCATGCTTTTCACATGGCCAACTGTATGTTTCTTGCTCCAGAGTGGGAACGCCAAAAAATTATTTATTTACACACCAAATGGAAAAACCAAAAATATTGTTTATCAAAAGGCTTTATAATAAAAATTATTAACTAAAATATCTTTATATTTATTATTCACTTTGATCTGGTTGAAGGTTTGTAAAAATGGAGTATAATTATTTGGCAATTGGTAACAAATACCAAACCAAAATTAATTAACTATCCTCACAAACAGGATGTCCAATAATATCATTACAAAACTTCGCCTGGATGCATTGACGGAGGCACCCGTTACTGAATACAGCTACTTATAATTTTCTTTTCATATGTGATTGCAACTACAGCGATGTAAAGAGAGAATTCTTGCATAACAATCAAGGTATTTGATTTATACACCTCCCGTGCAACGCCGGGTAACTCAGCTAGTACAATGATAAAAGCAAATAAAAAATCCGATGATATTTTTGTTTTTTCATTATCATATCATCGAACCAGAATCGTACCCCTGGCCCTGGCCCGTTCGTACATATTACATACAGTCAGTTGCACCAAATTTCAACGACGAAATCTATTCAACAAAAATCAAAAGATTGCCGTTCGACTATATGGGTTCTAAAATTCTCTCTTTCAATAGAGAGCTTAGAAACCATATTCGTTCGTCAATCTTTTGATTTTTGTTGAATAGATTTTGTCGTTGAAATTTAGTGAAACATCCTGTATTTATATTACCGGCCCCTAGGATCGACCTTGCGACATTTAGCGTACTAGGTGTACACTAGTACACTACTACTGCTAGTAACGTAATATACAATATTTGATACTTCTGATTTCAAGTTCAACTTTTTTGGGATTTATATGCAATATTTGATGCACAAAATATCGCCTGGATGAATTTAATTTGTATACATACATACATATTTTTATACACATACATACATACAAATATTTGTTATTTGGGAAGAATTTCACTTCACATTTTACACGCAATTAATAGCACCACTGACATAGATAGAGCATTAAATAGGTTCAGGTTAAAATAATTTCAAGGCTAACGATACCTTAAGTTTGAATAATCTCTAACAGAAGGATTGGATTAACAAGACAATACCGAGTAATCAGAAGTTTTTTAAAATAATGGCGATCGTAATTAGCGTTGTCTAAATTTTCAATTACGACTGAATATGAATCGACTGTTTACATTATACCATTTAAGTCATTATTCAAGCTCAGGCTCGGTCTTTTATTATCAACTTTACTGTGAACCTTGAAATTTTATTTCATTATGAATTTAAAGAAAATATCGCAGACCGCTTATTTCTGAAAAGGCCACTCGAAAACATTCAATTACGAAAAATCAAATTTCCAGGTATGGTGAGGTATACATTAAGAAACAATTACAACTAATCAAGTGTCTCAAATGAGTAAACTAACAGTTAAAACACAAAGAAAACCACACAAACTTATCATTAGAAAGCTAAAATGAATTTTAGATTATTACAGTAGAATAAACATCTTCAACAGTTTCACAATTATATTGAACCAATTAATCAACAAATTTTAAACAATTCAGTTGGTCTTAATTAAATTGAAGAAAAAAAATTATCAATCTTTATAAATTATTCTGGCGTATATTGAACTCATAGGAGAAATTTAAAGATGTTGCACATTTAACCGGTAATTGGATCGACTCTGATTTAATTAAATATGATGATTAATTACTTGTGACCACAAAGTTAAAAATAAACGACCAAAAACTTTCCTTCAGTAATTAACTATGCAATTTGTAATTAATGAAATAGTTGATGGTTTATTCAAAATTTCAAATAAATTACTCAATATTTAAATCTATAAGTAATGCTTACCTAATGGGGAAAAGTATACGTACTTGAAATTTTTTTTTTTTTTTTGCAAATTCGAATCAAGCACCTTATAAAAACCAACAAACTAATAAAAACACAAAAATTATTAAACGTTTTTAGATTTTTGTTATGATTTTCAAAATAGATTTAACGTTTTCGATCACTTAAGTGATCACTGATCATCATCAAGTTTCATAACGACTGAATTTCTAAATTTTTGAGTATCAAAATTTTTATCAACTTTTTATGATTTAAAGAGATGCAATTAAATAAACCAACAAACAATAACTTTTAAAATAAAAAATAGCTATTTATTACTTAAACAGATAAGTTCGGGTATATACTACTTAGAAAAAAAATTCTATGTACTCGTACACGCGAATGTAACTGAGATGAGAGTTTTGTACAGTTTTGTCACAATAGTGCAACAATTTCAGTTTAGAAAACTGTAAAAAAAAAATTGCACAAAAAAATGTTTACATAACAAATTTGCTCATTTATCCCATCAGTCATTAGTATTACATTTAGGAGCTACTTAGGGATAAATTACAGGATTAATTACAATTGAAAATTAAGATTAAGTAAACATCATTTTGAGATCATCATCATTAAGATTAAGTAAACATCATAAATTACATTTTTTATCACTTTCGCAAAATAGCCCTACCAATGTTTCTTTAATAAATTAGAATTTTTAATCAGCTTTAAGTTATTTACATTTTCTTTATGTTTCCAACAATTCGCTAAGCCAACAAGCCATCAACAGTAAATTAAAAACATAATGCAAACAGAACTCAACAAGAAGGCTTTACAAGTTACGACACAAAATCAAGTGATGAATTACGATATGGGGTGTGATTATGCAAGTATTACGAGTTACGAGTTTTCGGAAATTGCGACAAAACGCGATTATGTCAAACTTTAAGAATTCTCGCAATTGTGATTTGTTGTTGTTGTTTTACTCGTACTACTATTTAAGTACGACAGACAACTCGTAATGATTAAAAAGATTCTTTTTTAAAGAAAATAATTAAAAAAGAAAACAAAATATTTTATGAAATTCTTTTATTACATAAGGGGTGCGGGGATAGCTCCCCTCGAAATACAATCAAATTTTATCATTGTATCTGATAAATATGTTAAAATTGACAAAACGATGGTTTAACCAATGCGTGGGTGGAAAATAAGGGATGGGGGGGGGGGGGTGGATTCCCTTAGGGAACACCACCAACTTTTATTGTCACCGAAGTTACACATGCGTGCCAATTTTCATCAAGTCTAAGCATTGAAATTTTGCAATGCAAGATTTGATCACATCCGTGTAAGTTAAATAAAAGAAAGAATTTAATAAAAAAAATATTTTTAAGCGTTTTTGTCGCAATTTCGAGAAACTCGAAACTCGTAATGCTTACATAATCGCACCCATGATCTCACGTGATTATAACCAAAGCAAAAATATTTCTCGACAATGATTTACATATGTTATGTTTTATCTAATGGTTTTTTTTTAATTTCTTACATAAGCTAATAAAATTAGATTATTAATTTAATATTTTTGTACTGTACGCATACATTAAATAAATATGAAAAACCAGTGCACCTCTATGCGTTTGATCATATTGATTAAAAAAACTGAAAAAGATATTTTTTTTCCCTTAGAAAACATTTTTTAAAATTTCAATATACGCTTTAGAAGTTGAAAGACATAGACATAAATTTCTTTTTATTGGAGATAACGCATTAATGTTAATGTGTCTACGTAAAAATAGTACTAATAAACTAATAAAAATAAAATAAGCAGCTCGCATTGCATAATTTTATACCCACTGCGTGTGAGATCCATTTAAATAAAGATAACTTTCTAACATACATACTTATCTATTAACAAATGATAAAACACCCACATTTTATTTACAAGCACATAAGCATACACCCGTACAGCACAAAATTAGAAATAAGATTTAACAATGCTTATGATAGAATACAAAATACATCCATAAAATTATTCGCTAGCATCCTGAAAATCTTTACCGGAAGTATACACCTTATGTTATACCGTTTTGTTAAATTATAAATTAATTGCACACAGTTTAGAATACTAATATAATACTAATTTACTTTTTATTTTTCCCGCTATAACGAAGTTATATTTGGTAAGTATTATAATCGCAAAAAAAAAATTGTTCCAGATATCCACATTTCTCGAAGAATTAGGAGTTTAGGACCCCGAAAGACCGATCAGAAAAATGTCGTGTCCGTCCTTCCAGTCGCACATTTTTATTATTTTTGTTTTTGCCTTCCATTCTCACAAATATTGATAGTTTTGGTTGAAATTTTGTACAAAGATAGATTTTAGTAATAAGCAGTATTTTATTAACTATTAGGTCCAATCGAGTATAAAATAGAGGGGGGTTAGTGGAAGAGAAAACTGTCAAACAGATTTTCTCAAAAACAGGACCGACGATTTTTTTTGTTATGTTGATAACAAATTTGACAATTCATCATTTACTTGTTCACAAAATTTGAAGTCGATTCAAGCTTGCGTGGGGGTCATTTTAATAAAGAGGAGTAATATAAATTTGTTTATCTGTTTACCGAGGTAATGTCGAACTTTCCGAAGAAAATTTTTTCTACTGTTAATACACCTTGCAAATTCCAACAATTGTTCCCTAGATGTCTTTAAGATAAAAGGAATAGACTACCGTGTAATATGGAATTTAAATTTCTAAGTTTATTAAAAATAATTATATCTAGTGACCCAAGTAGCAATTTTTGGTTTCAAATAGGTTTTGGAATGGATCCGAAACTTTGGGTTCAAAACCAAAAAGTTTCAAAAATTGTTTCAGATACGGTTCGGACACGATACAGAACCGTTGCAGACCCCAGTTTTGGCCGCGTTTTTTGAAACTTTTACGTTTTATTTATACTACTTTGGAGCTTATTTTAGTTAGTTTCAAAAAATCCAAAATTTTTGGTAGAGTTTAAAACCTTTGTAAGTTTTGGTGTAAAAATGCCAATCAGTTCTTTTGCAACTGTGTAAGAGCTAGTTTATTTTAGTTTCAATAACACGGAAACTAAAAAACCGAAAAAAAATTATTTTTAACCGGTTTTGCAAAAACTAAAAAGTACCAATAATAAAACAAAAAATCCATTTTTAACCGGTTTGCAAAGAAGAAAGAACTATAAAGTACCAAAAATACTGAATAAATTCGACCACCACTTTTTTAATGTACTAAAATAAAGCACACGAAAATAACATACATATTATTTAATTCTTATAATATTCATATTAACTAACTCAAGAAGTTAAAAATTGTCCGTTAATCAAATTGATTTTTCGGCTTTATTATAGATAATATAATATTAGTGGTAATGATATTCACAGTACATAGTATAAAAAATACAGAGGCCTTAAGTATTAGGCAGAACGCACCGACTTAGCGAATTACATATTTATTTACTAAAAACTTCCTTTCCTTTTTTTTTATTTTTATAATTTTTGTAATAATAATGGTTTTCAGGAACCTTCTCGGACTCGTTTTAGATACATTTTACAAAAACTAATTAGTTAACATTTGGTTACATAAAAACGAATTAGAACACGTTCCAAATAATCCAAATTAAATTCATAAAGAACAAAGAACCCGTTTCTGACTGGTTTTAGATATCTTTTACAAAATCTAATTAGTTATAATTTGGATACAAAAAAACCTCTATAACTCATTTCTAATATTCCAAATTTAAAACATTTAGATACCGTGTTAAAATAACTAGTTACATTAAAACCAATATGAACCCATTTTTATCGATTTTTTAAAACTATGGTATCAGATTGCTACTTGGGGAGCTTGTATATATAGCAATGATATTCCCGTTTCTATGGCATTGACATTTCTGTGACGTTTTATTGACATTTTATGACATTTTAATGATTGAAATTTCAACGACATGTTGATCGATACATTATTTGTGAATTGCTTTCATAAAATCGCCTGTAAAGCTATTATTTCTGAGTAATAAATTCTCTTGGTATTCAAAGTCGTATATAACTAGCGAATTACCAAGGGAGGTTTTAAAATAACATCACCCCATTAGGGTGGAGCAGCTTTAGGAGAGCTGGGAGATATAAAAAATGAAATGTTTTATGACAAAGAGGTGGGATTTGGTAACAAATGATAATTAAGGTTAATTCTGATTTTGTATTATTTGTGTTTAATTATTTTGTATTTTCGAATGGTCCACAGCGATACCCCGTCGATACTGAAGCACTGAGTAAAGAACTATATCGACCAATTCTCACGTTGCTCACATAATATTGTGATCTGAACAAACGGCACAAATTTTCAGAAAATAAATTTTTGAACATTGTGGATGCTCTCTGAATGGTGTAAATTAAAATCTTAAGGATTTTCAATGGTATACTGGAGATGTATAACGGATTTAATTATTAAAGGTCGAAGATGAAAAATGGCGAATGCGACTTTGTTGCTCAACACGTGTCAGTTTTAAATAATCTAACGTGATTTGTGAGTCTGTGATTTGGTGGTATGAGGGTAGAAGATTTATAATGTCGTGACCAATTGTCATATTGTGTTAAGAGGTCTCCAAATTTAAGAAAAGCCGTGACATATTTTAAGGACCTTGCTCGCCCAAAATAACGGAAAATGTTTGTAAAATATGAATGCTTTCTGGGAAAAGTGTCGTCCGGGGAGTCGAATAGGCCCAATTTTTTTTTTATTGTAATGTTGCTTTCAATTTAATACAATCGCTGGATATGAAATTAAACCACCAACGTGCAGAAGAAATTCTGAGCTGAACACGAGTTTTAATTTAAAATTGAAATCGTGATCAATTTAACACTTAAATTTTAGAATAATGAGTATATACTTGTTAAATGTATATTACAAACACACACACACACACTTTAATAAATTGTAAACACAATTCCTTTTTGTGACGTACCTACATCTCTAATCACAGTTTAAAGCATTGCTTGTCAACAGGTTAATGTACAAACGATAAGTAAACATTAAGAATTCTTGAGAGCACAGCATATCATATATGTATACATAACACGCACACATCTAATATAAGAAAAGAAATACTAAAAAAAACCAGTTATAGAGATATGCTTCTTAAAAAAATAAATCTTTTAATATATTTTAGTTGCTTACTGTGAGAAAAGAAGAAGAACCTCATTCAGTTTCATTAAAACAACCAAAGAGGAAATAGGCATAATATCGAGTTGCATATAAATGTTTGTCTAATTTAGTGTACAAGTGTTGTGCTTAGAAAGATTAAATAAACGAGTGCTATATTATCAAAATTAATCTGTGAATATATATACAAATAGTTTAATTTGAAAGCCGGATTACATAAAAATGAAATTTCGGTAATGTATCATGACCCCCAGCATCTTATCGAAAAGTGATATTTTTATTTAACTGATGTGATTGTGTTTTTTTTTGTGATTATTGTATTGTATTGGTTATTGTATAAACTTTTGTACAAATGTCAATCAACCAATAATATTTAGCTTTGTATTGTTTGAGATTCAAGGTTGCGCATATATCACAAGGAGGTCACTAAATTGACATATGCAATAGTGTCATTTCTTAAAAGTTTAATATTATTAAATTGAAATAGGTATATTATGTATGTAGGTAATTAGGTATATGTTTATTAATTAAAAGAGAAACGCAGTTTTTGCTAACTAAAAACCAAATGTTATTATGCACATGATATAATAAAGGTATACGCATTTAAGACGCATAAAACTAAGATGATATAATAAATGTAGTCTGTTTAGCATAAATTGTATAATACATATCTTGCCATATCATAATTCAATATAATCCATACAAATTTAAAATAATAAACATGTTTTGATTTAATATTCAGTTTATATTACTCAACTTATACACTTCCGTTGAATTAACCATTAACGTATTATAGAATCTGTTTCTTGAGATCAAGACTATAAGTTTCTCTCTATATTTGCAAAATAAATTTAGTTTAGTTTATTCATAACGGTCATTCATAAGTATAGTTTATAGGAACAGTGTTGCCAATTATTATTTTTGGTAAAGTCTTCATAGTTCTATAGAATAGTTTTTATTTTTACAATAAGTTATACAAAAAATAAATTAAAATTTGTACTTGTTCCACTTGAAATTGCATTAAATCATTCATACTGTCACATTCAAATAAAAATGCTTTTGATTTTTTGTGATTCCCACAAATTTTCAATTCATCCGGAAGACTAGGTAGTAAAAATTTTGAAAGCCAAAATTAAAAATGAATTTGAAGCCGAATATACTGAGAGTTCCTAAAATTGTATCAAGTACTGGCTTGAACTGGTTCACGTTCATAAAGAAAAAAGCACTCATTACTTTGAACACAAATAGATGTCTAAGTGAAAATAATTCCAGGCACTGAAATAGAGGCCATGAAGCAGAAGAAATTAGAATTATAAATAATTCTAACAATATGCTTCTGCGCAATAATTAGTGGATGAATTGACATTTTCCTCAAACGTCAAATGATGTAAATTTACAGCCGAAGGCGTACGGCAAACATCTTGTTGATATCTTGTTTTCTGTGTTTTAGGCAAAAAAAAATGTATTACGGTACATTTAACTTTAGAAACGTTTTTATATTGATTTCATGTTGTTTCCATAAACATTAATTCTTATTTATTTGACCTAAAGCGATAATTCTTAGTTTATTACACTACGGCTCACCTACGGCTTCGCTACGGCTTCGATGAATTTAGTATCAAAGTTTTTTGGATGAAAAAGGTCTATTCTGGTGTATAGTACGTACCATATGGTGCACCCTAATTGACGATTGTAAAAGTAAAGAAAGCGCCTCTCGAGGACAATAATAAAAATGATGCACCTGATAAAATGACATTTATCACAAATGCGACGAAAGAAAATTTGGCGAAGCGGTAATTAAAAATTGTTTTTATAGTCCAAAATGGGAATTATTTACAATTATTAGCAATCCGATAAGTAAAAATTGTGTTTACAGATCAAAATTGGAATTATTTACAACAATTTTGAACTTCAAATTATCAGGTAGCTCAGTTTAAAAATGTTTCACTAGGTGGAATCCGTGATGCTCCAATCGTCAATAAACTAAGCAGTAAGATAATTTCGAGTCAACTAACATATACGTATATAGAGCAAAGTATACACATATTTTTTAAAACTGCAGTCGTCAGATGTATGTAGTGTAGAATTTTCTTATTATTGGTAAGATTTTAATCTTAAAACCTGGGATCTGTCGAATGGACGACCTTCTCAATAATTTTCCCAAATTCAGAAAACAACAAGATTGATATTTACTTTGAATCATCTATTATATCGCCTAATTTTTAAACTGTAATAACAACAGCTTTTTTTAATTTAGCAGGGTATACACCGGTAGAAAGACTTAAATTTACCATGTGTGAAAAAACATCAACAACCTAAATGGAGATTTTTTTGCCGAGACGAATGCGTTGTTCTAACGATATTATACTAATAGCTGATTTACATTCAACGACATTCGACGTCCGCAAAAAAGGTGAAATACAACATAGGACAAACTACAAAGAAAAAAAGAGAAAATATAATCATCTGCTTAAAAAAGTCAATTGAAACCCGAGAAACAAACGCAAAAGTCGTCGTCTGCTTTTTTTCGCAGATGTCGAGTTTCATTTTTTTCTGTAAAATCGTCGATGCGTGAATAAATAACCATAATAAGGTTACATAAACAAGAAAATCAGTCATTTGTATTAGTTTATGACATTTTTTGTTTAAATTTATTTTTTATGTGTAAAGAAAACGATTTTTGATTTGACATCTGCATCTGCAAGAATCTTTGAATGTAAATCAGTTTTTAATCGCTTATTACTAAATCTAAAAAACCGTTTACTTTTCCGAAATTGATCATCAATGGATCTGCCATTAAATTTATGAATAAAGTTAATGATCTTGGCCTAGTAATTAATAATAGATTCACTTGGAACAATCACGTTGCATCTATTTGTCAAAAAATTAATTCAACCCCTTACAAGTTGCGACTTCGCAACATTTTTGCCAACAAAACCTTAGGCTTTATTTGATTAAGTCTTAATTGATCGCGCCTCATTTATTGTATTGCGATATAATTTATTCTAACTTTGAATAATTGTGTTAGGTACGTGTATAAGCTGCGGAAATATGATCATGTATCACATTATTTTGGTAATGTATTTGGTACCTCATTGTCTAAGTTTTTTTTCTGTCGTGCGATAATTTTTATTAAACTCGTTGATTAATTTTTTAAGCTAAATTTTTTGTATGCTAAACTTCAGTTTTCTAAATCCCGAAGGACATATTTTGACGTTTCCAACTAATAGAAGTTTTACTTAACTGCTTCAGGAAATAAAATGAATTGCCAAGTACCATCAGAAGTTTAAGCTCTTTCACCAAATTTAAGCAAGAATCATTTAAATTTATTAGCAACATGATTTGATCCGGGTCATATTTTTAAATTTAATTAATTTAATTTGGTTTATTTGACTAATATTTATTTTAATCATTTTTATTAATATTTTTCATTTTATTTTATTGTTATAATTTAATTTTGTTATTTTTAATGTTCTTTTACTATATTGTTATTGTTTCTGATAGTGTTGTATAAGCCTAAGTGCTTACTACACCATATACCTATAACATTTAGAATTTGAAGCGGAAAACTTTCTAAGAACACACACGATTTCAATTCAGAATTACTGTAAATAAGATTAGTGCAGGATTCATGGTAACAGTTAATGGATTGTTTCAAATTTAAGACTGCATGATTGTTAAATAAATCAGTTAATTCGCGTGGATCAGTTATACTGAAGCATTTTTATCAAACACAATTTCCTCAATTTAATCGTTTGACCTTTCTTTGTTTAAAATCTCATCCGCTAATTTCCAACTTTAATGTTACCGTTAGCAGGTTGAATTATTATTAAAATAATCGGCTTGAAAAAAATATTTCCTATTTAACAGTTTTATTTAGTGCCTTAACACAGTTTATCAAGCCGGATCATTTAGATTAAGTTTACCGAAAATTTATTTTTTAACCTAATCTTTGTTTCGATCCGGATGAGTAAAAATTATACCCATAGATAGGTACAAATTCAATGCAGGCGGATTTTCCTTAATACCTTCTCTCGGGTAAACAACAACACCTCCCGCTCTATAGGCAGAATTGCAATTACCAAAAATTTTCCAACCCGTATCTTATAGTTCTCTAAGTTCAATCAGAAATTCAAATGATTTGTGGCAAAAGATCGAGAGTAGCAATGCTCTACGTAAACTTCTTATGTAAAATGTCTACGTAAACTTCTTATGTTTTGATGAATAATAAATAAATATGACTTATCCTTAATAACATTTATTGAAGAAGGTAGTTGGCAGTGAGACTGATCTTGGCTGGGTTACAGATGGACTAAACCACTATTCCGGCTATAGTGACGCCCCAAAAAATCTTTTATTAGACCTCCATAAGGCCAAGCTTCAGCAAACATAATTTTAAATTATGAGTAAGGTCTATTTTATTCCTTAGTAATTTTTGGAAAGACCCGCAAGCATGTGGTATCCTTTTGAGTTCTTTTTTCAGATGAAGGATGATTTGGTATTCAGTACCATTGGTGCAAAACGTGATAAGGTATCCAAACTATTTAGGTTATTTCCTGACCCAATCAAAACATTTTTTCGAGACAATCTCTGAACTGGCTGATTTGAAACGTCAATTAAATCCGAAATGATTTCAATTGTTAATACGGATACCACCTGATTGTCGTATTTGGCAAGTAGAACTGTCCTCGCCCACTCACTCGCAAATCTATCTAATTCGACGTCTCTCCGGCTCACTTCACTATGAACCACAACTATAGTTTTAGCGAATTTGAAATGAATTTGACAATCGAAGATTGATTGTGTAGTAAGCATTAGCGTTGTACATTAAGGTTTTTTCTCTTGCCATATAATTTTGCATTTTATATATGGCCTGATTAATTCACTTTTTTACATCTCAATTTTAACTATCAAGAAAATATGTAAAATGTAAAAAATGTGATCGGAATTAAAAACACAAATATGTATGTCAATAAACAATATTAAGTATGTACGAATAGAAATAAAACGCCACCAAAACAACATTTAAAGCGTATTGCTAATTTCAATTTATTTCTAGCGATTTATTATTGGCATATTTTATACCCTGCGCAGAAACATTTTACAATTTTTATAGAGTCTTTGATAGTTCTTGGGTTTTGTTTTTTCTTTTAAACCTCAAAATCCCTTGTTTTGATTTTTACTGCAGCGTCATTCTACTGTATCAACTCCAGATAAGTTTTAATTAAAGAACAAATTTCGCCTGGGTGTACAACCAATAAATAAAAAAAAATTCATTTACACAACGTTTCGATAAGTATGTATCTAGGTCTATATACTTATAGACTTGAGAATTTTGACACTAGTTAACTTTGAAAATACCGCTAAATGAAGGCAAAATGATTTTAACTAGTATTTCAATACACATAAAATGGTATAAAACAATTAAAATCTTCTTTTTAAGTGTATAGGCTTCACAAATATGTTTCATACAAGTCATAAAATTTCAAAAATACAATATTTGTTTATTCGGAACTTTTTGATAACTATAATCGAAATGTTACTGTTTTGAGGATTTTTGAATTTACCGGGAATATATAGGCCATTTCCAAAAACAGACGATTGGTGTAAAATTTTTCTTACTCTAAAATTTTTACATGATAAAAATCAAATATGTATATGTATATGTATACTGTCGAAAAAGTGCTGACACAATGTATACATATTATAAATTTGTCATTCTTGTCTTGATCTTGACTGTAGCTGGATGTGTGTCTTCTTGGTCGTTTTCTATTCTTTGGTTTTTGTTGTGGAATGGGCGACTGGTTTGGGGTGGGGTTGTTAGGATTTCATGTTCTTTAAGGCACACGGATTGTTTCGTAAAGCATTCGGTGGTAAGTGATTTGATTAATACTTTTGAGTCAGAAACCTCATACCTTGAACCTGATATGGTTTCGATTTTTTAGTCATCTTAATTTTTTGAGTAAAATTGTATTAATATCGCGATTTAATAGAGCGAATTTGGTGAATTTTTTGGGATTGGTTGCAGTGAAATTGAGTCCGTGAGATTATATTACTGATGGAGGAACTTTTGGTGGTGGATAGATATCCGCTGGGAGGATTGTTGGTGTTGAGAAGAGGATGTAATACGAGGGTTGTAAAGGGATAGTGTGGATTGGTGGATTGAGGGGAGGGACCGAAAGGGTAAATGGTGTTGTGTGGATGAAAGGGAATTGAGTGGTGTGTTGGGTGGTTCGGAGGGATGACTTTGGGTGACCTGATGGATAAACAAATGACCAAAAAATAGTTCAACGCTCAAAACTAACGCATTTAAAAACATTCGATTTTTAATTTGTTTAAACGAAGTACAACCATTTCCCTTTTTCTTGTTTATCCCAGTTTGAATTACTACACTGGCACCCTATTGGATCATTTTTTTTTTTTATTCTTGTTAAGATTACTCTACAATATCATTTAGACTGAGATTTTGAGAATTTATTCATAAAATATTCAAGGCCAAAAATAACATCACCCGATATTTGCAAACGAAGCGAGGAAATAACGTGATATAAATTATAACACATGCGCTATCTTTTAGTCACGCCGACCAGTGCAGTATACAATTTTTTCCTTGTTTAAAGGAGATAAAGAAAAATAATGTATTGCACTGCACAAAGTTTCGATAAGGTGTTTTCACCTGACCGAGAAAATTCAGAGTGTCTCGAGCACAATCACAAGAATTCTGAGACCTATATGATAAATGAAAATGAGTAATAAAAGATCGAGTTATTCCGTTTTGATTTATCAATTTGTAATATAAAAAGTGTTATAAAAAATTGGCAGAAAATTATGCGTACATCACTACACAGGCCAAATTTTAAACTAACCGAATTAGCTGTAAAATTCAATGTATTGTCGGTCCTTCTTTAGATTTTAAAAGAACCCCGAATCGTTTTAGCATAAAGACAAATAATCTTTTTGTAATGGATGGTGCAATTGTTATTGTTAAGTCTTATGACTTATTAATCGTTCGTTCTAATTCATTCTAAATAAATGTTCAATTTGATCAAAAATTTTGTCTCCGGAGAAATTTACACAGAAGATATGTTTTGATTACAAAAACAAAAGTTTTTGAGGACATTATCTTGCTAAAAAACAAACTCAATTTGTAAACTCAAACGACCTCAACCTTACTCCAAAATTTGACCCATTATCGTCGTATGACGGTATCCAAGTACAGACTTGCTCTTACCTGTTCATCGGGTTTGTTTTCCATACGAGAGACTTTGTTTTGTAATTCTTCGCTGGCAATATTTTGGCAATAATTTTGGATAGTTTTTATTTTTCAAATTATATAAAATATTTTAAATCGCCCATTCATCGTGCTTAACCTATATAACAGGCTACTCGGACTTATTGCATGCCATAAATAGCCATTTCATTTTAAAATGCTCGTAAAATTTTTATTTTTTCAGTTTCTTAGTTCTCTATCTCGACGAAATCTTAATAATTACTATTTTTCAATTTTCAACTAGAAGCTGGACACTTATTTTGTTCAAGGTGAAATTTGTTGTCTAATATTTTTACTCCCTTGCTCCGTAACCGGATATCCAACAGAAGAAATACTTGATGTACTGGTTTGGTAAAAATTGTATTATTATCAAATTTTGATTTCATCATCACAAATAAAACAAAAACAAAATAAATTAAAATTTAATAAAATTCAATAAATTAAAAATAATTCATTTTGATTGAATAAATTACTCAATGCACGTTAGGCATCTTATAATCATTGTTAGGTATATTTAAGACACACTGTTTTCCGCGTAGTCATCCTTTTCTTAGCCTCCGAGAAGGCATTAAATATCCGAACATGAGTTGAAATGTCTGTACATTGGGTACTGATGATCGAGTATTAATGTGAGTTAAAGCTTATTGTAATGCCAGATCTGAGTTTTGCTACCAGTGTTGTTTGTATATACATCATTTATGCAATGCTCACAACATCAATAATGTTGAAGAAGGGCGAGAGGTGAAAGTTGAAATCTCCTTTCGATTATAAAATGGATTAGGCAACAACAAAATTAAGGGAAACGTGCACTAACGCAAATAAAATGCATTGTTTTTATTAAAAACAAGATAATTACGTAGCATTCTTGCATTCGTAGCAATGGTCAGAAAAATCGGCGCAACATGCATGACTATCGACTAATTGGCCAAAATAGATGGCCGTTTAAATGGGGAAAACTACACTCTTTCTTTGTTACAGTTTTGATGAAAAATTGCCCACTTCAACAAAGAGAATAAAAGTTGTACCAACACCATGATTGTCGTCGGGTATATTAATCTCACCTAACTGAAGCAATTATAACCAGGATTATTCCAGTCGTAAATTGGGATCTTTCGTAGAGAAACGATAAAGTATTCCGTACGTTCACTTGCTCTAACATCACTCGATTTATTCCTCGAGGGATTTAATTTTTTATTTTTTTTCGTTTTCAACTCAAATTATCCTTAAAGATACACTAAATCGACTGGATAATCTAGTTGTTAACTTTTTTGATTAATGTTAATAATAAATAAACAAAATAATCCATAAAGACATTTTTGTTACACAGATGTGAATCCAACAAATAAAAAACACATCACTATGTTTTGAACAAAAGGAGCGAGTAAATAGCGTGATTTAACACAAATGGCGATAAATTAATTTTTACCTGACCGATTAGATGGATGTGCATAGTAGTCTCGGACATATTGCATAAATAAACAAATTCTTTCATACTTGATTATGATTTATTTTACAAGGTTTTGGAATTAATCGTGTTCAGTGGATATTTTTATTGAATAATAATTGGGGAACCTACTTCATTTTCGAAAAAAAATATCGCATCATAAATATTTCGCAGACAACAAATTTTACGATGAAATATAAGGTCCTCGCATGCAACTATTATCGCAAAATTATTCTCACTGCAAAACTAATCGCTTTTACGTTGTGCGCAATAATTTGAGCTGTAATTGGGATTTTCTTATTTGGGACAACGATACAGAGTAAGAAGATTTTGTAGAATGTTTAAAGCAATTGCAAATATTGGCAGTTTAATATTTATATTACGTTACGTACAACTATATTATTTCTTATTTGATTCTGATAAAATCTTTCTTATTTTGTAAAATTTTAAATTATGACTATGACAGAATTACTTAATTTTGTCTTAAATGTTTTTAAACATACATATTTCTTCCTCCTACTAAAACCGTTGCAAAGCTAAAAATATTGCATAGGTCATCAAAAATGATATACAAACGATGCATTTTGATGACATACGCAATATTTTTGTCTTGTGATATTTGTATTTTGCGACATTTTTGTTTTGCAATATTTGTGTTTGCAAAATTTTTGCCTTGCGATAGATAATGTACGCAACATTTTGGTTTTGCTGTATTAATTCTTGCGATTTAATTTTCTTTCGAAGAAAACGCTGTTAAGATTTCTGTTAAGCGTTTATAGTGTCTGTTATATTTTCACTGCGATGTTCATGTTTCAATATTTTGTTTTCGAAAATAACGTAGGGAGCCAAAAATTGAGTTAATTCTATTAACAAAAAAAACGCAGTTGATAGGATTCGAACCTACGCTCCCAGAGGGAATCTGATTTCTAGTCAGACGCCTTAACCACTCGGCCACAACTGCTTGTAAGTAAAATAATTTAGTCATGAAGCTACAATATACTTCGTAATAAATTGTGTTGTGATCTTCATTTCTAAAATTTTTTTACTGATCAAAAAATCAACATTGAATTTGAACGTAAAGATTGATTGTTCTTATAGTTGAAATCCGAAATGTTTTTATATTTCTACGATTTTTTTAATTTTAAGTTTTTTATTCCATCCATTTTCTCTCTTCTCATTCAAATTAATTTTAATAACCAGGGAAAACATTCTGTACATATTATAATCAAAACCCATTTGTCACTTTCTTACTTAAAACTCTAGATTATAGTGGAAAGTTTGAAAAGTGAAATTCTCGATTAAATCAAAATGTTTTATTACAGTGTTTTTTACAAATAGGATTGGTTGTAGTTACATATAAGTAAAATCTTGGGTTCACCTGTTCACCATCCACTGATGACAGTAAAACTTGATAATACTTTAATTCGAACCAACGCTTTTGACCACTCGGCCACATAACTGTCTATAGTTGTATAATTATCGGCAACACTGTCTAAGGGAAGGTTGGAACAAATATACATATTAAATTTACAGTAAATCCTAATTCATTCTGGTCTAGAAACTGAGCAGTGAGCACTAACAATATCTATTAAACGGGCAACAAAAACCATAAATAAGAAGAATTTTTTCATAATGTGTAGAAAATGGCAAGTTTTTCGACTAATGGACATATAAAAAACGTGTTCAAAATCATCGATAAAATTCATCATTTCGATCATCAATCAAGAAATTACAGGATCTATTCAAAATACTGTTTCTCTCAATAAGCAAATATGTAACAAAATTAATAAACAAAAATAAAAATGTTTAACAATGGCCAAAATTCTAAAATTTAGTACGATTACATTTTTGAAACAACGAAACAAATCCGAATGAGAAAATTTTCAAAATTGATCTGCCCAGTCCAAAAGTTTCTTCTACTAACGCGACAAAACACTTCTGTGGAAGGAACAACCTTGTTCAGATCTATGGAAAACGAATGCACAGAAATAAAGAAAAATTGAATTCCATATGTTAGAACTGTAGCTGATTTAGAAAGTAGCATTTCTAAATTAAACGAGACAATACAGATCAGCATCAGGAATACTCTTGTAAATATTTTGACAAATTTTAAATTTAACAATAACTTGACAAACAAATATTTCCAAGGATAAGGAATACTACAAATTCGACAAACTCACAAAGCTAAACGATTTTTATGTGACAATCCCGATGTATATTGTATACTTATTGAAGCGTGGTAAAGCTAATGTTACTCATGAAAAATCCGAATATATTGGAAAATGTCTTGCTCTTATCAGGATACAATTTGTATGGAGATAAGAAAAGTTGGAATTTCGTCAGTCCAAACAAATTTAAGTAGAATTATTTTATGTTGTGAGCGATTAGGCAAAATAAACAAACCTGTTGCTAAGAACTTAAGAAAAGAAAATGGTAGGTACGACTCCATGGATGACGGTCTTCCTAAAGAACTTAAGAAAATAAAATGGTAGGAACGACTCCATGGATAACGATAGTTCAGCTTAAGGGGGTTGTTCCCGGGAATTCCCGGGACCAATTTTTCGGAGAAAAAAAAATTATATAAACCCGACTACTGGGATTTTCATCATAAATCCCGGGAGTTTTATTTTTTGCTTAAAATTTATTGAATTTTCTCTGGAATAGAAATAGTGTTTAGCTGGGTAAAATAATCTATAAAATTGTTTTATTCTATTTGATTCATTTTTTTTATATTAGCCGCATTTTTTGGCACATAGTAATTCGGAACAGATCATAGATTACATTGAAAGCAACAACAAAAAATTATTTTTATTTTTGGATCCAAATTTTGATCAAAGTTTTTGATGTGATTTTTATTTCTTTAGAGTTGTTTCATGAAACATAACTTGATCCGAATCAGATCCAACGTCACAAAATGCAGCTAACACATACATGATTTTAAAATTTATTTATGATGAACTTTGATCCAGGCCTTGGTGTACAAAACAGCTCCAAATATAACAAAGCGTTGTAATTGAGTTTTCTTCCATTGCATGTGAAAAATATCTCGCTGGTTAACGGAATAGATAAACTTTCAAGTCTTGGATTCATTTTAGGCCCTTTTGATTTCCCCTGGAAATACATTTCTTGCGCGTTCTTAATTTTTATATTCGCTTTTAAAGGGCCGCAAGAGGCGCTACGATCGCCGCTAATTAAAGATGAACAGCAATTCAGCGCTTATTTTTATGTGTGTTATTTTTTAATTATTTTGTCGCTGAATAAATAAATATAACTTTTATGTGCAATAAATGATTGTTTTGGACTGAAATCAATAACAAAATTGTCCAATTATGTATTTTTTTATTGCTGTTCACCTTTAACTCTAGTTTCAATATCGTCCACCAGATGTCGGCCACTTTGCGTTGAAAGGCTAATAGATTGGAAGTTTACTGAAATGAGCGTTTAGTGAGATTACTGAAAACTTGCTCATCTTATTTTACCTACATAAGTATGTAGAATGTAGGTAATAATATAATAAAGTGAGAGAAATTTAAGGGATGACTTTATCTAAAGGACAATATTTAGTTTTTTGGACCATTCTATGAACTCCTTTAATAAAACATTAGCCAAATTAGCCAAAAAAGAAAAACGGATGGGCAAAGTTTCGTTTGTGAAGCTCTTTATAAACTTGACGGCGTATTCAGGGGTTCAGATTTGTTCCAGAATACTGTACAATGTACATGCTCAGAAAACAAATATCGTCATGTGTCATCGACAATAGATGCAAAACCATACAGATCAGCGACACAGAATCATTAAAAAATTTTACACAGCTGGGAAAGCAACTCACTATTCAGCATTATACGAGTAATTTGTCTAAACTGTTGTCAACTATCTTAATTTGTTCCTTGTGTATCGTGGTATAATTTTTCGGCAGTAAAAAATGCGAAATATTTCAGAGTTAAAATCAAAAATATAGTTTGCCCCAAATTATATATTAACGAAAATCTTACTTACCGATTGAATAAATTAAGCAAATAAATGTAATAATATATAACAAATAAATTATAATAATCTAGAAGGAACATAACTTTAACTATACTTTTCCAAAATAAACTAGCGGTTAATGATAGAGGCAGATTTATCGATAATGCAGTATTATTTGATACGTGAAAACTGAGTACGGGATTACTTCTAAAGATGTCGGCTTTATGCTGGAAACAGCCCGAGTAACCAAAAATTGTGATCACAAAATTTTTAACCGATTTGTCACAAAAATGTAGGCTCCCTTTTGTCACAATTAATGATGACATTTTGGTGTACATTTATATGGTTATATTGTGACAAAATACTTGTTGATTTTGTCCACAAAATAAAAAATATTTTGTTCACATATTTGTCACTAAATTTAGATTATTTTTGTGACAAATTATTTTGGACAATTTTACGACATATTTATGCTGTTATTTTGTGACAATTTTTTGTCACAATTAATGATGACAATTTGGGGTATATTTATGTGGTTATTTTGTGACAAAATACATGTTAATTTTGTCCACAAAACAAAAAATATTTTGTTCACATATTTGTCACTCAATTTAGATTATTTTTGTGACAATTTTTTTGGACAATTTTACGACATATTGATGCTGTTATTTTGTGACAATTTCGTATCGTTTTTGAGTCGTAATGTTAACAGATGGTGAAAGAAGACCAAACGCACATAAAACAATATCCTTCCAAAATCTAGATGAAACGTGTGTATAATTTTTTTCATAATGTTTTTTGTATAATTTGTATACAGGGATAATTTCATGACATTTGATAATCGTGTGTGTGGTGATACAGTGCGCTATAATTGCTATCTTTTTATAAAAAAAAATGAATTAAATCTGTGTTTTTATGTACATTTAGCTCGTTAGTTTATTTTTTATAAAAACTATAATAAAACTTTAACTATATATAGTTTAGATCACGTAAATTCTTTTAGTTTATTTTGTAAATTTGAAGTATACCGCGTGTGCCGTTACTTTTCTTTATTATTAGGCGTGTTCGGAAATAGACGTTGAGTAAATTCATATTATGTGGAACAAATTTTAAGCAAATAATATTAGGTAAATAAATTATTTGATGCAAATTGATATTTATACTTAAACTGATTAATCATTTACAGATGCCGTCAAAGACATTCGACGCGATTTTCAAGAAAGCACCGCAGAGGATGCTATGAAGGTATATCTTCAAAGAGAGCATGAGGGATACAAACATCTTCAAAGAAGAAATATAATGCCGAGTGCTATAAGTTTTAAGAATTTTACTTTTTTATTTATAAAATAAATTTTATTAGATAGATTTATTAAAAATGAGGGATATTGATTGAATTTTCACATTGAGTTTTATTTTGAAAAATCACATTCACAAAGTTGTTGAGGAATATGTGACAAAAAATTGTAAAAATTATTGTTAAATTGTCAAAAAAGGACTCCAAAATTTGTGGTTAAATTGCCAATAAATAACTCGTAATTTGTTGCACATTTAAACCAAAAAATATTCACATAATACTGACAAATATTTCATTTTATTATCACAAAAAAATTGTCAAATTGTTGGGTAAATGGTCCTCAAAACGTCGACGAAATGTTTCACCAAAATCCGATATTTTTGTTCCGCAAAATACTCGTTTTGTTTTCACAAACAGCGTCAACCCCATCCACAATTTCATAACAAATTTGTCACAAATGTTTACACATTTTGGTCGACCAATCACCTTTTATTGTGAAATTTTTGGCCTTCTTTTGTGACATATGGTTACTCGGGAGATGTGCGGAATTTTTGCCCGTAGTAACGCGCGCTTTTCCGCACCCAAAACACATGTGCCGCTTAAAACTGCGTATTTTTGACGTTTATTTTACACGTATTTAATTTTAATATACAATTTTTTTTAATAAACTTTACCGTATTTTGTCGCAAACGAATTAATTTGTATCTTCCATTATGGAAATTGTCAGCAAACGTTTGGTTTCAGTCAACAAACACAAAAAATTGCCCTGAAATAATGAAAATATAGAAAAATCGCACTAGATTTGGTAGTGCAGCCTACCAATTCGCAGCTAAATTAAGCATTGACCAGTCAGTCTTTAAGAAATTTAAGTAAGAATGCGACCATAGCAACATGCATGTTACTGACCAGCGAAACTTTAAGAACTTTTCGTTCAGTTTCGTTAAATTTGAATTGGTCATTTAACAATCTTTAACAAGAGCGAAAACTATCGCCCAAACTGAAGGAAGAAACGTCAATGTATTCAGTTTTGTGATATTTGTGAATTAATATTATGTATTTATGTTTTATTAATTAAAAAATTAATTTAAATGCATTTTAAACATGTACATAGAATAATATGTAGTGTAATATGTATTAAAAATAATAAAATACAAATATTTTGAATTTTTTTTTTTGTCAAATCGTGTTAAAGATTCGCTGGGCGATCTGTCAAAATTTCCGTAATAATACACTTTCGTTAGATTCTGTAAGGTTTTATTACGGATTCTTAAAGACTGACTGGTCAATGCTTTAGAAATAGAGACAACTTGCAGAAAAACGCCTACTATGCGGATTACATGTATTTCATTTCATTTAAAGTAGTGTGTTCTAATTTAAACGCAAGCGTTTTTCCGCACGTCTGTTTTCACCATTAACAATTTTTAATTTTTGGTAAATAAATAAAAAATAAAATTTTTTTTTTTTATAATTCATGTCTAGTTGTCAGTTTTATTCTTGTTTTTTGCTTTTATTTAAATTGTTGTTTCGATACATAAAAAAACTAGTAGTGCCATCTTTAGATTTAATCCATCTATCACCGTTTTTTGACAGCGATGACCTTTAGATTATTATAATTTATTTGATGTATGTATAAACAAATATATTTTATTGATCATAATCGGTTGAAAAATCGCAAATTGTATCAAAAAATTATTAAATGCTGTATGGACATCAAAGAATCATTTAAGTAGTTAATTTTAGTTGACAAATCCTTTAATTCCAATGAAATTAATAAAATTAAAACCTTAAGCTAAAACTCACCGAAAAACGAAAAAAAAATTGCAATTAATTTTTTCTTATAACAGAGCATTCACAATGCAAAAAACTTTTGGCTTTTGGTTTACAGGTTTGTACCAATTTCCAACATGAGGAATATACATGTTTCTTTGTTATGTTGGAAACTCATACAAACCTGTAAGTAAAAAGTGAAAAGTTTTTTCATTGTGAATGCTCTGTTACTTACAGGTTTGGATGAATTTTCAACTTGGAAATTTATACAAATCTTTAAGTAAAATGTTTTTTCATTGTGAATGCTCTGTAAAAAGCAAAAAGTTTTTGCATTGTGAATGCTCTGTAATATCTTTGATTTCGGGCTTCCGTGCTTTAAATTATCAATTCGAGCTTTATGGATGATTTTGGAACGTCAAATATGAGCGTAATATTTTTCCCATAAGTTAGGATTTAGGAACTGTATACCTACAAAGATCTCGGTTCACATGGAATAAGGGCATAACTCAAAATAAACGAAAACGAAATAAAATTTTCAATGTGTCTTTATTAAAGCTCAATACAATTTTATTTTAAATTACGTTAATTTCCAAGAGTTTTTGATACAGAAGATTTTGAGCCTGGTTTAGTTATTTTAAAGAAAACGTTTTTTTTTTTAAATGCGATCAAAACTTAAAAACGGTATACTGAAAAATTGATACATTTTATTTAAGCTCTTATTCCACGTGAGTCGAGTCGAGATATAAAAACTACTACAAAAATAATATTTTTTCTACGATATAGTGCAGTAACCTACGATTTCGAAGATGGTTTTTGAATTTAAATTATATAAGAAAAGGAGCCTTTGCATCATCTACTAAAATCGTGTGAAAATATTCATTACAAAACGATTTCTTAATATTGCCACACGATTTGTGAAAATCCAAACGTTTCAATTTTATTTTTTGTTGCAAATAATTTTTTTTTTCTATCGTAGAAAAAATAGCGTGTGTAACTCGTGTGAAAATGAGGCATTGCAATACTCAAGTGAGTGCAGCCCTCGCTATCGCTCTGGCTGCAAATTTCACTTTCGTATTGCAATGACTCGTTTTCTTCACCTGTTATATTGTACAACATACTATTGTTTGGCTACGAATTCTCCACGTATATTTTACATTGTCTACGTATTATCTACATTGTCTACGTCAAAAACTATTGTCGACATTAACGCATAACACTGGTATGTATTATGTTAAGGTTTTATAAATACAACTAAACATTAAACGAACGTACGATTATTGATGGTACTATAAATTTCTACTTTACCGACACGTCACTGTCGCATTTTGACAGATCACAAAAAAAAAACACAAAATCCAAATCACAAAAATTCACTTTGGACGGGATATGAATAATAAAGAATGTTTTAATTAAACTAATAACTAATTAATAAATTTTAATTCGTAGAAAAAAGAAAATGGAACCACCATCAATCAAAGACTACGAATTTATTAGTAAATTAGGAAATGGAAGCTATTCAACGGTGTATAAAGGACAGCATAAGGTAATTCATTTTTGGATATTGGGACAATAAAATTCCTTTACTTTCACTTTTAAATTAAAGGCATCACGCGAAATATATGCAATCAAATGTATTGATAAGGCCACACTGTCAAAACAAGCCTGTGATAATTTAATAACTGAAATTAGATTACTTAAGAAATTGAAGCATAAACATATTGTTGAGATGAAGGAGTTTCTCTGGGACGAAAAGTAAGTTTCCCATGTTATAAGGAATTATATTCTCATGACTCGAACTTAGTACAATTTATTTTATTTATTTCTAGGACTATTTATATTATCTTGGAATACTGTAATTCAGGTGATTTATTAGATTATATCAAGAGACATAGGGCGCTCTCTGAAAACACATGCAAAATATTTTTACGGCAACTTGCAGCCGCACTTAAGTATATGCGTGAAAATGAAGTAAGCCACTTTGATTTGAAGCCTCAGAATCTGCTGCTTCATCGGTGTGGTCCGACAATCATCTTGAAAATAGCCGATTTTGGATTTGCACAGCACATGATGTTAGGTCAAGAGAACACCTCAATTAAAGGTTCACCACTTTACATGGCCCCAGAAATTTTACTAAAACAGTGCTACACTGCTTCAGCTGATTTATGGAGTATTGGTATTATTTTGTACGAGTGTCTTTTTGGTAAAGCCCCCTACAGTTCCAAATCTATGAATGAGTTGCTTGATAAAATCGCTGCAAATCAACGGATACAAATCCCACCGTTCACAAAAGTGTCACCAGAAACAGAAGATTTGTTAACCCGTCTATTGGAACGTAATCCCGATAAAAGAATATCATTCCAAGATTTTTTTAATCATGAGTTTCTTGATTTGAAACATTACCCCAACGATGAGAATATGGAGGTTGCAATCGATATCGTTAAGCGGGCAGTCGAAGAAGACAGGAAAGAAAATTACAAGCAAGCTTATCACCTGTATTGCGAGGCCCTTCAATATTTTGTGCCTATAATATTGGCTGAGAATGACGCGACGAAAAAATTAGCACTTAGGAAGCGTACACAAACGTACCTACATCGAGCCGAGGAGATTAAGCGATGTATTCTAACGGAAAGATGCCGGCAATTGAATAGTGGCGGGGCCACTTCATCAACACCAAACCATAAGGGGATAATACGAACAGCATTAACACCTAGTTTAGTTTATCAGCAGTTATGTACGATTTAAACACCAAAAACCTAGAAAAAAAAATCGTTAAATTTGAAATATATTCCAGATTCAATCAGCACCTCAACACCCGCCTTAAAAAATGCTTTGGAAGTTGGTCGTCAAGCAGAGCTGTACGCTTACGAAGGAAAATTAAATGTAACACTTGAATCATTTAAATCAGCTCTTGGCATTTTAATTCCTCTTCTGGCGCAGGAACCAAAAAGTTTACGACGTGACTTACTTCATCAGCAGGTTATGGAATGGATGAAGGAGGCTGAAAGTATTAAATCTCTGTTATCAGCGCACGTACTCGAGGATGATAATGATATGAATGAGAATTTGGAGGCAAAACAGTGTATCCTCCAGTAAATGAACATTTTTTTATACCACCACTAGCTTAATTGTACTTTTGCCATATTAATAGTGCACTTGACTTATTAAATTGTTGAGATTTTTTTTTATTGTTATACAAAATAAATATTATGATGCGAAGCTTTTAATGGTCTGATCTGACAAAACGTAGTTTTAATTTACTAAAGTGTTGAACCAAACAGACAAAAATTAAAATCACAAAATTCAGTTTTAATTATTTTATTACTTATAGGTAAATTCCTGAAAATTTACAAAATATTCAATTTTTTCCTTCAATGCGTTTCCTCTTCTTCTCGTGATACTCCTTAACGTTATCAAATTTCTTCTTAAACATTAGTGACAGTTCCGAAGTTGTATTTAAAACTAAATTCTTAAAATGTTTTTCTAAAACGATATTTAGATCATCCTCACTTTGATCACTAACGGCTTCGTAATCTTTGCTAGCGGAATGCTTTAATATTTCAATTTCCCCGTCACAATTTAATAGCGCTACAAGTAAATCAGCATCTAGATCGTTAAACTGTATGGACGAGATTACTTGATTGGGAAATTTTAGATTTTTAACTAATTCGATTTTAGACGAGAATCTATAAATAAAAATTTCATCTAACGGATAACTAACAACGGCTACTATACTAGAAGCATCGTCTATTTGCTTTGTGTACAATCTGTACCCTGGTGTTGGTATCGAGATTTCTTCTAATTCAATTCCTTCCATGTAATTCCATACTTTAAGCTTTAGATCACCAGACACTGAAATCAGTGTATCCTTTGAATGCAACAGCAATTTAATGGATGAAACATACTCAGAATGTCCTAGACAATAGTTTTCGATTATATGTGATTTCGGAAAACAGGTTACCCGGATTTTTTCATCTCGATCCGATGTTACAATAAATCGCCCGTCTGCGCTGAATAAAATGTCGAGCACCATACTAAGATGTCCTAGTATCCAGGTGGGTTGACTTGCGGCATCATTTACTTTGATCGCATAACAATCTCCGGTCTTATCGGCTACTACTAAAATACACGAATCCGGTGAAAAACAGACTGCACTAGGCACACGCGGAACTTGTTTGACAAACTTAAATTCAACAGTATTTCCTTCCCAGCTATATAAAAATACTTCTTTTAATTTCGTATAAACAACCATGTATTTTTTATCGGCCGAAAATTGTATTTCCATAATATCATCGGTACCCTGATTATTGTTATTAGGCACATTTTCTGCAGCATCATCTGAATCAGTTTGTTGTTTAGATTTTGTGCCGTCAGTAACTTGCGTAGCCGGCAATTTCACAACACTATAATTTTCTTTATCACCACTGTAAATTATTATGCCACGTTTTGCGGCAATTAATATAAATTCATTATTTCGAGCAAGCAGTGCCATTTTAATATATTTTATTTTAAAAGTTTATGAAAAATGATTGCATGAAAAATACACAACATGCCGTTCATTCAAATGTCAAAAAAAAAAAAAAAATTGACATTTTCTTGATACCATTTAAATAGGGTGAGTTCATAATTATACCATTTACATGGTACAACCTATAATATAATGCTTAACATTAATGTCTTGTATAATTTTCCAATGTGACACGTCAAAATTGTTGATTTGTGTTTTAACTTTTGGATAGAAAGAAAATTACAGAAAAATCAGTGGAATACTAAAAATATATTAATTAAAAATGGCTTTATCCGAAACGTGCTGTTACACGATAATCAATTGCCAAGATTCGGAACCATTCAATGAGATGCAATTGAAAGCCGATTTGGGTGAGTCTTCTGTTCCGTCATTGTGGATTTTTTTTTTGTTTCGTATGAAAATTTTTTATTATTACGTTTCGTTTCGATATTTTCAGAAAAAGGAGAAATCAATGTGAAAATCGAAACACTTAAAAAAGTTATTCAACTCCTTTTGAATGGGGAACGATTATCTGGGCTTTTGATGACAATTATCCGTTTCGTATTGCCCCTACAGAATCACACGATTAAGAAGTTGCTGTTAATATACTGGGAAATCGTGCCAAAAACTTCGGCGGATGGTAAACTACTACAGGAAATGATTTTGGTGTGCGATGCCTACCGTAAAGACTTGCAACATCCAAATGAATTCTTACGTGGATCAACACTACGTTTTTTGTGTAAATTGAAAGAGCCCGAACTATTGGAGCCTCTAATGCCATCGATCCGTGCTTGTCTTGAACATCGTCACTCGTACGTAAGACGCAATGCTGTTTTGGCGATATTCACGATTTTCAAGAATTTTGAATGGCTTGTCCCTGATGGCCCAGAATTAATTGCTAATTTCTTGGACACACAGCAGGATATGTCTTGCAAGCGAAATGCCTTCCTGATGTTACTTCACGCTGATCAGGAACGCGCCTTAAACTATCTTGCATCATGTTTGGACCAAGTGAATAATTTTGGAGACATTTTACAGTTGGTCATTGTGGAATTGATCTATAAAGTGTGTCACGCAAATCCAGCCGAACGATCACGATTTATTCGCTGTATTTACAACTTATTGAACTCATCTTCGAATGCAGTGCGGTACGAGGCCGCCGGAACTTTGATTACATTATCCACTGCTCCAACAGCGATTAAAGCCGCGGCTAGCTGCTATATTGAACTCGTTATCAAAGAAAGTGATAACAATGTCAAGCTTATCGTTCTGGACCGTTTGATTCAAATGAAAGAGAACGAAACGATGGAAAGGGTTTTACAAGAATTGGTCATGGATATTTTGCGTGTTCTAGCCGCGACTGACATTGAAGTACGTCGAAAAACATTAAACTTAGCGTTAGATTTGGTATCCTCACGTAACATCGAGGAAATGGTGTTAGTATTAAAGAAAGAAGTCTCAAAAACTCATAATATTGATCACGAGGACACGGGAAAATATCGACAACTTCTCGTTCGTACTCTTCATACATGTTGTATTAAATTCCCAGATGTTGCGGTCACAGTAATTCCAGTTCTGGTAGAATTTTTATCAGATTCAAATGAGCTTGCCGCGGCCGATGTGCTTATATTTATTAGGGAGGCCATACAAAGATTCCCGATTCTTCGTGTTCTCATCATTGAGAAACTAATTGAAACATTCCCGGTAATTAAATCGGTTAAAACTCATCGTGCTGCTCTTTGGATACTAGGAGAGTTTTGTGTTTCACATAAGGACATTATACAAGTATTTGACGTAATCAACCAAGCTATTGGTGAAATCCCTATTGTGGAAGCGGAACAAAGACGATTGACTGGTGAACACACAGAAGAAAATACGAGTGCTAGTGGAAATCAAACAAACGCGCCAAGCAATAATCGAGTTACATCGGATGGTACGTACGCAAGTCAAAGTGCATTTAGCGTACAGGCTGTTTCGAAAAAAGAACAGAGACCTCCGCTTCGTCAATATCTCATCGATGGTGATTTCTTTATCGGCACTGCGCTCGCTGCAACCGTCACAAAATTAGTGCTCAAGTATTTCGATGTCGAGCCAGATGTGATTAAGGCAAATCGTTTGTGTACTCAAGCTATGCTAATAATGAGCTCGGTGCTCCATTTGGGTAAATCTGGATTCCCGACCAAACAAATCACAAATGACGATGCTGATCGTATATTCCTGTGTTTAAAAACGCTCAGTGTACGAACACCAGACATTGTCGACGTATTCAAACAATCTTGTCGTGAGGCATTATCCAATATGCTTAATGCACAACGTGAAGAGGAATTACTTGCGATCAGAGAAAAACAAAAGAAAGCGGCTAAAGTTCAACCGGACGATCCAATTCTGTTTGCCGCTCTATCAAATGGTCGCAACGATCAACTTGGTGAAAATGTATTCGAGTCCAGTTTAAATCAAGCTCTTGCCGGCACCAAACCATCAACTTTGTCTGAGGTAGCCAATCCGAACAATAAACTTAACAAAGTTACTCAGTTAACTGGTTTCTCTGATCCTGTTTACGCCGAAGCATACGTCCATGTTAATCAGTATGATATTGTGCTAGACGTGCTCATTGTCAATCAAACAAGCGATACATTACAAAATTGTACACTAGAATTAGCAACACTTGGCGATTTAAAATTGGTCGAGCGGCCACATCCAGTCGTCTTGGCACCACACGATTTTTGTAATATCAAAGCAAACGTTAAAGTTTCATCTACCGAGAATGGCATCATCTTTGGTAATATCGTATACGATACATCGATCACAGCCAATGTCGTAGTGCTCAATACAATTCATATTGATATTATGGATTACATACTACCAGCTACATGTACCGATGCTGAATTTCGTCAAATGTGGCAGGACTTTGAATGGGAGAATAAAGTTTCAGTTAATACCACAATTATTGATTTGCACGAATATCTGAAACACTTGGTAAAATCAACCAATTTGAAATGTTTAACACCGGAAAAAGCATTATCCGGTCAGTGTGGATTTATGGCGGCGAATATGTATGCCAAATCAATATTTGGCGAAGATGCCCTGGCCAATTTAAGTATTGAGAAACCAATTGATAAACCTGATGCTCCAGTAATTGGACACATTCGAATTCGGGCTAAGAGTCAAGGAATGGCATTGAGTTTGGGAGATAAAATAAATATAACGCAAAAGAGTGGTGCAAGTGGTTCACATAAACGGTAATAAGTGTGAACAATTTGTGATTGTTTTTTGTGAAGATCGAGATTATGCTGAGTTTAATGCTATCTCGACTACATATTACAATTTACAATCAATTTTAGTTATTTTTATGTTTTCTATTATTGTATTCTACTATTATATTAAAAAAAAGAAGCCAATGCTTAAGTGCAAGCTTCATAAATTCTTTTAAATAAACAAACTCATAGTAAAGAGATAAAGGATTTTTTATTTTTTACACACGTTATATTTGAATGGATGGCGGTTAAGGTATTTATGCCATTTCCCAGTTAAAATTTACCTTGCGAGTTTTTAAAATCGTTGCTATGACACCTACAATAATTATTTCCTTCTCTAAACAAAGGATGCAAATTTACCTTGTTTACATGTAAGATTCCTTCAAACTGACTTGAGTTGGAGTTAGCATTTATCAACGAAGCTAGTGGAATTGAGTAGAGTTGAAAACCAAAATTGCGAGGTGAATATAATATGTAAATTAGGAATTTTTATTATTATCGCCATAAAAAAATATTACAATGATTCAATAAAACAAAAAACTATTGACGAAAAATTAATCTAATCTAGATTAAAAGTAAACTTGTTTAGGCAAAACTGGATTACTAATCCCTAGTCTGAACAAGCTATTAGAGCACACAAGTGCTATGTCCATATTTTGAATGTCCTCAAGAATATCTCTAATTCGAAAATATTTGGAATTTACATTCAATGCCTTGAAAATATTGCTATAAATGATTATAGTACCAAATAACAGAACGCGTTTCTGAAAGCCTAAATTTGTATTTATCACAAATTGTAAAAATGGACATAGCACTTACATATGTACTCTAATCTAAGGTATCGATATACCTCGGCTGTCTGCACCTATCGCTTAACCTGCAATGCCGATTTCTGCTGTGGTTAACCATAATGACACGCTATCCATTTGGTATCACAACTCTAGCGGTATTCGTTCAAAATCGCATGAAATGTATTTATCGATGATGGAAAATGACTATGATGTCATTTGTGTCGCGGAAACATGGTTGACTAGCAGTCTCGAAGGATATACGTGCTGATATCATTGTCCTGGAGAGTAATGGGCTTGAGATTTTAGCTGTTAAACTTTCTTTCAAAGGTAAGCTGGTGTTGATAGTAAGTGTTTATATTCCATGTGGGACTTCAGCTTATATGTACGGAGAGTTGTCTGCGTGCTTCTCAAACCAACTTGCAGCTGTAACTGCAGAATTCGATTCTATGATGATTTTGGCTGATTTTAACCTGCCGAAAATAAAATGGCTTGCTGTTGATGATGATCTTCTGCCACTAAATGGTGATTTAATCTCACGTCTCGTGATGGATTCTATTTATTCTCTTGAACTAAGACAGATTAACAACATTGAGAACCAGAGCAGCAATACCTTGGTCTAGTGTTCATACCAGTGGAATTACATGGCACAATCATTGCTTGTGATGATCTCTAGGCAGTTCTTCGAGTATTTTGCATACACCACTACATATCCAATTAACTTTTGAGAATTGGGTTAATGTTAACGTTAATTTTAATTCTAGTGAGTCTTTCAACTTTAAAAAGGGAGATTATCATGCTTTAAATGAGTTTCTGGACAATATTAATTGGGATCAATATAAGACAGGTAGTTTGGTCGCTTATATTGCCCAGTTTTATAAAATAACAAACTCGGCAATTGAACAATTTATTCCTCGGTCGCCTGTAGTTTTATCAGCACGTGAGCCGTGGTGATCTAAAGCTCATAAAAGGTAAAAATTGAATCCGTCCGTCATAAATTATGAGATATTTAGTGCTCTTTGAGCTCAATTTAAAAAAAAAATCGGTAGATTTTTCCAGTAGTATATCTTCCATTCTCATTCATGTGTTTGGCTAACCCCTTTTTAACTGTCTGTACTGCACGTTCAGCAACACCATTTGCTTGTGGTATGTAGGGCGCACTCTTTAATGGTGAGATCCCATTAGAAAGCCAAAATTTTTTGAATTCATTTGAACTGAATGGTGGTCCGTTGTTAGTAACCAATTCATGAGGAAGTCCAAAGACACAAAATGATTGCTTCAGTCGACAGATTACGTCTGAAGCCAATGTTCCATCCATGAGATACACGTCAATCCATTTCGATGTAGAATCGATGATTATCAAGTAAGTTCGCCCCGCAAAATGGAAAAAATCAGCATGCAGCCGATACCACAGAATATTGGATTTCGGCCATCCAGCATCACTCCCATCAAATTCGGCTTTATTCCGATTCTGTAACCGTTGGCACTCTTGGCAGTCTCGCACTGTTCTCTCTATCTCGTCATCGATTTTAGGCCACCAACATGTTGATCGTGCTAGCAGTTTCATTCTAACGACGCCAGAATGTTCTTGAAGTAGCAATTTAAGAACCACTATACGTATTGATGTGGGTATCACCATTCGTCTCCCCCAAACTAAACATCCGCTTTCCGTAGAAAGTTCCGCCCGCCTGATGAAAAACGGGAGTAAATGCAGATTACGAGTGGAGTCTGGCCAACCATTTTGCACATTCGAATAAACCTTTGTCAAAGCTCCGTCCACTTGTGTTTCTTTTACGACATCTTTATAGCATATCGGAATGACTTCCTCTTCTTTTTATTAGATGTACGAATATATCTCCACTACCTTCTGCTTCCTCTGGAAGCCTCGATAACGCGTCTGGTACAGTATGATCTTTTCCTTTCTTGTACTTTATGATGTAGGTATATCCGGATAGGATGATGGCCCATCTTTGAAGACGATGTGCAGCAGTAACCGGAATGCCTTTCTTCGGATCGTATATAGTTACCAGGGGTTGGTGATCTGTAAGTAAAATAAACGAACGGCCGTATAAACATTTGTGGAATTTCCTTACTCCAAAAATAATAGCCAAAGCTTCCTTATCTAGCTGCGAGTAATTTTTTTCAGCTTTCGACAGACTTGCGGATGCAAACATTACTGGTTTATCTAACCCATTTTCCATTTGACTCAATACGGCCCCGACTCCAAAAGAACTCGCATCACATGCCAAAATCAGTTGCTTTGATGGATTATAATGACACACAACACCTTATCGCCCGATAACAAATCTTTATATCGGTTGAATGCCGCATCGCAATCTTTCGTCCAAATGAATTCCGCATCCTTTTCTGTCAACTTGTATAAGGCCGCTAGTTCGGTTGGCATCATCGGAACGAATTTACGGTAATAATTCACCAACCCCAAATATAATAGTTTTCGGTTGCGGAGCATTCCTAATTGCAGCGACCTTACGTGGACTTGGTAGTATTCCTTCACCACAGATGTTATACCCAAGATATTCCACTTTCTCTCTAAGAAAGAAACATTTATTTTCATTTACATGAATGTTGTATCTAGCTAGACGTCGGAACACTTCCTCCACATTATTTTGACATGCTACCAGGTTCTTTCCAGCTATGATGATATCGTCGATGTAACAAGCTGTATTTGGTACTCCCTGAAGAACTTCATCCATTATACTCTGAAAGATTGTTGGTGCGCTGGAAATTCCATATGTGAGCCTGTTGTACCTATATAAACCCCAGTGAGTATTAATGGTAAACAAATTTTTTGAATTCTCAGCCACTTCAACCTGCTGATATGCTCCAGTCAAGTCTAATGTAGTAAAAATGCTACATCCTGCCAAACTCACTAAAACATCTTCGATGTTTGGTAGGGGATAATGCTCGAAATCCACCCATCTATTTACGCTGACCTTAAAGTCGACACATATTCTGATTCCCTTGTCCTTCTTCGGAACTACAATAATTGGACTTGCCCAATCACTGTGTTTCACCGAAACCAAGACTCCATTACTGACCATTGTTTTGATCTCTTCCTCCACCTTCGAGAGTATTGCAAAAGGCATGGAATAGGGTTTGCAAAATATGGGCTTTGCACCTTCCTTCAACACGATTGTCGCTTTGAACTTCACCATTTGGCAAACATTATTTGAAAACACGACAGGATACCTAAGTTTTAATCCATCCGTAAAGTCATTGTCCAACGAAAGAGAATGGTTCACTCCGAAATCTTTTACCTCCGAAGAAACGCCATCAAAACTTATCCGCCAGCCTGGCAGAAGCTGGTCTAACCAATTCCTTCCCATCAAGCTGGTAAACTTCTTGTCTGACCGAATAACTACAAGGTCTAAATGATAATTTTTCGATCTAACCCGTACATCGACTTCGGCTGTTCCAATGGTATCCAACCTTTCACCTGTAACGGACCTATACTTGGATTCTTCGGTTTCAAGTGGCATTTTGGAAAATTTTTCTTTATACATCGATAACTCCATCACCGTTGCACAAGCACCTGTATCTATTTCCAATTTGGTTAGAATCGAATTAATTTCTACTTTAACGATATGCGGATCACTTTTAACAGTTGACACGACGTTGATACAATTTGAGGTTTCCAACATGTCATTTGACTCTTCTTCCAATGTATGTACCGATTTATTTTGTGTTCTACAAAACTTTTTACCGTGCCCTTTTTTATGGCATTTAAAACATCGCCAATATCTTGCAGGACACGAATTTTCCTTATGAAACATTCCGCACTTATTACATGATTATTCTCATTTTTCAATGACGGGTTATCCGCATCATACCTCGAATTCGACTTAAAGTGACCGACTCTCGCTACAGTATTATCACACATGGATTTGGCTTCTACCGATGCGCTCTCAAATGTCAATGCTTTTTGATAAGAGTCAGCTAGACGTCTATCATTTATATACCATATTGGCAGATGTATCAGCAAGGATAATTCAATGATAGGGTTTTTATTCCATTTCTCAAAAGATTTTCATGATCCGTCTACTCTAAAAGTCCTCTTTGTGTCATTGGAATATGCCTCAATTGTCTGGAATCCGTACTATAACAATTCTTCTAGCCGTGTAGAATCAATTCAGAAGCGATTTCTGATGTTTGTCTTAAGTCGACTCCCTCGTGAGGCAAACGCTCCTAGGTATGTGCTACCGCCATATTTAGGCCGTTGCCTGTTACTGAATATTGAACCATTGCCCATCCGTAGGCAAGTTTCATGCGCAATTTTCGCGCGCGACGCTATAATGGGCCGAATTGATAGTTAACAGCTACTGTCGTTATATTCATTACGCACTCCCGTGCGATCACTCAGACACCGAGGCCTTGAGATTAGTCTCCGCTTCCATCGGTCGAATTTTGGTATGTCGGACTCAATCTTTAGTTCAAGTATTATATTTAATAATGTTTCTGCTGTGTTCGATTTTAATTTGTCTAGAAACGAATTTAATTCAATATTTCTAAGATTTATACATTAAAACACACTAGATTTTCTTTTTCCTCAAAATTTATTCAGCACAAATTGTTTAAGATGTCATTGATTTTATTACTTCTATCGTAAATTCACGCCACTTGGATTTTCAGCAATGTTTAAATAATTATTTCACATTGTAGTGCCACTTGTACCATCACTAAACCCAATACAACGAGATAAGCTCGAAAATTTACACTAATCTCGATTAGTCACTAATCCTCACATAAAACGAGATTAGCTAATCTTCAACTTGACACACTACAGTTAATCTCAAAAAATCACTAATCGCGCTTAGCTGATAGCCCTAGTCGGTCAAGGGTATTACTATAATTTATTTGATCCTTTTGTACCCTTTTTAACCTTAAGTAAGTTCTAAGGTTGACTCGATTCAACATACAAACGAAGTAAATAAATAACTCTCCACATCAAAATTTTGTAGACTTTAAATGTCAACCTGTCAAAAATATTGCACTATTGTTTTTTTCTGACACCACACTAGTGATCCAGTACGACACAAAAAAAAAATTTTGATTCGTCTTTTGATTGAAAATAAAACATCTAAAATAAATATTTGAGCTATTAATAATCTAATTTATTTAATTAGTACAAAGTGTAATCAATCCAAAACAATGGATAGTCTATTCACGTAAAGGTAAGAAAAATTGAATGATGGCTGGGCGGCAGAGCGCTTTTTTATGACCAACAAATTATCTAATCCAAGAATACAACAACAGTGTTGACCAGAAGTTTTACAATACAGATTTAAAATAATCCGTAATCATGTAGATTATATTTTTTAAATGCTGCACATTAAAGATTACACACCATAATAATCATATGCCAATTTCCCTTGTGTATTTTACAGAGCTTGTTGTATTATCGATCATACAATCAACGTCTCAACACGCAATTTGCCATAGATATGTTGTCTGAACAAGCACGGCAGGAACCAGCAGCACAGCAAATCAATTTAATAATACCAACTAGTGGAAAACTTTTTTTTGAGAAAAAAGACGAACTTAATTTGTGTAAACCACATTTAATGCCATTAAAATCACTAACCCTTGAAAAATTAGAAAAAATGCAACAAGAAGCACATAAACAATTGCAAGAGGCACGAGCTAAAACTGCGGCTGAAAATTAAGTGTTTGATTTTCGAATGCGGACAACTACCTACACAAAACTTGATCAATTAATTAACATCAAATAATTTAGAATTAGCTACTAGAATATAGTTGTGTTAAACAAACAAAAAATTATGGCATATTTACTAGTTTTTGCGATTTTACTATCGCTTGTATTGGCTGCGGTATCACTTTATCGTTACGGGTGTATTCAGAGACAGCATCCAATTGTTACACTATCAGTATTAATTGCATGGTGTTTTTCATTTTTAATTGTATTCACAATTCCACTGGATGTTACATCGGTAAGTATATACAGACTATGAAGGCCAGAATGTCGTGGCCAGAATGTAACTGAGCTGGTTTATTTTTTCAGACAGTCTACCGGCAATGTATAATAGAGCGAAATTCCACCATGAAAGTAGTCGATACAAATATCTCGAGCACAGTAGAAACGGGTGACGAGATTATTTGCCAGAAACCATGGGGTATGGTTTCAGATGATATATTCCCGAATTTATGGCGAATTATCTATTGGACATCACAATTTCTGACATGGTTGATTATGCCATTGATGCAGAGTTATCTGAAAGCAGGAGATTTTACTATTAAGGGAAAATTAAAATCGGCCGTTATCGATAATGCGATATATTACGGTTCGTATCTATTTATATGTGGAATACTTTTGATTTATATCGCCCTGAAACCAGGCGTGTCACTTGATTGGCCTAAACTAAAGGCAATCGCATCGTCAGCCTCAAATACATGGGGTTTATTTTTATTAGTGTTGTTATTCGGCTACGCACTAGTCGAAGTCCCGCGAAGTCTTTGGAATAATTCAAAACCTGGATTTACACTACAGTACGCATATTTTAAATCGGCTAAACTGAGCTCTGAAAAAGCTGAAGCCGAGGAAAATGTTGAAGATGTTCTAGAGTCGCTACACTCAGCAAATCGTGCAGTACCACCAAATCATGATCTAAGGCCAGCGATTGAGACTATTTTGCGTAAAGTTCCCACGGAGTTACTCGAAAAAACGGGTCGTAATTTATCACGGCATGATGGCTCACCAAATATTATCCCATCTGAAAAAGCGATGATCCGATTACATAAACAGGTAATCAAATCACTTCAAACACTGCAGCGAACTGAAGCTCTTTGGAGTGTTCAAGTTTCAAAAGTATTTCTGCTAGAGGACATTAACCGAAATATGGCATCACCTGATCACCGATTTAAGCACGAATTTCCAAAGAAACGATCTAGCTTGGGCCGTTTATTGTACAGTCCTGTGCTGGAATGGTATTGGCAGTGTTTTCTTAAATCACCATTTTTGAAATGTCTTGCCGTTATAACTGGTGTCATCTCATTAACCGTGGTGTGGAGCGAGCTAACATTTTTCTGTCAATCACCAGTTCTCTCAATTTTCGCCAATTTTCTAAACATTGCAAAAGAGCGTTATGATTTTCTCTCAATCGAGGTTATCACCACGACAATTCTATGCTACTTGTGCTATTGCGCTTATTCAACAATATTTAGAATAAAATTTTTGAATTTGTACTATTTGGCTCCGCACCATCAGACAAATGAACACAGTTTAATATTTAGTGGTATGTTGCTGTGTCGCCTAACACCACCGATGTGTCTAAATTTTCTCGGACTAATTCATATGGACTCGCATATAATCAAAAGACGAATTTTGGAGACACATTATACACAAGTTATGGGTCACATGGACGTATTGGGAATAATTTCAGATGGTTTCAACATTTATTTTCCAATGGTGATGTTGGCATTTTGTTTGGCGACATGGTTTTCTTTGGGTAGCCGAACACTAAATGCGCTGGGATTTCAGCAATTCATGTTAAACGAAACGATTGCTTCGGAATTGGTGCAGGAGGGAAAAGACTTAATTGCACGTGAAAAACGGAAACGGATACGTGCTGAGGAGGCAATGCAAAAAAGGCGGGATGGATTAAACACGGGTAATCCAGCTCGAGAATTGGGCAGTGTTACACAATCCAAGTATCGTGCAATGCGTAGCAGCCCCGGTGATGGATTGCTACGCGATTCAGAAAATTTAGACTATAGCACAACGAATCGAGAGCTTGATTTTAATCGGACGCTTACCGATGAAATAAACGATCGATTTGGTGTTAGTACGAATGTCGCGGTCGGTTTTAAGGGTTATACTTATAATGATTCGGATAGTGACCCGGATATTATGGGGGGTGGTCGAAATCAGAATAATATGCCACCGCGAGGTCTTTTCGATGACGTGTAAAGTTAATATTGATTATTATTATGTTTTTATGTAATGGAACATAAGCACCTCTACACAAGCCTATAAAATACTAATAATTTTTATTTTTTCACAACAAAATTTTTATTAAAATTAAATAAAATAAACAAAAATAATTAAGTAATTTATATAAACTAATATCAATTCGATAAGACGTCTTAAGCCAGTCAATTAGAGATTTATTAGTTATGCTTAAGAAACCCGATATTTATGTTCTCCCAGTTTACCAAAATCATTCAGCCACTTTTACCGTTTTTTTTTAGTTCCTATGAGTTGTTTTAAGGAGTTGCATATTTATAAGAAAATTGATAAACAAAAACCATATTCATTCCTTATGTGTGTAAAAACACAAAAGACAAGATTTGTTGAAAATTAGATTTAAGTAAATTTAATTAAGTGGATCCATAAACGATTGTTAGCGTATTAAAAGTATGTAGTTTGACACGTGTTTTTTAGGTTTCAAGAATTTTCGAGTTTTTGTTTTTTACAGAAGTCGTTTAAAAATTAATATAAAGTCGACAACGTTGAATCGTAATGCAAGCAGACTTCTGTCTTAAATGGTCTTAACTCTTAATAGAAATTCGATGAACACGAACTTAAAAAATATATCACATTGTAATTTTTAGGTACTTGTCTAACGGGCGAGGGCACACTCAATTTGTCTGCTTTACAGCCATTCACTAAATACACAAAAATCAAAAATATAAGTTATTCAATTATTATGACTTAAGATTAATTAAGAAAATATTTTTGTTTGAAAAAATTTAAAATAATTTTGTTTGTTGTTAGTATTATTTATTTAAAATTGTAATAAACAAATAATTATGTATTCCAACCCAGTTAATAATCTCAAAAAAAAAAAAAAAGAAATTATAAAACCAGTTAATTATGTATTTAAAAAATTTTATTTTTTTATATGATTAAAAATTTATAAATTAATTAATATTCTAGTTTATTTTTTTACATACCTACATATTTATGATTTATTTGTTAATATACTATTTTAATTTGATTTAATTATGCTTTATACAGTTATAAATAACACACATTAATATTGTTAAAAATTGATTTAAATATTTAAAAAACCGCATTAAAATTAAAAATAAAAAATAAATGTATTATTTTAAGAGCTTGGAAACAATTATGTTTTATTAATGATTAAATTTTTGTTTTAGTGTTTTGTAAACTGCTAGAGCTATGATAAGGGGTAAAATTTAGTTCTTGCTTCGGCAAACTAAACATTAACAATGGCACGAAGCAGAGAAAATTGATTGGTCCCTGGTACATGGAACGAATTCATTCCGATGAGAATGTTCAGAAGTTGCTCCCATTCCAAAATCTATACCTTTGACACTGTGCCAGAAACTTAGATACTTGTTTGTCGATTTTTATAGTTATCACAATCAACCTCATAACCGCCTTTTCATTACACTCCCTCTAGAGAGACTTCGTGATCAAACCCCATTTTCGTGAAATCACTAGTTTGAACTCGTTTTCCATTCGGCGATTCTGCATTCTTCTGATCGCCTAAAAATAAAAATAAAACCAGCGATATAAAATTGTAAGTAACTGCCACATTTAGTGAATTATTAAAGTGCAAAAAACAGAAACATCTTTGTTTTTAACCAATCGCCAATCAGGACAATTCATTCAAAATTTCCGAATTTTTATTGGATGTATGTAGGTGAATGTGATAAATACTATGTAGTGATTCTAAATATATTTATTGGTATACAAAATCGGTTATTATGCCGCCTATCCAGATATCGGCAATTTTATCTTATTGGTTCTAAAAATTGTTGTGCATCACCAAATACAGTTTTCAATTTCTTAACACAAAATGTCTACCAACCGTGCGCTGAAACTAATTTATACGTGCATTACAAATGTTAAAACTTCTTTATCAAAATTCAATGAAGGAAAAATTCGGACAATTATAGTGATCTTCAAAATGATACAGATGCATCTTATTTTAAAGTGTAACGAGTGTTAGTGCGGACCAAAAAGGAATATAGCGCCGAAGCATTTAAGCATTCTCATAATGCTTCAATCAACGAATTAATGGTAAATCAGCAATCTTTCTTGGAAGAAGTTGCGATTAAGAGCAAAAGAGACAGATTTTACTTTTACGGTCAAAATTTTGAGATTCCATCATTCAAAGATTTGTTTGAAGCATCTACCTAGAGCAATCCTAAAATATCAAAGGTGATCAAATTTCAATACCTAAACGGGCTGTTAACAGGTGAAGCTGTCGCATTGGTTCGTAACATCGCCAATTATAAAGAGGCTTCGGATAAAATTAAAGAGAGATACGACAAAACATACCTTGTGGTGGCAAATTTTATCAAGCAGTGTTCAGCCAACTATTTCAAAGGATTCGACAAAAGCGTTGCATCAAATGGGTCTAGGGACAAATTCCCTTTAAGAAAATTGCCGCTCAACTGGGAAACTCCGAGAATACCGCTAAAAGAAAATTTCTTGCACTGGAAAGAAAGCTGCAGGGTACATTGCTGAAACACGATTATTGTAAGTTTATTAATGAATATAACAATTACCTATCCCTGACACTGAGTTGTGAGAAACGACTAAATTAAGAGTGGTATTTGGACATAGTTATTTATTGTTTTGTATTTTTGTTTACAAAATTCATGCAATTGCTTTTCGCTACCCGCGTTCCATATTTGTGTGTGTTTAGTCTATCAACAGTGAGAATTTTTTACGGCGGCACATATTTATATTAGGCCCATTTTTACCTACTCGTGTGAATAATGCAAACTTGTGTGATAAGTCTTGGAGAAAACATATAAAAAACTGCGTCCCTTTCGGGCCATATAATCTTTTTTTGATGTTTGACACACAACAATAATTTTAGGTTCCTACATTTTCTTTCTGGGTTCTAAAAATTAAAAATTACTAACAATTTGTGACTCATTGTCCTTCAACTAATGTTATATCATCTACATAAAACACCTCTCATAGAAAAATATTTTCTGGTTTTTTGATGTGAAAACATCTTTAGCGGGGGTAAGTCAAAAATTTCATGTAAAAAAAGGAACGGAAAATCCGGTACGACTGAAATTACAAATTAAATACGAGAAAAACGAACATAAAATGCACCGAACTTGCATACGATATAATTCGAATTACAATTTCCGTCAGAATAAAATGAAAAGACACAAAAAGTATGCATGTGTAGTGTAAGTGATTCAAAAAAACTGAAATGGAAGTACGTTAAACAAAGACAAATGCACCCATACTTTAAATATTAAATATCTCATATATCTTAGCGAGCTGTGAAAATGGCACATACATATGTACATAGGTTGATACATAATAAAATAATAATTTTGAAATTGTTTAATCGGTCGGTAATTCGGTATGCTATGTTTAGTATTGCCATAGACATTCATACTAGATTTCTCATTTCATTATAACTAAAGGAAAAAAACAAAACTTCTGATAATTCCAATGTATCGTTGTGTTGTGTATTTTATAATGCAATGATTTTAGAATGCGTTGCAAATATAATACGTATACGCAATACACTGATAACATTTGAATGGAAAATTTTTATTTTTATTTTGTATTTTTAGTCAAATGAGAAATCTATTATGATTGTCTATGGTATTGCTCATGCTATTGCTGAGTTTGGTTATGCGGGGCATATAGGAAACAAAAAGTATAAGAGTGGTAAGCAGATTCGAACGCCACTTAATAAAAAGATACGCGCAAGGAAGAAGCCGCAGGGAGATATGCTACAGTCTTTCCGGCTGCTATGATTTTATGTACAGTCAAAATGGCGATTTCATTCAAAATAGTGCTTTTTAGCGCAAACCGCCATATTTTATTTAGTTCAAATTAATCAAATCAGCGATGCCACTTTGCTTTGTTCACCAGGGCTTCTAACATGTTCTTTTCGACCCGCTTCAATTTTCTTATTATGAATTCCGCTATCGTACGCGGCATTATTTTGAGACTAGTTTTGATTGTAGTTTAGGTTAGATGCAAAACCTTGTCACAATCCTCAACAATAAATCAATCGGAAAATTGTCCGCCTTATTTTTGTTAGCGGAATTTTTCTCGCTATTGAATAGATGGCCAAAAAGTATCGTGTTTTGTGATCCCAAATTCACGATATCGTAAAACAATTGTTTGCAGCGGAAATCATGATAGGGCCCCTGGTTTGCCTTGACCATTCACAAAAGTTTAAATATGGAATCTTCAACAATTGTCTTGTATGAGTAATGGTGAATTTTGAAGCGTTCAGGGTAGGTTTATAGATAATTAACTTAACTGTGATTTGCTCAAGCTCACCAAGACATCGCTATACTGAAATATAGTCGGTTATAAATTTCATTTTTCAATTAAACAATGAGGGTCGGCAACCTTTCCTCTAAATCAAAAATAGAACCACTTATTGACGTTTTAACCAAAAATTGTATCGTAATTTAAATACTGAGCGAACAGTTCTCAGGCCCATCGAAGAGACTTCAAATGATTCAATAGTTGCAGGTTTTCACATAATTCTTTTGCGAGTTGAGTGTGAACTCGCCCGTTGTTTTTTTGACATTCTTTATGGGTTTTATTTCCTCAGTCATCAAGCCGGAATCGCATTTCCTGAGATTTTATACCTTTAGGTTTTTTTATACGAATAAAACCCATATGAGAAATTTGTCATCGAACCGGAATTCGGGTGCTGGAGGACAGTTCACAACCAACCAAGCGGCGAATTATTTCTGAATACTCTAGAGTGGTTGATCCTCTCGGATGGCTGTCTCCATTGTTTCCAAAATCTTTGGTTGATAAAGCTGGGCTAAGATGATGAGCTACCCGATGAAATCTCGAACATCTACAACAAAATCCAAAGTGAGTTAAGTCAATAAAACAACACACAGATAATCCGATATATTTCACAGGGTGGCAAATTTGAGTTGCACGATTTCCCAGATGCAAGCGAAAAGGCATAGTGATATTGGATAATGGTAGAAGAAAATGGCTCACTGAAAGTTAATTTAATAGCATCAAAAAAACAAAGTTACACCTATTAAGGTGTCTTTGCTGACAAAATTACTGACTTTGGTGAAGGAAACAATAATCAATCTAGTAGAATGTTTTGCGTGGACGGACTCTAACATCGGAAATTTTAAATCAAATGGCGCAAAAATTGTGGAATGATAAGCGATCTGATTAAAATTCAGTTCATCACGCTTCGCGAGGAGTACTGCCATCAAAACTAGTAAATTTTCGGCAATAGCAGTATTGCCCAGAATGGCAACAAAAGACTGATTTGGTTTCTAATGCAATGTTGCAGCCCTGATTTGCAGGGTTGTGAGGTTTAGGTATAGGCATAGATAGAAAATGTAGACGACGGCCTCACGGAATGGCAAGGCAGGAAAAAATACAAATAAATAAATAAATAAAGATGTTACCCTATGGAGGTTTAATTAAATAATCCAATTATCGGTAAATGAAGGAATACAACAGTGGCGACGAGGATTAGTCGATTTCACACGAATAAAAATCGAAAATGGACGCTAACATTAAAGAACTAATTAAAAGAAACAGGAAAAATTTGACGGAAAATTAGTGCTACAATCAGAAGGGCAGCAACAACTAGCAAATCAGGCAAAGGTGCAGGTAACATAAAACCCTGTCAAACATAGAGAAGTTCGTATATTGCGCTGAAGACAACTTGACGTTCGTATTGTAGTACCAGCGATATGAAACTAGCTACGATGACTGCATCACAGAAAGTGGATTTGCTGACCAACAAACTTTCTACAACCGACTAGCAAAAATTTGCCAATATGATTAGGCCACTCAGGAAAGACACTATTCCCTTCGATAACGTAGTTAAAAAACTCAAGCGCATTTTTGCCCTGAATGAATTGTTTTCGATCCGCTACAAGTGGCTGAAAATGGAAAAGAAGCTGGTGAAGATTTTTCCGAGTGTGCGGCACGGGTCAATCTGAAACGATAAAAGTTCGACATTACAAGTTGCACGTCTGACGATTTCAAAGTACTGATGTTTCTGCAGGGACTCAACAAACTGCTAGACGCTCACACGCTAGAGAAACTAATTAACAAGTTGAACAGCCAAGAGAGGCATCACGAAGCTGGGGCAGATGCCGATTAAGCAGCCTAAAAGTCGAGTAGCCGATATGGTTTAGTGCCCAGGAGCCTCGAATAGTAAAGTATTAGCAATCCATCGGAAAGCACATTGGGACAGCAACAGACAAAAGAGAGAACAGAACGCTAAGACGCCGAAAGCAGAGGCATCAAAATCGAAGTTTCCTTGTCGAAATGTGGGGTATTCAATTTCCACAGTGATTGCTTCTTTCGTAAGTGCAACAAGCAGTTTGGTCACAAGGCAGGTTACTGTGAGTCAGCTGCACCGACACGAACCTTCTGGGGAGTATGAAATTTCAATCCAAGTCAAAGCCTGGCTGTGGCCACTTTAACTGTCTCAGGCTGCTCAACAGTGCAACTCGATTTCGGGTCTGACTGGACGATTATCTCTGAAATCCACTGCAAGCAGCTAGTGTTGCCGGCATTAGCCGCATGTGAAGAGCAGGCAATGAGCGCTTATGAGGACCAGAAGAGTTAAGATGCTTGGAAAATTGATGGCACGGTTGAAATTGCACGACAGAAAAGACATAGGTACGTGTTACGTAACAAAAAAAGTTTAAACGTGCTCGGAAGTGATTGGGTGGGAGCTTTGGATTTATGGGGCGTGCCAATTGCGATCGTCTGCAATAACATTGAGCAAAAGATAACCACAAAAATTGACGAGGAAATCAATCAAAAATTTCCGTCCCTTTTCAGCGATTCACTAGGTTTGGCAACAAAATGAAGGCATCTTTAACATTGCAGGTGAGAACGAAATTAATTTTTTGCAATAAATGCCCGGTGCCTTTCGCAACAGCTGAAACGACCGAAAATGAGTGTTGGGAGTAATCAGTCCTATCTATTAATCAGATTTCAACAGGATTGAATGAGCCACTGGAATCAAATAAGTGCCCACTGCCAAAGCCGGAAGAAATCTTCTCGAAGCTGAGTCAATACCGAGTGCTCAGCAAAATCGACCTGTCCGACGCCTTTTTACAGGTGGAGATGGATGAAATATCAAAGAAAAGTAAAAAACTAATGACGATCAACACTCATCGTGATCTATTCCGAGTATACCGCCTGAAACCGGGCGTGAAGATAGCGCTTAGCTGTATTTCAACAACGTGGACTTTGAGTGGCAACTGTGAAATTTGAGTCGCAATCGTTACGGCAAAACAGTTGCCAGTTACATGTGAGTCCCTGCAGTGCGAGCGAAACTAACACATGCGAAACATTGACTCAAGAAGCTAGAAGGAGAAGGAAGCGCCGATAAATTGTTTACAAATTCCTTATGTGATACCGTTATACACCTTCATTTGCTCTTGGCATGAAGTCTCCTTTTTAAGTGATGATGGGACTTTTAAGTGACGTTGATGACGAAATTGAACTTGTTGTATTGTGGATCTGCGAATGATGCAAATGTGTTCATTTGTTGGTGTCAAATTTGAAGTATGGAACGTTGTCGGTTAGTTTCATAAACACCATTGCATCAAACTTAATCTCAAACGAATTTTGAATCTTCGTGGATAAAGTTAGTTTGACTTTGTGATTGCAGACCCCGACTTCCTTTCCTTCCATTCCTGGTATTTTAGTGTTGACTTTTTTTTGCCTCGCGTTAAGAAAGTTTGGTGCATTTGTGGTGATAAATGACGCTTGAGGGCCTGTATCAATTAATGCTCTGACGAGCATGCGTCTTCCTTCGCTTGTTGTTAATGTGATGATAGCTGTGGACGTATTACCCAGGATCTGATTGCGTTGTCACCTTACTTTTAGATACCTGCTGCCTGCCTGCCTTGTAACGGATGTACAGTCATGTGTTGTGCTTTCCATTGAATATGGTGCATTGGTTCTTCCGCTTACATGTATTTGTTTCGTGTTTCGCTGCTAAATAATTTCTGCATAACTTATGAAGCATCGCTACTTGCGATCTCTCATTGGTGTTTAGTTTCATGAATCCTCCGCATTCATTAATCTTATGTTCATCTCTACAGTAAACAAAGATGCTTGTTGTTGATAAAAATGTTCATTTAACTGTTTGACCTTTGTTTTCTCGTGTTTGTGTGGTGTTTGTTGGTGTCATTATTGGCTTTTGGTTGCCATTAGCCTCTAATGATTTAAATCTTCCTTCGTACCTAGTACGCAGGATTCTTGTATATCGAAAAATTTCACAGAACTCATCTGCTCGACATAGATACGTTTACTCCGAAAAATACGTTAAATCTGGTTTTTGAAGGGTTTTGGATTACTTCTTGTCTGCTGCTTTTACCTGATATTCTCGATTCACCTATAGGTGACAATTGTAGAGCACAAACGGATTCTTAGGTGCTTCAAAATCAATATTCGGAGCATCTAAAGTGTTTATGTATAAGACACGCAATCTCTAAATGTTACGGAGAAACCAAAATCCCCGATTTTTGGGAATATTCAAGGGAATTTTGTCGATGACAATGCGTGCTAATATCTTATAGAAGCTCGAAACGATGGCTGTCGTTATTAGATTTGTATGTACAACAGTTTGTTATATTTCTCAAATATTACTTTATTAACACATATTTTAATTAGTCAATTTTCGTAATTCCTCATTCATAAGAAATTTTCAATCAGTTTCTGTAATCAGTATAAAAATATTTGCATTGTGAGTAAGCGTACGCGGCACGTGGTAATCACAATTTTATTGTGCTAGACTCGGCTCGTTTTATTGCCATGCTGTATGAGTGGTCGACATTTAATACGGAAGAAATTGGGAAAGCATTAGGTGAGGCGCTAGCTAAATTGGTAAACAATTATACGTTGAGAAATATTCATTTGATTGATCACAGTTTGGGGGCATAAATTTGTGGTGCAACTGGCCGATATTTTACTGCGCTAACTGCGAAAACTTTGCCACATATCACTGGATTAGATCCAGTAAATCCATGCTTTAATGAAGGGGAATCATTGTCAGGCTTGTACCGTTATTCATACAAATAGTAGAGCTTTGGGTAAACGGGAACCAATGGGCGATGTTGATTTTTATCCGAATGGGTACGTTTTTTTGTATCATTACGAATAATGAATATTTTAATTGGTAAATATTTATATATTTTCAGGATTGTGATTTTACAACCGGGATGCTCATCAGCAATATGTGCCTATTCCCGTGCCTGGAAATTATACGCTGAAACAGTTTATCCAGGCAACAAAAATAATTTTATTGGCACCCGTTGCAACTCTATGTTGTCTTTACGTGCATGTGCCCAATGCGTAAAGTTCCAATGGGATATTCGGTTCCTCGAAATGTTCGCGGTAATTATTACCTGATCACAAAAGATACATCCCCGTACGATGAATTTGTCAAAGGCTCGAAATAATAACATATTCTGTATTTATAATTAATCATAATTCAGTTGTGTTCTGTTTATAATCTTATAAACATATGTATGCTTGCACATCTAGAAGATAAAAAATCAACAATTAAAAATTCATGGAATAAAAAACAGACAACCAGAGTTATATTACATTTATAATTCCTCAGGAAGAAATAACATAGTTTTTATATTATGCAATTATGTATTATCCTGTTCAACGGAACAAACAAAAATATGTAATAAATTTTATAAAAAAAAGCTGTATGTATTTTCCATGTACCAAAGCTTGGAATACATATCAAATGGAATACAATTGTCTCCTTATCCTAATTAAAACATCAAAAACACCGGAGGTGCTCCACTATCTCCTTTTTTTATTGTTATAAATTTTAGAATTGTTATAGTTGTCACAACTGGTATTGTAATAGAGAGTATTATTACAGTGTTTCGTTGGTTAACAACAAGATTTGAGCTTTGAGTCTAAGGAGGATGAGCTAGTGAGTTTGATCCTCATAGCATTAATTTATTTGGACCCTGGTAACGTTGACACTGTATATAACGGCGATCACCAACTAATTTTTACCGGGGTAAACAAAATTAATCTTACTGTAGTCCGGCTGTAATAAAAATAAATTTTTGCTTCAAATATTATGCAAACGCTTCGCCGACGAAATTTTTCAACTAAAATAAAAAGTCCCTCTATCAAATCTTTTGTCTAAATTATTTTTAATTTTTTTATTCACTTTCAATCTTTGTTACAATATCATATAAAGCCTACAGTGATTACAATCGGTTATACAAACATGTTAAAAAAAATTATAAAAATAATTTGTAAAAATGAAATACAACACAAAAGGAATAAAAGCTAAATAGAAAACGCCGACTATTTAGTTATTATTACATAAAAATTTAAATAAAGCTTTCTTAAACGACTCTCTGGACAATTTGAATTCAAAAACATCATAAACTGATAAACTCTCGCGATGCTCTCAAAAGTGGTTCCGAAAGACTGTAATTAGTTGATACCTGGTTAATGAGTAACAGTCCATCGCATTGACGTACCGGAGCATAACGATTTAGGCGTGAAAGCAGCTCAGTACAATCGATTCGAGAACTGAAAATATCGCAAATGAACAATGCCGATGCTACAACACGTCGACAATCTAATCGGTGCAGATTCAATAGGTTACAGCGATCTTGGTAGGGTGGAAGAACATATTCAACAGACCGTGTAGATGGTAAACAACGAAGTGCATACAAAACAAACTGCTTCTGAACACTTTCTATTCTATCCGAATGACAGTGAAAAAATGGTGACCACACCGGCGATGCATATTCCAAAATAGAACGAACAAAAGGACCGTACAGTGATGTTTACTGACTACATCCTCACCATACAGACGATAACGATGGGACAGGGGTGACCGAGTACGATAAAATGAAAGACTCTTACACTTACTCACGTTGTGTCCCAATCTAATGCGAATAGACCAACTGCAAAATTTGTCCAAATCATCTTGTAGCATTACGCAATCGGACACGCTGTTGACCCGGGCGAAGATTTTCATATCATCGGCAAACAGGAGGCAGCTGGCAAACTCAAAGCAGTCAACAATATCGTTCATAAATAATATAAATAATAAAGGGCCAATATGACTTCCTTGAGGTACGCCAGATGTCACGCGAAATAGCTGTGAACTAGAATCCAAAATCCTAATGGATTACCATTCAATTGGGATGCACTGACAATTTAAGTTCTTTAATTTAGAGATCAGGAGCGAGTGGTCAATCTTATCGAAAGCTTTCGCAAAATCAGTATAAATAACGTGCAGTTGCTGCCTGGTGATGAAGGTAATTGGGCGGGACAAACTCTCGGTACAATGATTAATAAGGATCGGCGGAATACCATCGTGACCAGCGCCCTTTTTAACTTCAAGATTAAGCAAGCAATCGCAAACTTCCTGCTCAGTAAATTTAAAATAATTAAATTCCACGAAACTATTAGCGTATGAAGGCAAGGTAGGAGACATCGTGGCTGACTCGTATACTGAGGCAAAATAGCTAGCAAATAAATTACAGATCTCTGAGGGTTGACTAGCGACGGAGTTCTGGTAAGACATAGGAGTAGGAAAACCAATCACTTTTCTCTTACTATTCATAAAACTCCAGAACTCCTTTGGATTTGATGTCAATTCCTCCTCGATTCGCACAACGTATTGGTTATATAAAAACCAATTTAAACTTTTAAACTCTTTGCGGGCATTATCAAATTTGGGATAAAATTGAACCCCGTACCGCCTGTATAATGAATGGAACTTATTGCAGCGATTCTCTAGATTTAACAACCTATTGTTATACTAGGGATCCCGAAAGCCGGTTTTTTTAACCAACGGAACGTGTCTTTCAATAACATTTCTGAGAATGTCGTTAAACATCAAAACGATATCATGTTAATTACCGCCACATTGCAAAAAGTCCCAATCAGAATTGCTGAGGAACTCGTTTAAGGAAGCGTTGTTGGCATTTCTGAAATTAAAATAAAACTTGTTAGAAAAGGAATCAATTGAACAATTTATATGAAAAATATTTATCGTAATTGGTGTGTGGTAGATGCTCTAGGAGCAGGTGAAATCCAAACATGATGAAACCTCCGAATGCATGACGTCATTGGCAAATAACAGGTCCAGGAGTTTCCCTTGACTGTTGCTAGTACGATTCAGCTGCTTGGTTGAGATGCTAGCAAAGTAGTCTATAATGTATTGTATATTGTCCTTTCGTCAGTAGAAAGCGATGTAAAGACACCATCAACATCAAGCCAAGCTATGTCGGGCAGATTAAAGTCGCCCACAATTACAAGTTGATCCCTAGGACGCACTGATGGCATCACAACTGAGTCTATGAAATTGATTATCCTTTCAAAATATTCCAAATTCGAACCATAGAGAGCATACACTGCGATGATGACGATAGAGGAACTGGCCACCTTAACACAAACAGCAATGACGTCAAGACTAGGATGACAAACAACCAACTCATTAGGAATGAACATTTTAACTGCAATAAATACCCCGCCCCCTCTAAGACTGGTGTCAAAATCATATCTGTCCTTCCTGTGAACGACATAGTCCGGAGGGAAATATTCACCAGAATACATATTGACAGTAAGCCAGGTCTCACAGATTATTATGATATCATAATCATTGTCCAGAACGCCTAAGCGAAAATTCTTGGCTTTACCTCGGATGCTAGAGGCGTTGTGGTAATAAATTGCGGTAAAGCTGGAACGATTGGAGCTTACTTGCCGGATTGGGGCACAGTTTGTTGCGTAATGACCGCTGGAGGATTCAGGGTCGATATTTGCTGGTTCTGAAATGCACCTTGCCCCATTGCTTGCATACGTTGTGATTGGCGCTGCCGAAAATTTCTATTATGGAAGGGTCTAATACACACATCATTAGGCCAATTCACCGTGAACATAACTTTAGCTGTGAAATTGGCATCAACTCCCACTTTGAAACAGACATACTCTATGTCGGTAAGTTTACGCCCATTTGGTATTAGCTTGGTAACCACAGCATTAGAAATACCAAAGTTATTATTTACAAACTCGGCAATAGCAGCGCCTTCAACAGCGGTATCGAACTGCGACATATGAAACCAAAACTTCGGTTTAATCACCCGGATACTGTTAGGCAGAGAACATGGTTTAGTTCCACTTATTGAGACATATACGATGGACGACGCATGGCAGCTGCTGCAGATGAAATGACCGGGAGAGTTGGAGTCGATGTCTCGGAAGAAGTCATGCCAGTATGAGCGGTTTGGGCCGACACCTGAGCGAAGCAATCGCGGATTTGTTCAGCGATCTGGGCACCAATTTTGCTGCAGACAGATGATAGGCTGGAAGCACACGAATTAGCCGCAAAGACTCAGCGGCCTGACTAATTATAGAGTTAACGGTGGGCATAGTGGTGTCAGCAATAATTGATATCTTGGATTTAATATTGTCCAACGAGGATTTTATCGTATCCAACGACATACAATTATCCTTTTTAAATGTCCGCTGACACTCAGGACACATAAAAACTGCAATACGGACAGTCGTTAACGGCTTTGATCCAACTGTCGTTCGAAGGGAACTTCCAGTCCAGGCAGTCCACGTGGTAGAATTTGCTGCACGGCCCAAAACAGCGTAAGAGCATACTGCACCGTTTGGTGTTATTACACTTGACGCAAATTTTTGTCATAATTATATAAGTAAAACTGATCGTCACACAATTTACAGCGCAAGAGTTGGTCACAACAAAAATTAATATTTAAATTTAATAAATTAATAAATATTTATATTTAGGAGCAAAATTTTCCGTATTTTAATTAGAATGTTATAATAAATAATATTGGTTATAATGTTTTCGATACGTCTTGTCGTGTTGTGTTTTTCCTTGTTGTGTTCTTTAATTCATTATTATGAATTGTGGCAAGTGTGATGCGGATATATCCACTTTAAAGGAGAAAATCGGCTACTCTGAATTTTGCAACAGGGTTGTGCAGAAGTGGTTCGAACGTCATTTAACGTCACGCTGAAATGCGCCAACATAATGTGGTTCTGCAATGAATGTAGAGAAAAAATTAAGAATACAATTTTCTTAAAAATGTTTTTACCAAATTCTAATTTGGACATTCCCAATCATAAGCAAATTAATATTGCGCAGTGTTTGGGAACAAGTCTCTAAACGATTTTGGTAAATTGATCCCCAAAACCAAAAAAAAAATCAGGATTCCTGATTCATATGTTTTAAGTTGGGGATAAACGAAGATCTCAAGGACAAGGACTTTAAGTTCGGAAACCTGGCCAATTGGCGTTTATGTTAGACCATTTAAGAATCAGAATTTTTGGAAAACAGTTACCTCAAGCTCAAACGTAAATTTTCGGAACCCAAATGTAGACATTAAGAAGCAACCTGAAGAAGTTTCTGTGAAGGAATCAATGAATTGCTTTCTGCAGCGCATCTCCAAAATGTCCTGTCTAGAGATCATTCCATTGATTCAGGGCTAATCCAGACAGCAAACGGGAGTTTTAATGAGAACCGGAAAGAAAAAATTGAGGTATTTTTAGAGACATCAAAGTGAAGTAGTTTACATACCACACAACCGGGTCTGGAATCTTTATGGAAACAGTTTTACTCATAGTAAAGTGAGATGGGCCATCGGCTCTTTAAAACCGTTAAAGTCTGCTAAAGGATATGGTATTATCTCAGCCATACTGCAGAAAGGTACTGAGAAAATTCTCCCCAGCCTGGTTTGGATTTTTCGGAAAAGCTGTACCTTTAACTACATTCCAAAAGTTTGCGGAAGTAAATGTGGTCTTTATACCTGAAGGTGTGGCCTCCAGACACCCAGTCTAAGGCATAATCGCCCAATTAGCCTGACATCGTTTCTGCTGTGAAAACGATGGAAAAGTTTTGGATCAACAAATCAGAACTGAGAACCTTCTAGGAGCTTCATCGGAACAAATTTGCACCTCTATCTGGTTAATCCACAGTGACGGCTCTTAGCGGTTTAGTCACTAAGATTTTTGCTGCCATCCAGTAAAATTATTCAAACCAATTATGAACCATAAACATGGCTCATGATAATAATAATTTCATAAAATATTGATATTTGAGATTAGAAATGCAAAGTTGGTACTCGCAGTTTTTTATTTACATGCAGGAAGAGAATGTATAAAGTAGGAGGGCGAATAGACAAGAGAGAAGAGACGCAAAAACTTCAATAACGATGTCAAGCAACATTTGCTACGGTTGGTACAAATTTTGGGTGACCGCTTGGGAACATGATGATGGAACGAAATCTCGCCCCTCCCACCGCCCAACCGACGATGGATACAATAGTGGAGACTAATAATTAATTAAATTAAGGCTTTTCAGATCTTGTGGTTGCAACAGAGAGACGTTGTATTAGAAAAAATTGTGATGTCTTGTATTCAATAATTATAGGTGTCTGGAACCGGGTCGTGTGTTTAATGCTAACATACCTCTTTCCTTTGGTTCGATCTTGTTATTCGTAAAATGGGCGGACCTGGCGTTTCCAATCAATCAATCTAATGCAGGAAGCGAATGTATAAAGTTAAATTTAAAGAGAATAAAATCATACAAACAAATTACGGACCGTAACTGGGAGGTACCGAACAAAAAGACTAAGATTGTATAGAGTTAAATTTACTCTAAAATTTCGCTGTGCCCCAATAAAATTATCTAAACCAATTATGGACTATAACTGGCGCTGGACACGACTCACGATAAATGCGAAAAGTATTGATTTTTGAGTTAAGAAATGGAAAATTGGCTGTCACAGTTATTGAATTACATGCAGGAAGAGAATGTGTAGAATTAAGTTTACTGTACAAATTTCGCTGCGATCCACACCAAATTATGGACCAAGTCAACTTCATTCATTAAACTCGCGGACTCCAGCAATGACATATCTGAATTTATTGTACGCCTAGAAGAAGATTTCGTTTACTCCGGTCATTGCAAAATTCGATATTTCATGAAACGAAGCGAACTAGAGGAATTATGGGCTACAGTTTATGGAAACGCAATAGTCAAATATATGGTAAGGAGATTTGGTTTTTCGCGTGCTGACGAGCACATATTTTGAGCGTTTCAGTATTTTTAAATTTAATTATGAATAATTCAGAAGATCTGAAATCTGTTATGCACTCTGCTGATTTGATAAGAATTTACAAGGACCTACTAGAAAATAAAATATCACCTGACGCGTCCTGGTCCGACAATAGTACACAATCTGCAGCGCTTTGAAAGTCATTTAATTCGATTAAAAAGGACAAACATAACATGTAAACTGTGGCTTTATGGTTTAGAATGATCACGAATCCCTACCATATGCTAAATAATTTGTTGTTTTTTAATAATGGATTGTATTAAATAATTAATAATGAATTATTTAATCTTTTAATTATAAATTTGAATTTATTAAATTTTTATTAATTTTTACATATAAATACAAATTATTTTGGTGAAAATGAATGGAAAAATCTGAAAAATCTGAACTATACCTTTACAACTTCAAATTGGGACTGAACAATTTCAAATTGGGACTAAACAATTTCAAAATTTGCCTTTGGTCGTGGGCAATTACTCATCAATTGTAACCATTACCTTTAATTTAAATGTATGATTTCTTAGGTTGGTCCTTAGGCTTCATGCATCATGCATAATATTATCGCAATGACGTCATCATGCGGCGAAGCAAGCCGCGCCGCGAACCTCTGATTTCGCTCGATTTAAATGCTTGAACAACTGTAACAAGAGAATGCGTCATCCGAGCCGAACAATTTTGAAGTCAATTTTTGCGTAAAGAAAGAGTGGTGTTTAATTTATTTTAAATTAAAATAATTAATTTCCACATTAATTTTAATTTAAATTAAATCTACAAAATAGCGATTTACAATGCTTGACAGCACTGTAGCGAGAGAACTATATATAGATTAGGAAGGAACTTGGCAATTTTTTATCCGATTTTGATGAAATTCAGCATGTACGATGGAAACGGAATTCTACAATGATTTCTGCATACAGTTCTGAAAAATGGCCAATTAGGAAGGAACTTAGTGATTTCTTAACCGATCGTGATGAATTTCAGTATGTACGATGGAAACGGGATTCTAAAATGATTTTCAGATAAGGTTCTGAAAAATGGCCAATTAGGAAGGAACTTGGTAGTTTCTTAACCGATTGTTATGAAATTCGGGACACATATGGAAATGGGATTCTATAGTGAGTTTTAGATGAAGTTCTGGAATATGGTCAACAAGGAATGAACTTGGTGGTTTCTTGAATAGTTGCCCACGACTAAAGGCAAATTTTGAAACTGTTTAGCCCCATTTTGAAATTGTTTAGTCCCGTTTTGAGGTTCTTTAGTTCCAATTCGAAATTGTAAAGGTATAGTTTATGTTTTTTCATAAAAGTTGCACCATGTTGCACCCAAATTTATAAAATAATAGTAACATTTTAAAACAAAAATATGATGTTTTGAGTAACTATGCCTAAAAAGTATTTGTAACTTTCTTCGTGTTCATGTTCTTTTGGAATAGAATGAAAAGATTAAATGTAAATCAGCTATAACTGTATGCTAATTACATTTTGTCCAATTTCCATCCGATCTCATCCGACAAATTTTTGAGTCGATCCAACCTAATAGATTCGACTGTCCGACCAAATCGGAACATCAGTAGTAGGGCTTGCCCGTTATGTAATATTAAAACTCATACAATTGTAGATGTTGGATCGGGAAATGAAAAGGAAAACAAATTAAGTAAGATTTCAAATATGTAATTGAAAAAATGTGATGTATTGATTTAATCACTCAATCGGTTGATTCCGTTATCCTATCATGGAAAATCTATACTAGCGGGAAAAATGAAATTTAAACTATCAGCGTTGATTTTACTGGCGGAGCTGATTGCGCTAAATGACGATTTAATTTGCATTAGAAACCTACCCGCTAATGGAAAATTCCTCTCATTTTCGGTCGATATCCGCTTCATAGTATAGTGGGTCATTTTTTAATTCGGTTCTTTTACCACTTTTGGCTTAAACTTAACACCTTACTATTCCTTGTGCCAGGTGTTTGGGTACGAACACAGCGCCATAGTTTAGTTTAATTCTGTAGACAGACTATATGTACGCCCAGCTGTTCCTTCTCGTCCTACCAAATACAGGCCATTTCGGATTTTGAGCTCATCCCAAATGCATTATCCATAATTTCCTTTGTCGCCAACTTTGAATCTTGGACGAATTTTATTAAAGAGGCAACAGCTTTATTTCTTTTAATAACTAATTTTTCTTTTAGAAGTTTTAACATCTGTGGTTGTATAAATAATTAAATATTTTTTTTATTTTATTTACCGCATGGAACGACGACGAATCGGAAAACAGAAAGAATCCAAGAAACCGACCCCACATAAAAAAAAACGATTGCTAAACAAATTCGATGAGCAGTTTCGAGGCAGTAGATGGCACCAGGTATGCAGCAAAATCCTTTTTAAATTAAGCGCTTTAACATTCGAGGAAATTGTCGAAATCATGAGATGGAAAAAAAAAAATAAAATAAAAAAAGAAGAAATTGAAGAAGAGGTGATGATAAGGAGAAGTGGTGCCGTATCTTTGGACGAGAATTAGTATCGCATGACGGGCAGTCAAGTTTGGATCTGACAAGTGTTAAAAAGGTGTTAAGTGAATTAAAAAAAAAAAAATAATAAAACAGTGAGCAAATGTCATTTAGACTATACAATTGTAAAAGTTGTTTTTAGTGGTTGCAGTGCAAAGCGATAAGACCACTAGTGAGTGGCAAATCGGCATCGTTGTACTGAGCAGCAAAAAAGAGATAAATCATCAGTACGCCGAAGAGAGATTGTACAAGCAGAGGGGTCATTCAGGTGAGTTGTGAGTCCTTCATTATTTTATTTTGTCCCGTCACGGTTATCGAATAGTGTCGTGACACGCTGTTTCTTCGCTTCACGTTATTTATCCGACACATGTTTTTTTTGTTTTACCGTTAGCGCGATCAAATGTAGAACGAACTAGAAATACGCGGTGGCTTTTCAGTGGTGTTTATTTGCACTCCGCCCGATCATACTGCTCGCACCCGAGCTAAGCCGGCTTATCGTGCTGGTAGACTGGCGCTCAAATCAGGTTCAGTGAGATAATATAAAGAGTCTACCTACTGGGATGAACCCAAGTGAGACAGCACGTTACACATGGTCAATAATAGATGCCTGTTTTTTTAAATTTGTTAACAATAATGCTGAAGCCACTACAGTTTTGAGTATCTAAAAGTATCTTCGGCGGTTTAAGAACATTTTGTAGCTAGACAGCATTGCTCAATATTCGGTCATCCCACATTTTATAAATTTTCAGTTCCGGAAGTGATGTTTTTACTAAGGAACTTAGGAACCATTTCAACGTACTCTCTAAATCTAAAGTGCTCCAGCGGATATGGCTATCTAACATAATATCAGTTCTTTATCTATCTTACTCTGTAACGAGTCTTTATTTTCTATAGCGTTGCACGCTTCACCGGCGACTTTCTGATTAATTCCATGAAGCTAAAAAATGACATAGCGAGGAGTGTTGAGATTGGATTTTGCATTCCCGGGAAATATTCACAATATTCCCGGGAAACGGGAATACTATTAATTTCTTAAATTCGCGGGAATTCCAACCCTAGTATGTAGGCTCTTTAATGTGTAGCGCCCTTATATTTTTCCTCAGAAATAAGCGTTTTGATATCAGTACTTAGTTTCTTGCTTTATAAATAACGCAAGAAAAACGAGTTGCGAAGTGACTATTCGATAATAGGTAAATGGATGGTAGTGAAAATGACTAAAGATTAAAACAAATAAGTGTTTTTGATAATGTGGGGATATTTCCTAAAATAGTCCCTTAAACTAATTCTATACAACCCTCTAAAATTTTGTTTCTATTAGAATTATTTAGTACTTTTGCACAAACTTCCTGAACTAATTTTATTGGGAACATAAACTTTGTAGACTCTATCTGCATGCATTATAATTTAGATTAGTTCCAGTTATTATTTTAAATATTACAACCTAATTAATTAATCATTCACAATATACAATTATAATTACTATGTGACTAAACAATTTTTCATAACACTATGCTTTTTTAGTTTTTGTCGGAAATTCTAATACAAAATTCATTTATTTGTACAATTTTATTTGTTAAATTACATTAAATTGATCACGTTTTATAATACTATTCACTGGAGAATCAAAAGTTTTTTTTTGTACGTATGATTTTATTATAGTGATTCACTTTATTATATGGTTTATGAGCTAGAGCTTGATTTTATTATTTTTTTGTCTACGTTTAATGTTTTGATGTATGTATTAGCAAATTTTATATTTCATATTATTAAAAAGTTTAAAATAAAAATAGTTTATAGTTTTTTTTTATTTTATATACCATTTTAAGTCTCGTTTACTTTAATATCGTGAAAAGCTTTTAGACTAATACTTTGATTTATTTAATTCGTGTCACGGATAGATGCGGTAGTTTACAATATTGTTTGTTGAATTGTATATGAATGGGCGTTAATCGTGAGTGAGGACAGGATTGGAAATTTTACACTGGTGATTTATATAAAAGCTATGTATCTAATATCTTTAAGGGGTAATTTTTTCCTTGCAACTATGGTTTAAACAAAAAAAAAATTATTACGAGCGTAATTTAAATTTGATTTGAGACTGTGCGTTTATACACAAAGAGATAGGAAGTATAAATCGTTTCAACGTAACAAAAACTCATGAATAATAAATAAATTAATATATTAAATAAAAGTTATTTATATATGTTGAAGTTTTAATTACATCCCCATCCATATCTCCTCTGTCACTCTATCGGTATATCAATCAATAAAAAATTTAATAAAAAACCATTAAAGGTAATACTAATTATATACGGTAGGTATAGTTACAAATAGTTTTCCATGGCGTGTACATTTTTTTTAAAATAATTTCAACCTTAATTGATAGGTCGATAGCTATTTATTTGATTTATGATTGAGAGATGCAGCTTTTGTAAATTATCTATAATTATTTGAAAAATATAAAAAATGTCAAAAATTATTTTTTGCTGTTTTTGCATTTCAATTATGGTAATTTATATAAAGCACCGTATTTATTATTTTACAATTATTATAATTAAAAAGTTTTCCATTTAAACGAAATTTTATTAGTTTAAATTTAAAATAATTTGACAAACCACAAAGTATAGTCCTGCAGACTAGATAAATGGATGATATATTTTAATTTGTAATCAATTATAATTTTAACGAGATACTAATATATATTTTGAATGTTCAGCGAGACACTTTTATAATAATAAGTGTAACAATAATAATAGTAGTGATTCATTATTATTTGATTTTTTGCTGTGTCTTTAACGGTCTGTTGGTAGATTTAAAATTGCTCTACTAACAAAAATTGTGTAGGTGTTCGTTTGACGGCCCTTGACAGGCAATCGTAGATTAAGCATCATATTACGCATCATGGTTACGCGTATATGATAGTATATGCATACTTAAAGAATGTTTTTGGCCAGACGAAATATTTGAGCGATCCATCAAACCGTTCTTATGAGTTTTTCTTTATGAAGAGTAGTCATCAAGTGAAGTCACCATTACAGTAACCAAGTGTGGTTATCAAGCGTAATAAAAAGTATGGTCAACAAGTGTAGTCACCAAGTGAAGTCACTAAATTTTGTCACTAAGTGTGATCATCAGGTGAAGTTACCAAGTACAGTTATAAATGGTAGTCACCAAGTGTAGCCATCAATAATATGGCAATTTCGTTTCAAGTTTTGGTTTGCAATTTCTCGAAGTTTTTCATTTCCCGAGAAATCGAGAATCCAATTTGAAATTTCTCGAGAATTCTCGAGAAATCTCGAAAAACGTTCCTTAGTATTAAAATCTATAGAAAAAGGGGAAAAAATTATACACAGTGATCTCAAGTTATTTACTTATATAATTATATCACGTATATTAATTCATTTGAAATATACAGTACAACAATGGGACTATAAAGTAAAATATTTTTCTTATTTTAATTTAAGGAAATAAGCTTTCAAGAAACTAATTGCGTCAACTGATTTGTCAGAGAGACGATTCCTCTTTTTCGAAACCACATCAGATGTTATTGAGAAATTCCTTTCGTTTTCGGTTGAGGTGGGTTTAACACTTCCTAGGGCGTGGTGTAGTTTGGCTAGATTGTTGCTCATATCGCCCGTCGACTCATAGAGATTATATTTTTTGACATCAGAAAAGAAACTAAATAAAAAAAAAACAACGAGCGAGTTCACCCTCAACTCACAAAATATTTATGTGAAAACTTTTTCATATAAATATCTATTAAATCATTTCAAGCCATTTCGATAAGGTTCAGAAACCCCTCCATAAAGACGGATCTGTTCGCTCCGTATTTAAACTAAGTTACATTTTTGGTTGAAAAAGTCAAGTTATTCTACTATTTTGAATTTGGACCTTACTAACATTAATTGCATTAATTGAGCTTGAGCAAAGTACAGTTCTGTTAAGTTAATCACCTAAACCTGCCATGTACGCTTTAAAATATACCATTACTCTTACACAGCAATCTTTTTCAAGATTCCATAGTAATAAATGGTCACGGCAAACTCACTGAACAACGAAAAATCGCATCGCTTTATCACTGATCAGTTTAAAACAAATTAAATTCTATCAGTTTAAAATAAATAGGTTCTATTTAGGCGCACTATTGGTCGTAAAATCATTGCAATTGGAAAGGCAATAGCGCAATACTAATAAGAAAGCATACCGAAGCGATTAAACCATTTTAAAATGATTATTTTATTATGTATTAATGTATATGTACAATTTTCACAGCTAGCTATTTCCATTTAATTTTTTTACACTACACAATCATAATTTGGGGCCCTTTTGCTCGTACCCAATATGCAATTCCAACGGAATTCCATGTGCATTCTCTGGCGAAAACCACACTCGCTCTATGGAAAGAAACATAAAAATTACACGGAATTCCATACTACTCGCCAAAGAAAAGTGTCTCAAAAATTCCGGTGTAGGTATGAATCCCAACTAAAAAGAGACAAAATCAAACTATGGAAAAGCAGTGGAATTTTATCGGAAACTCGTGTTTTTTCCATACACTTTTCCATACTAATTTTAAGCACCTTTCCGATACGAAATTTATACAAGTTTCCATTGGTATTTAAATAGTTTTCCATAGTGAATATTTGCCTTTTCCCGAGTGAATTGCCCAGTATTTCCGAGCCGTACGTAATGGTAGATTTGTAAAATAAAATTAGTTGAATAATATTTTTTTTTTATATTTATTTCAATTTTTTATGTACATATAGTTTTTAAAATTTTCTATGGATTTACTTTTATTTCTTCAATATTTTCAGTATTCGTGTAATCACTGAAATAAAAAAAATATATAAATAACATAATCTATTACACCGACAAGGTGAAGGTTTATTAAATAACCAATTTCATAAATTTTTTTTGTGGTTCATAATGGCGGCGACCAAATATTTCAAAGATTCTAAAAAAAATGAAAACAAGCTTTTCACTGAAAAAAAATGTATTTCGTTAATTTATTAGATGTTTATAATTGTCAAATTAGATGTTTGTTGTATAATTGGGATTGCAACACAAACAAAAATTTATATAATTGTTTTATACGACGCCATTAATGTGTTTTCGTTTATTTACCTTTATTGCACTGCGACCGCACACTGAATGACAGTTTTCAACACGAAACGAAATTAAAACAATAGGCATGCAATTTGCAAACGAAAGAGATAGAAAATCCCTGTACACATCAAATCGAAATTATGTGTCTTTGATATTTTGTAGTATGGAATATAGTATGGAATTATAGCTGTTTTTCCACACAATGGAAAAATTGCATACTGGGTATGTATCATAATTTTCATTTTCAAAAACACTTGCTGCTGCGGGCATATAGCAGATATTTTCACAACAAAATTAAATTAATTAATTAAAGTAGGCGATTTTTTTTTGTATTCGGCTCACGATGTTTTTGAAATGCCGGATGATGTTGTATATTGCATGTGTATGTGTAGATTTTGCATTGATTTTACGTTTATTTATTTTTTGTTCTTGTCGATATTCACACATACCTGCAATATTTTTTGTTCGGCACTTTTATTTCCGTAACCCGAGTTCTATACAATTTTTTACTTACTCCTGCCGCTAAAGATGTTTTCACATCAAAAATACAATGAACATAGTAACGATTACGATGAAAAACTCAAAAATCGATTTAATGTGCTTAACAAGAGATGGCTGAAGAATTTTAAATTGAAAATTTAAATCAAGGCGGTTAAATTTTATTTAGTATTATTAAAATTTTTCAATATTATAAAATCAATTTTCCCGGGATTTTTTTTCCTTTTTCTCGAGAAAAATAAAAAATTCAAAATAAGAATTTCTCGAGAAATTTTTCTCGAGAATTCTCAACTTGCAAACACTAGCCATCAAGTGAAGTCAGCAAGTATAGTTACTAAGTGTAATAATCAAATGAAGTCACCAAGTGTAGTCAACAAGTGTAGTCACTAAATATAGTCGCAAAATGCGGTCACCAAGTGTATTTATAAAGTGTATTCACCAAGTGTAATCACAAAGTGTATTCACCATGTTTAGTCATAAAGTGTAGTCACTAAGTTTAGTTAATACAAGTGTAGTGACCAAGTGTAGTCACCAAGTGTAGTCACCATGTGAAGTTACCACGTGTAGTCACCAATTGTAGTCGCCATGTGTAGTCACAAAGTGTTGTCACCAAGTGTAATCACCATGTGTGGTCACAAAGTGTAGTCACCAAGTGTAGTCACACAGTGTAGCCATTAAATGTAGTCACCAAATGTAGTCATCAAGTGTAGTCACCAAGTTTAGTTACCAAGTGTAGTGACCAAGTGTAGTCAACAAGTGTAATCACCAAATGTAGTCATCAAGTGTAGTCACCAAGTGTAGTCGTCACCAAGTGTATTCACTAAGTGTTATATCATGTGTAGTCACCAATTGTAGTTGCCAAGTGTATTCTCCAAGTGTAGTCATTAAGTGTGTTACGCCGCCCTCGTCTGCGTAACAGCGCTTCAAAGTTGTTTTGGTCTGATGCGTATGCATAAGCTTGACTAGGTAGCTCAGCTCTAATGATTATTGATAAGGTTACTCCTGAATGTGGATTAGGCATATCAAATTGAATAAGATCGTTGAGATTGCACTGTAGTGGATGAGAGTAATGTGTTTGTTTGTCCGTCCGTATATCTTCTTTGATGGGTGGGTCGCTTATGCGGTCTATGGTGATTGGCCAGTGTGATGATACGATGACCGAGCATGTTCTTTTTATTGAGAGTAATTGGTTTTTTTTTATGATGCTGATGCGGTATTAGTGGTGCGTGATTACAACAACGTGAGAGCAATGGAGATAATGCAGAAATTGTACGTGTGTCGGTTGGTTTTTTTTTGAGAAATTTTTTTTTGGTTGGTGATCGAAAAAAATTGAAAATGTGATATTCAAGTTCGGACGTTAGTCTAATAAAGTTCTGTGAAAAAAAAGGAATTAATATTGTAGCCTTTGGCAAATATTGTTAAATTTTGATTTTTGGATGCTCGATAATAGTTTATCGAGACATATGTACATATATATGTATTGAGTTTTTTTATTGAGAGTTAAATATTGTTTTATATAAAACTTAAACGAATAAGTGATTTTTTTTATTCATATATCTCTGAAAAAAAAACATTAAAGAAAAGCCAAGTGGCTTCATTTATTTTGTTACCCTATTTATTGTATTGGGGATATGATTTGTTTATAAGTGTTAATAAATAATAAAGAAAGTTGAAAAAAAAACTAGCTATATATTTAAAAATTAAAAAAAAATAAAAATTTATATATTTTATTTCTGTTTCACCAAATCTGGTTAATTCAAAAGCTCCGCTGAGTAGTTTCTCCCTTTGGTTGAGTGAAAAAAAAAACTAAATTGTGATAATTTTTTTTTCTGATAAAATAAATAATTCCTAAAGCCTAGTACGCTGTTCAAGTGAAATGAAATTTTCACTGGTCTCCAAAAATAAGAAGATAAATCTGACGTGAAAATTTAGTTTGACGATTCTCGTAATATTTTATATCAGATAACTTCAATTTGCAATTTAGCCCTTGTGTGTATACCCGGCCACCCGGGTGGCCATTTCAATTTTAAATAATTGTGGTGACTGCAATTTTGAAGTTAGTCGTTTCTAGCTTCTTTAGTTTTTAAACACCAAAATACAAAATTTATAAAATAAATGCAACAGCAAAGCGGACCCGGCAAGAAATTTGTTTTAAAGGATGGAAAACCCGAAAAAATACACTTGGCTACCCGGGTGGGTCGGGTGTGTACTAGCGTAAATTATTTTGGGTATACACATAAGGGTTAAAATCAAAATTACAATTGACAAATATGCGATTGAAAAGCAAGAAACTCAAATGATGAAAGGTCAAAATTTAGCTTCACATTAATCGTCCGGGAAGATAAACATGAAGTGAAAAATGTGTAGAGGTAAAATAGAGACATCTGTATTATAATACAAAAACCCCCATTTCGCTAGCTAAACTGCGTACCGCAAAGTGAAATTTAGCGGTGAAATTTTCATTTTTGTTTTCGCTTGTGTCATTTTTATATGAGAAATTTCATTTCACTTCAGCAGCGTACCGGGCTTAAACATAGAAAAAAGGGAAAAATAAAACATAGAATAAACATAGAAAAAAAAGAAAAAATCAACAATTACGTGAATACAGTGTAAAATCAACAAAAAATGAATAAGCAATAAATAAGCAATCAAAATTTCTCTGTTCTGAATTTTTGCTTGGGTTGTGTGAAACCCTACTGAAAAAAAAATTAATACGGTGTAAAACTTTTTGGAGAGTCTGTGGCAGCAGTCCGGCCATCCGGCAGTTTCAAATCATTATTAAATTACAATTTCTTTTGTTTAACGTTCATTCGACCTTTTTCTTTTATCATCAGTTAAATTTAATTTTTTTTTGTCGAAACGTTAAATTACTATTAGGTTTAATTTTTTACGTGGGCCGACCTTGATGGTAGTCGATTTTCGTTTTCACAATATATTTCAATTCATTTTATCATATAAACATTTCTCCACAGCTTTCACGGGGTGGTTGCAATCACGACCACGTTCCTTGCCGTTAATATTTTATAATTTTAATTCTGCATTAGTACTTGATTTTCTTTTATGATTATACATTTTTGTTTTGTTCGTTTCTTTCATTTAATTATTTTTTTTGGGTTAATTTACTGGTACTTCTCTATTGATTTCCTAATTAAAATTTTTCTTTTCGTTTTGGCGGGTTTTGTGGTTTCTCTCATTTTTTTTTATTTACAAATCCCGTTTCCTCATCTGTGCCAATCTGTTCCGTAATACTTGAATATCGGGTCAGTGAGTTTGTTGACGGCTGGGGAAGAAACATTGCGTCTTTTTAATGGTGATATGCTTGATCCCATGATGGAGTAAAGTAACGCGATCGTGATGTTGGGAAGGGGTAAAGTTTCTTGTGCTGGGTCTAGTTATCCTATAGTTTCCTAATCATACCAAACTAGAATCTAAAATGTCTTTTCTGTAAACAAAGAAGTTGAGTCATTTCTTTATCACTTTATCTGAAATGCGGTTATTCAAGCATTTCGTCAAGTCTGGAAAACCCCACGCCGACCCTGAGCTCTAGCCAGCTACTATACTGCACCAGACAGCTGACGTTATGTCTGTTAACGAAATCTTAAGATTTCATTACGAAATATGAGGATTCCGTTACAAGTGTAGTCCCTAAGTGTATTCGCCAAGTGTATTGACCGAGTGTATAGTCACCAGTGTAGTCACCTTGTGTAGTTGTTTGTGTAGTCACCGAATATATCCAATAAGTGTGGTCACCAAGGGTTGTCACGAAGTATAGTCCCAAGTGTAGTCACCAAGTTTAGTCACTAAGTGTTATCGCCAAGTGTATTCAAAATGTGAGTTACCAAGTGTAGTCGCCAATTGTAGTCACCAAGTGTAGTCACCAAATATAGTCAACATGTGTAGTCAACAAGTTAAGCACCAAGTGTAGTCCCCATCTTTAATTACCAAGAGAAGTCACCAAGTGTAGTCACAAAGTGTATTCACCAAATGTAATCACCAAAAGTAATAACAAATGTTGTCAACAAGTGTAGTCGCCAAGTGTAGTCACCAAGTGTAGTCACCAAGTGTAGTCAACAACAGCAGTCACCATGTATAATTATAAAATATAGTCACCAAGTGCAGTCACTAAGTTTAGTCACTAAGTGTAGTCACTAAATGTAGTCACCGGTGTAGTCAACAAGTGTAGTCACTAATTGTAGTCACCAAGTGTATTTATAAAGCGTATCTACCAAGTGTAGTAAAAATATAGTCGCTAAGTGCATTCACAAAATTTAGTCATCAGGTGTATTCACCCAATATAGTTACCAAGTGAAGTCACCAAGTTTAGTCACCAAGTGTAGTCTCCATATGAAGTTACCACGTGTAGTGACCAAGTTTATTAACTATGTGTAGTCACTAAGTTTTATCACTAAGTTTAGTCACCAATGTTGTCAACAATTGTAGTCACCAAGTGAAGTATCAGGTGTGTAGTCACAAAGTGATCACCAATTGAAGTCACAATGTGTAGTCACCAATTTTAGTCACCATGTATAGTCATAAAGTGTAGTCACCAAGTGAAGTCACTAGGTTTATTCACCATGTGTAGTAACAAAATGTAGTCATCAGGTGTTGTCACAAAGTGTAGTCATCAAGTATAGTCACCGAGTGTAGTCAACAAGCGTAATCACTAATTGTAGTCACCAATTGTAGTTACTATGTGAATTTATATAGCGCATTTCACATATGTAGCCACCAAGTATAGTCACAAAATGTAGTCTTTAGGTGTAGTCACCGAGTGTAGTCACTAAGTGTAGTCACCAAGTGTTGCCACCAAGTGAAATCATCATGTGAATTTACCGCGAGTAGTGACCAAGTATAGTCATCCTGTGTAGTGACCATGTGCAGTCATAAAGTGTAGTCTAGCATCCAAGTGTAGTCACTAAGTTTAGTCACCAAGTATAGTCACTAAGTGTAGTCAACAGTGTTTTCAACAAGTGTAGTCACCAATTGTAGCCACTAAGTGTAGTATCCATGTGTATTTATAAAGCATGTTTACCAAGCGTAGTCTCCATGTGTAGTCACAAAATTTAGTCATCAGGTGTAATCACCAAGTGTAGTCACCAAGTGTAGTCACCATGTGAAGTTACCACGTGTAGTGACCAAGTGTAGTCACAAAGCGTACCTAGTCACCAAGTTTAGTCACCATGTGAAGTTTCCACGTGTATTGACCATGTGTAGTCACAAAGTGTTGTCACCAAATTTAGGCACCAAATGTAGTTATAAATGTAGTTACTAAGTGCAATCACCATGTGTATTCATTAAGTGTATTCACCAAGTGTATTCACGAAGAGTATGTAGTCACGAAGTGTAGCCACCATGTGAAGTTACCACGTGTAGTAACCAAGTATAGTCACCATGTGTAGTCACAAAGTGTTGTCACCAAGTGTACTTACTAAGTTTAGTCACCAAGTGTAGTCACTAAGTGTAGTTACCAAGTGTAGTCACTATGTGAAGTTACCACGTGTAGTCACCAATTTTATTGTAGTCGCCATGTTTAGTCACAAAGTGTTGTCACCAAGTATAATCACGATGTGTGGTTACAAAGTGTAGTCACTAAGTGTTGTCAGCAAGTGTAGTCACATAGTGTAGTCACCAAGTTTAGTCACCAAGGATAGTCACCAATTGTAGTCACCAAATATAGTCACTAAGTATAGTCATCAACTTTCGTCACCAAGTGTTGTCACCGTGTGAAGTTTGTACTTATCCGCATAGACAGTATGAGCATCTGACTTTCAATGAATTAATGTTTCTGGTAAACAAATTCATTGATAGTCGTTTGAGTGTAATTTTCATCAGGTGTGTGGAAGATCCTAAGGTAAGAAAACACTAGTTAAATAAATTTTGGGTTTTTAGTATAAGTTATATATCTATTAGTGATTTGTTTTCCTCTAGTAGTTTGGTGAAAGGTTTTTTCAAAATAGTTTTGGGGTTTTATGAACTGACATGACTTAAGTAGTAGGTAGTACGACTTAAGGTACTGGTTTCCTTAGTCCTACCGATTTCAATTTTTTAATTTTATGAGTTTAAAGAAAATGTGCGCAGACAATTTTTTTTGTCAATAAATAAAAGCAGTTACTAAGGTTTCCAATGATCCTCTTAAGTATGTGTTTACATTCTCTGATTTCTTAAAACGTTTTCTTAAGGGATGCGACTTGAGCAACCTTACCCTATGCGTACCTATGTGTCGGGTTATATACTTAGATATTTTCCATAATTCGGGTTTGAAACGTATACAATTTTTTGGATAGATTATGTGGAGTAGGTCGCCAGTTTCCAATTCGGAAACTATACAATTGAATGTATACAATTATAATTCATATTGATGTTAAATAAAATGTGCTAAATTTAAATATGGTCGTCTAAGTGATTATTTTCGTCGTGGGGAAGTGAAAAGTGTTGAGACAAGGGCGTTGAAGCTGAATGAGCTCATTTTTCTTGCAAGTGATCGTTTTTATTTGTAATGCCGCTACTTACTAAATACTTTGACCTCTCAGGATTGAAGATTATAGCAAGCATGTACACCGTAGTACCAAGGAGCGTTACAACCTTTAAAATTAGCTTTAGTATAAATCGCTAGCATAAAAACTTACGCAGTTACGATCCAAACGGCTGTCACGTATTTTTCGTCAGCAATGAAACCAATGGCTTAACCGCAAGAATTGAAATTAAATGTAATACAGTTACAATGTATTTTATTTAGGCAATAAGAACCTGCTCTAGAATTTAAAAATGAATAAATAACAAATAATTTTATTAACAAAAAATATTTTATTTAAATATTAATTATTACTTTTAAAAAATAAAAGTTAAAATCTTTCTTTTTTGTAATACATATTAGACTTTTCCACTGGGTAGAAGACCGGTTTCGGAATTGTTATTTCTTTTCCAATTCTTTTTACAGTTATAATTTTCTCGATAAACAAATTCCTTTTTTAATATTAATTTACGACGATGGTATTATTGACTAACGTTACTATTTTTTAAAATTAAATCATATTCTCGATTTGTCCTAGTATTGATTTTGTCATTTAATAACAACGTGCAATTTTTGTTCTTATAAATTTCTAACTCTTCCAATCTTTCAATGCTTTAAAAGCTTTAGAATGTCTAGATTTGAAAAAAGTTTGATTCAATTTTGAAATGATTTTTGAAATTTTTGAAAAAAATTTCCTTTCTCCACAATAACTCCAGAACTAATGAAGATACGTACAATATGCAAGAGTACAAAAATATAGGTTTTCCTTAATTATTACTCTAGGATGAAAATTAATTGAGATATCACCGTTTTAAGTTCGCATTTGAGTGCGACTAAACTCAAAAATCACAAAAACGAAGGGTTCGAGGACGTTCAACTTTTCGGGCCTTGCTGCCCTGAAAATTCCCTGCAGAATGGTTTTTGGGGAAATTAGATATCTTAAAAATTAAGGAAGTTATTGTTAAAAAAGGACTAAATGAACTGACCCAAAAATCTGCAACGAGCCTAATACTTCGGTCGGCAGTTCCTAAACTATATGATAAGGTAATGAAATACATTGTACAGCCATCATAAGCAAGAATATCATGACTACAAATAAATCAAATCCATTATTAGATTTTCTTTTTCGTGTACAGACATTTTATTATGTTCTAGCTCCATTTTATGGATCTATTTATTTATATCTGATTAACATTGATATAGGATATAGAAATAAATGAAAAACAAATTATAAAACAAAAAAACACACTTTATAAGCTGATCTCTTTAATCTTTTGTGGAGACAACAAAAAAGAAAAAAAAACGATTTTCTTACCATGCACGACGAGTCTGATATATACAATACGCAGGGAATGATATAAAACTGGAAATCGGTTTTCATTATAATACGCTTTAGGCTAAAATTGTTATGACAGCATAAAGGATATAGAAATAAAATCTAAATAATTTTAAATACACACAACAAAAAAACATAACGAAAATTATTCCTTAAAGCATAAATTCAAGAATAAATTTTGTCTTTTTTTTTTTGTTCCATCATTTCTCGAATATTTTTTTGTGAGAGGATTAATTTCCTCTGCAATCATTCCCATTTTGATAATGATCAAATTATATTCCATTTTTTTTTTTCAAATTGCTTTGGGTGTATGTGCTTGCGCTTTTCGATATACATACACTAATTTCTAATTTCAATTCTAAATAATTTAATTTGTAATTTTCGTATTTTTGTCTCAAAATTGAATTTTTAATTTTAAAGTTTCATTTTTGATTTCATTTCAATTCATAAAATATCAACGAGAAACTTTTAAATTACATTCACCTCGAAATGTTAACCTTTTATCCTTAATTAATATTTACAGAATAACCCTTAAAAAAACGTTTGCCACCAAACAAAAAAAAGTATAGACGAAGAGGATATTTTTTTAATTTATTATTCAAATCATTTCGTCTACATTAAGTAATTAACCAACAACAAAAAGATAGAAAAATCAAATTAAATTTTCCTAACGCCAAAATCGTTGTAAGGGATGACAAACGAATTTTACTCATTTTTAATTAATAAAACTAAAATTAATTTGGCGCTTGAATGGATAATTAAACACAAATTTGCGTACATAATAATTATTAAGATTAAACAAAAAAAAAATGTTTTTGCGGGGAAGGATTGCTTCCCCTCATACCATTTAATGTGTAGTATTTGAGAGTTAGTTAATGATGAGTAAAGGAACATTTACTAAGGTTAGTATAAATTTGGGTGACCGCTTGGGAACATGATGGAACGAAATCTCGCCCCTCCCACCGCCGCACAGTGCGGCAAAATCGAAAAAAGCTGGCCAAAAGTTCAAAAACAAAGTTCCTAGATGGGTGTTTTTGTCCATTGGTTTGGCTAAGGTACATGTCTACCGTTCAGAAATCACTCAGAGAAGATTAGATTTCCTTCTACCTGCTCTACAATATTCGTCACAATGCTACCTTTGTTCGAGTAGTGTCAATATTGTTGCGGAATTGGTAAACAAGGCACTTGTTAAAAGTAATACAGAAAATCGGAAGCACAACCAAGTCTTATCAGACAAAATGGAATCAGCTTCTGAAAGTAAGCAAAATATGAAAATAAATTGTAACATACTAATTTTGAAAGTAACAAATATCAAAGAAGCAGTAATTCAATTCGATTTTTATCAATGTCAATCTTTAAAGTACGATATGTTATTATCAAAATATGTGTTGTTCTATCGTGTTCAATTGTAAAACTGTTCAGAGGTTGTAGGTGCAAGTATTATCTTCCAAATAAAAAAAAAAATTGGCTGATTTAACCTGCTTTTTCGGATTTTATTGAAGTTTTTGAAAAATAGGTTGATGAAAACGTATTGAGAGAACTTTTTGTAATTTTTTGATACATTTTTTTTTATTCAAAATGAGTTTTATTTATGAACATATCTGGCCAATATTAGCTATGGTCTTTTGATGCGAGTGAAGTTTATCCTAAATTAATATTAGATTTTACAACAACAACAAAAATCATAGTGGCATGTTTGCCGATAGAAGTATGTTTTGAGATATCGGTTTTCTTAGACATGCTTAAGATTCAAAATTTCACTTTTTCGAATAATTGATATTACAATAGGTAAACCCCATATGAAATTTTAGCGGTTCATCATGATTAAAGTACACACATAGGCCTATCTGAAAATCGTAGTGGCAGATTTGCAGATAGAAGAAAGTTTTGAGATATCGATTTTCTGAGATATTGATAATATTAAGTTTTTAAATTGTCAAACATTGTCGATTAATATGTTGTTAACGCTTTGGTCCGTTATTTAGCTAGCTATAGAGGATTGGCTCTGAGAACGTCTAAATAGTTTAAATCTTGTATATTTGGACTCTTTTTAATTTAGCATTAAGTTCAAATATTTGATTTGAATGAATTTTTTCTTGTACATATAATAAATTCGCCCGAATGTATCCTTTTTAAACACATACATACACATTTTTGTTGTTGTTGTAAAATCTCATATTAATTTAGGGTACACTTCACTCGCATGTCTTTTGACCTTTTTCGGGAAGTTTCATAATTTCATCGGTGTAGAACTTCTGAGGTTTATCGGCGAAAAAATTGGCCAAGTGATTTTCACAGTCCTTTCTTAAGGCTAACTTTAGACCGTCAAGGGAGGTTTGCAGAGATCGCAACAAATGGTAGTCAGAGAGTAGAGGTCTCGTCTATACGGTGAATGTATCAAAACTTACCAGCCAAGCTCCCTCAATTTTTACCGGATCATCAAAAATGTTGTGGTCTGGCGTTGTCATGATGGGAAACAACAAGCTTCCTATTGATCAATTCTGACAGTTTTTTGTTTGCTTGCTGCAGCCTGGTTAATTGCGGACAGTATAGAGATTAGAGTCAATGGTTTGACCAGGCTTTGGAACCTCATAACGTACGATCCTCTTCTAATCTCACTATACACACAGCATAACTTCATGGGGCGTCAATCCTGGCTTTGAAGTCGTTTGTGGTGGTTCACCTTTCTTTGACCATGGTTTTTTTCGAACGACATTCTCTTATTGTACCCATTTTTCATCTCCAGTAATGGTTTGCTTTAAAAATGGGTTGATTTCGTTGCGTTTCAGTAGCAATTTGCTGATGGAAAATCGTCAATCAAATTTTTCATCGAAAATGCTTGCAGAACCCAATCATCGAGCATTTTTGCGTATCCAGCCGTATGCAAATGGTGTAAAACTGTTTTGTGATGGATATTTCATTCCTTAGCAATGTCATGGTTGCTTATGTGTCGGTCTTCTCCGTTTTTTTGTAAGATTTCATCGACTTTTTCAGTGATTGGTCGACCAGAACGAGGAGCATTTTTGACATCGAAATTTCCAGAATTTTCCCAATTTCAAATGTGCGTCACCTTTCATAAGTGGTATTTTGTTGAGAAAAATGTAAATAAATTTAGTTTTGATTTATTTTTTACTTTTTCTTTGATATCTGTTCATGCTGTACTTTGATTATAATAAAGACATTTTTTTGTACAGTTGTTGATGTAACTTTGTCCAGGAAATACGGTTATTGTTGCGCTTTGCGCATAATTTGTTTTTATTTTTTAATTTTGCAACTCTGACTTCAGATTCGTAATCAACGACCCAAACAATCACTAAAATGATATGTATCTTGATCGTAATATGACATACAGGCTGTTTCATGAAAAAGGGTTGTCAATAGGGGATGAAGTACGGACTCATACGGACTCATAAATAATGTTAGATTATTTAGAACTGACACGCTTTGAGCAGCAATCAAAGTCGCATTCGCCATTTTTCATCATCAACCTTCAACAATTAGATCCAGTTATACATCTCTAGTATACCACCGTTGAAAGTCCTTAAGAATGTAATTTACTCCATTCAGCATCCAAAATGTTCAAAAATTTATTTTATCTGTTCAGATCACAATATTATGTGAGCAATGTGAGGATTTGCTGATATAATTCTTTACTCAGTACTTCAGTCTGAATCGCTGTGGACCATTCGAAAATTTAAAATCAGAATTAACGTTAATTATCATGTATTACCGAATCCCACCTCCTTGTCATATAGCATTTCATTTTATATATCTCCCAGCTCTCCTAAACCTATGCCATCCTAATGGCGTGGTATTATTTTAAAGTCTCCCATACTAATTTGCTATTAAGATTTATATACGACTTTGAATACTAAAAATATGTATTAAGCTCAGTATGCAGGTCGAGCTAAGATAAATTTTAGCGCGGTCTCCACAAGTCTCCATTTAATTACAGATAAATCGTCAAGCTAATAATTTGAGTAGAGATAAATTTTTTTGATTTTGTTTGACTTTTATTCGTTTATTTTTGAATGAAATTTCTGTCCAAATAATCCTCTAAATACTCGGCCATTTTGACTTCTGTCTTCTTTATATAGAGGTGTTTCCCCCTAAATATTTTGACAGCTAAATTCACCGAAGCTGCAGGCCAAACATTTAAGAATTGTTGCTGTGGGACAAATAAATAGGATTCACTGATGATAAAACAATATCTAATTATTTTAAAAACGTTTCTAAAGTTAAGCATATTGTACAAATTTAATTTTGTTGCTTTAATACAGAAAATAAGAAAACATATTTATGTTTGGCCTACACCGTTAGTGGTCAATTTACTTAATTTGACGATTGAGGAAACAGCCCTATAAAAATAAATTAATTTTACTTCATGGCTACTTCGATTATAAAATGAATCAAAATTCAAAACCGTCAAAATTTATCTTCAAATTATTGTCCTTGTGAGATAAATTGCGGCTAAAATGTTTGGAGAATTTATAGTGGCGCAATCTAGATTTGAATGAAACAACTGATTTTTTTTCAAATTTTTCACGCAAAGGTGCATACCGCTCAGCGAAATTGTCAGCTACAAAAAAAATTATTTTATTTAGCTAGCTAAATTTTATGTCAAATTTGTATGGAAAATTTATTTTAGCTCGAGCTGCATACTGAGCTTTACTCAGAAATAATACCTTTAAAGGCGATTTTATCGATCAAGATATCGTTGAAATTTCAATCATTAAAATGCCATAAAATGTCAATAAAACGTCACAGAAATGTCAATGCCGCAGAAATGTCAATGTCATAGAAACGGGAATATCTTGCTATGCTGTGGGAAAAGTAATTAAATAAACAAATTTACTAAATATTGACTACTTAGGTGTCTGAAACCGGGTCGAGTCCCGGGTTGTGTGTAAAGATTGTACGGAGGGCGCGATCCGGGAGTCTTGCTTATGCTTGGGCGTATATATTCTGATTACTCAATCAATCAAATAAACGAAACTTATTGTTCGTGCTTTCCAATATATTCCAGTAGGGAACAAATAATATAACATAATAATTTGCTATAATATAAAAAAACGACCATAACACATTGTGTGACTCTAATTAATCAATTTGACAATAATAATAATGGCATTTTGGTTTGTAAACAAGTTAGTTACGGTTATGTTAAGCATAAAATTCAAATAATGTGTGTATAAAAAGATTCTTATGTTTAATTCAATTTAATTTTAGCTCCTTATACTCTTATATTCTGGCCACCTTGACAAACAATATGTCCTCAATTTATTGGGAGACGGCATAGCTTGGTGATTAAAGGACGTAGCTCTCCATATATTTGGTGTAAATCTTGGCGACTTGTATTTTGTTATATACGCTGTCATAAACTTCTGTAATTCTACCTATGGTCTATTGGTTGAGTAACACAATTATCTTCGAGAATTAAAACAACGTCAACAACCGATATAATGGAGCAGATAATACATGATTAACCAGGTTGTTGTCGCAAAATATTTTGAATTCAGCTGATGTGAACGCTGACCCATTGTCAGAAACGATTATGTCCGGTAGTCCATGTGTAGCAAATAGTGTTCCGCAGTGATTTGATTGCACATGCCGATTATGTTGTTCTGACAGGAACCACTTTAAGAACCAATCGAGTACGACGAAGAATATTGAATTCTGAAATGGTCCAGCGAAATAAATGTGTTGCCGTGAGACTATGGGACTAAGTCGTTAGGAAAACGACTAAGAAAATCGGCATTTCCCAGTTTTGGGCCGGAACGATGAATGATGTCGAAATCATATGCGTTCAGGAAAACTCGGCGTCGAAGCATTTGGGCTGATATCACTGTAGGTACATGTTTTTCGGAACTGAATAACCCAATCAATGGACAATGATCGGTGATGATCGTAAACCGCCTTCCATACAAGCAGATTTGCAATTTTTTAATCCCAGCAACGATGGCTACTGCTTCTCGATCGATTTATGTGTAATTTCTCTCCGCTTTATTGAAGGTTATTGAATAGAAAGCAATGGGTCGTTCAGTACCATCCTCCATAAGATGAGACAGAATAACTCCTATTCCGTAGGGAGATGCGTCACAGGCTCACAGCAGAGAATGAGTGGAAGCTTCTCATGGTAGTGTGTGAGAAGGCTGATTGATGATAGTAATTTATTCAAGTCTTCAAAAGACTTTTGATGAATTAAGTTCCATTCCCATCTCTGATTTTTATCAAGGAAACGATGTAGAAGCTCAGCGACGTTTGCTTTGTCTGGCAAGGATGAATGTTAAAAATTTAGCAAGGAAGCAATGCTTGAAGTTGTTGCTTATTTTTTGGTTTTTGTTATTCTTGTTGACGTTAGATTCTGTGGTACTTGAATTCGTGCGGAGATTGTGATTGTCTTGATATTTAACTGTTTGTTTATAAATTTATATCTAAGCTACCTTAATTAATTTCCGACATACAGGTATCATGATCATTTAACGTTAATGACTAACTCAGTATGTCAGTTGATTAGGGAGTTTGTAATCTATTTCTGATAAAGTTGTAATTACCTAGCAGATTTATCGTATTGATTCAGTTCGTTGGTTGTAGTTACTTTGCTTGTTACTGTTTGAAATGAGTAATGTCTTGTTGTTGTGGTCATCAGCTTACCGCGGGTGGGGGCTGATTCTGTTTAGTCAATTTTTGTTGGTGTTCCTACTGTGAGAAGGTACCATTTGTACCAATATTAGTAATGAGTAAGGATACTGTATAGGACAGGTGAGACATGGGACATACGCGTGATTTTCTCACGTTTTGGAATCCCCCCTTCGCTTTGCCGTGCGAAGGTTTCTGCTCAAGTGTCATGCAGCCTTTTGTCAGTTATTGTTAGTAGGATGTTAGGTAGAATATACTTACAGATATATCTGATGAATGATCTATGTATCAATTTGGTTGGTCTCTTCAATTTGTGGATTATCGGCTAATATTACTTCGACGTAAATGATGATTGCAAAGAATGTCTGGTTATTGTTTAAGAAGATTTATTTTTATTGGTTCGATTTCAGAAAGGTTACACTGTTTATTTTTTATTATTTAATTTACGTGACTTATGCTACTTGATGTTTTAAAAATTACTATATTCGATCGACTGGGCGATCGACAGAATGATCGATGGACTGATAAATTATGAATTTTACAATTTGGTTTATATACAAAATTTTGTTAATATTTTACAACAATAATTTGGCAGTTTCCTGTTTTTTTCGATTTTATATTTTTGCAATTTGCAATTTCGTAATTTTTCATAAAATCAATTTTTTTTGATTTTGTAAATTTGATAATTTAACAGTTTGTTGATTTTTGTGAAATTCGCAAATTCATATTTTTTTATAAAATCAATTTTTTTTGATTGATTGTCATATTTCGGGGCAATGTTCTCTGATTTGTTATGCATGGCGCATGTGTGCTTACTTTACGCATTAATTTATGTTAGTAAATATCACATTGAGCTTTTAGTACATCTTATTTTTCTTATTCGCCTAAATTTGCTTCAAATGCATAAATACATATACCTAACAGTTTTTGTTTATTTATTTTTGTGCGAATATATATATTTTCTTTCTTTTAATTTTTTTGTAATTGAATACCGTTGGAATGCGGATTCATAACATTGACCTATATTTATCTTGTATTTGTGTTTATGAATGTGGGTAATGACTTATAAAATATGTAAAGTCATGTATTGATATTGTCTTATATGTTTTTATGCATTTATAGTGTCTTAAGAAAGTATTTATATGAATTTATTAAAAAAAAGTATGTTGAAATATGTTGGGATATTTATGTGTATTTACGTATTGATAAGATGTATTTAGATGGTTGCACAACAGGCTGTTATTTTGTCATCGGTAGATCGGGTCCCCAATGAGTCAATTTTATAACCCAGAAAATTTATAGGAGATTTAAAAGTGCTCGGAGAATAGATGCTGTAATTTATTGTAGCGAATATCGACGTCTATTATACCAGTAATTGGAATAGCATTTCTTTGGAAATCCACCAATTTTAACTCACATGGCTGGATAACCGGTTTTGAGTTCGACCAAATATGATTGAATGTATCCTTTGAGATTACCGTAAAATTGGATTCTGAATCCACCTCAAAATTACAAGGTCGATTATTTAAAAGAATTGTCACATTCTTTTTTAGGTCAGTGATAAGCGCCATTTGATTGACGTGTTCCGATTTCTTCGAGGAGGAATGTTAATTATATTGCCAAGTCTTTGGCAGATTTGAATGATGGCTTCATGAAACTAGTGTAGTGGCTCGGCATACCTTTTGAAGACGTCCTATTACTCCACACTACATACGGCATTACGGTAAGGACACATAAACCATGCATGACTTTCAACACAACCGTTAAAATGGCGAGGCGGTTAGTTTTTATTAAAGTGTGTTGATTTTTTAGATATTAATGCCTTCTCAATGAGAGCTGGTTTAGATATTAATGCCTTCTCAATGACCTTAGTTAAGGTCAATTCCTGAGCCCGCATAAGATTCGGTCTCTCGACATCCTGTCAAGAGCGTTTTCGAATTTGCAATCAGCTGCAAGTTTCAGGAAACATTTGTAGAATCTAGCGATCTCGGACGGGTGTGGTAAAAAATGGTCGGTTAGTGTTTGGGCCAACTCGGCCTCAAGTTGTGCAATTCAAAATCGCTTTGGGTGCTATTAAGCCATCGAGGAATAGTTTTTGTGTCACATCATTAATTTCTCGTCTAATAGTTTACTATTTTTCCATGGGTTCTTTTGGAAAGGGACCATCCCAGGTAAATTGGATAAGCCATAATCCTTGGAACATACATTTAATTTTAATAACGAATGGTGGTATTAATCCAAGTGGATCAAATCCATAGTACATACATATCGCATTCAATAATACTGGACGCTCCGGGAAATTGCTATCTGTTATCCATGGCAATCTGTTTGCTACTCTAGTTGCTAGATAAGGTGCGCTGACGACATTCCATAAGTTAGCATTTGAAATTCGAAACTAATGACTGGTTCGGTTGGATTAGTTCGCCAAAGAATTCTCTGGAATTTTCTATCGTCTGTATTAACCCATATTTAGCGACACATTTTCTCTGCATCCGTGGAACGGTTTGGAACAAGGAAAATCCGGATGCACACTTAGCCGATGCATCATAAATTACTCGCAATTTCGTAGTTGTGCTGGACTCCTTCAAAACACCGTGATGCAATAATTATGTAAAGCCTTACGAATCGTTCGGTGTTTCAACTTCCTTCATGTGGTTCAGCTGAAGGTAGTCATTCATAAATAAGTGATACATTTGGCACAGCTTTTTATCCTTCTTCTTTCTACAGTTCAAAAAGTTTGTTAGCTCCAATTAATAAAACGATCTTTGTGGCATATGTTATACTGAGATCAGCCAATATTCTATTCTTCAAACAGTTACTTAAAGTTACCGCGGAATCAATAATTGGCCGAGTTGAGATGATGAAACATAGGCCATAATTCTTAATATGTCCCCAGAAAGAATTAAGAGGTCCCGAATTATTAGATGTACATTGGATACTGGAATTATTAGTGCTTGGCTTTCTGTCTTCTACATCAGTAAAATGCACAAGCGAATGATGACGTTTTTCCCAGTGACGCCATTTAGCCTTTGATGTATGCCGTATGAGCTCGACTGAAACAATTGAAACAGTGTTTATTATTTTTAACACATTTGCGATGATCAATAATATTCATTTCCTTGAATTTGTTACACTGATATAGTAAATGATTATTTCCTTCACATAATGGACATGCACCAGGTGCACTAATCAAAGTTCTAGCATTCGGCTTCACTAAATTTGGCATTCGTTTTGTGTACCTAGGTACTAATCAAAGCACGTTTCATGATAAATTCAAGCAACATATCGCAATTATGAATGTCTGTATCAACGCTCTTATTAGCTAATTTTTCCTTAGTTTCGTCATCCATCTTTTGTATTGTCGCCGTCTTCCGCTTCAGTACCAATGGGGTTTGACCTAGAATCGTTTCATCGGCTGTGTTCATTATTCGTTTTATATTTTCGGCTGTTGTATGAATTGTTGATAATTCCATAAATGTTTTTATGAAAGTCTGTGGATGATGTGTTTTTTACAATCGAAGCGCTTTTTTAATTTCAACATAGGTTCAATACAGTTGGCATCAGGAACGGTTAAGTGTCTAAGAAGTGCCGCTGCTTCTGCACGTGAAAGATCTTCCAAATAATGAACCTTTTGCGTAGGCTTGAGACTTAGATTTTTGTGAATGGTCGTAGAGAGTAAGTCATAAAATGACTGCCACTCAGTGTGGTCTCCCCTAAATTTCAGTATTTGGATTTATGGAAACTTAACATCCACATTGCCCGTCTTGAAGGTATGACACCGGTTTCTTCGAAGTCAACCGAAATATTATACCCAGCTGTTAGCCGATTTTTCGTATAGCCATTTATTAAGGGTTGCGATCGTACAATAATACTTGTCTTCGAAATCAGCACGTTAACTGGCTTGCCCGCATTTTACTTGAAATATTGCATCTTCGACTTCACCATATTTAATTTTCTGCACGGCGCAGTCTCACTTTTATTTGCTCATAATCACTTTCAGTTGCAGTTCAGGCATTCGCATGATTGTATAACTTAGTAAGTGATTCCTTTATATTGCTAGATTTCTTCATTAAATCATCAACATAATATGCCATTATGATTATAAACATATCAGAGCTATTTCACTGTACAAGGATTGTAAAATTTACTGTTAGCCAGAGCTAACTGAAAATCAAAGCAACCAATCACTTGTTCTATAATTACTTCTTCAGGATGTGACCTTAACTAACGTTTACACAATGCCATGCGTCAATTACTCGTAAATCACTCGATACGCGAATATTACACTACTTTTTAAAATAACACTTTGGTAAAGCATAATTCAGTATAATCCATTTTTATTATTGATTAACATTTAACATCAAAGTAGTCGACTGTTTTCTGTTTTATTTAAAACCGTGACGTTAGATTGTTTTGTTTTTTTTTTTTTCATTTAAACTTAGTAGATCAAAGTAGCAAACATATTTTGTGCCAATAGGCGAAATACATTAAATTTTGCACTTAACTGGATCATTACAAATAAATTGAAATACAAATAAAAATGTTCGGCCCCCTAAGTGGATTACTTCGGCAACGGACTGTGCACAATCAAATTGTGAGGCATGTGTCAGAAGGCGGAATACCTGGAAGCAATTTGCCATTCTCAATTAAAGGCCGTTTTAAGTTTTCAATATTGTTCCTAATTTATTTTGGAATAGGATTTACAGCCCCACAATTAATCTTCGTTTATCAAATGTTGAAGAAGTAAATTACACTGGATTAAACTGCCACATTTTACTAACACGATTAACGCTGTATGGTGAAGAGTTTTAATTATTTTGTAAAATAAAATTGGTGTAATATAACTAAAATAATTCCGTGTTTTATTTTTCTTAACTTGTTGGTGTGTCCGATTTATACTTAAGTGAATATAATTAACGTTTGTTGTGTGGTAATTCTAACTCATTCCATTATAATCTTTAAAACACATTTTCAAACACATTCAAACTTTTTGTAATCTGTTGTGTAGATATGTCACAAAAATCTTACAACAACTTATTTTCAACATAGGATGGAGGACTACTGAAACTAATGTTTTACACTTCTTACAGTAAATGTTAAACACGTTCACCATCAAAGTACTTTGCGATGCTCACAGCTCACCGGTCAGCGCTAGCTGGGCCAATAAAACATGCGTCGCTTGTAGCATTTCTAAGCTAATTTATAAGCCGTCTTAAAGTAATATACATACCTTTCGGAGGTTTACAGAGAAGAGTAATAAAAATCTTTACCATGCCAGGAAAAAAATGTCACTATAAATTATGAACGAGTCGATCGCGGGTTTTGGTTTATCGTGCTCTAATATCCAATTCCTGTTGCATTAATTGCTTTCTAGTCAGTCGACTACCTTAAGTACTTATGAGTGCTTCATCTAGTATTTGCAAATTTGACGATTGGAACGCGCAAAAATTTATTTCATGAGTAAAATCTAACCTACAATTTTTTATTTTTTTTGTATCAAACAAATTAATAATTTTAATTAAAGAATTAATTATGTTTAATTCTGTTAACACTTCAAAACAACTCCATAATTAATCCACTCCACGTTCTTTATTCTATCCGAGGCGAATACTCCTATGAATCGTTGATTCAGTATTATCTCGGATCAATATCAATAACCTGGTATGGCCCCCAAATCTTTCGCAGTAATTATCTGCTCTCCTGCAACCGGAAGATGCTACCCAATCCTATTAGTTAGAAGTGCACCACCACAATTTGGTTTAGCTAACACCAAATCTTACAAAATGGCGCCGAAACATGGACTTGAAAGGTCGCTGTAATAAAGGTAATAAACATACCATCTATGGTAATTTTTATTTCTACGTTGATACAACCTTCTTTGACATTCGTGTCAAACGTTTGAACATAAAACGGCCGTTAGTGTGAGTTTGGCAGCCATTTGTCTACGACGCAAAAGTTTATCTGGCGACTTTTACTATGGAAAATAATTGAACAAAGAGTTTGATTGAAATTTTGTATTTCTAATGGAATCGGAATCATTGAAATTGTTGCAGAACTGTTTTGAGGAGTCTGCTTACTCTATCGAGAACGCAAGTATTTGAGTGGCATAAAGCATTTAGTGAGGGTCGTAGAAAACTTGCCTCATGCGAGTCGTCCATCCACCTCTGTTAACGATGATAACATAGATAAAATGAAGAAAATTATGCTCCAAAATCGTAGTGTTGGTATTAGAGAGATTGATGGAAAAAGCATAATCTTGATTGATGGAAAAAGCTTTAAGCCATATAGGCTCCTTTTGAGAAAACATACATAGTCTTCCTTCCGCTGTCTCATGAATATTTCCTCTTTAAGTTCCTCGTTTAGGAAAGCTGTTTTGGCATCAAAGTGTAACGCTTCCATATCGTACTTCGCTGCCACTGAAAGCAGAATTTTCATTGTCGTTTGCTTTACTACAGATGCAAATATTTATCACTGCCGAATTGCTGCAAGAATCCCTATGTGCAACCAATCTCGCTTTATATCTGCTAATTTCACCATTTGCATCGGTTTTCAATTTGAAAACCCATCTACAACCAATAGACTTTCTATTTGATGGTCATGGTACAAGCTCCCATGTACCGTTTTCTTGTAGGGATATAATTTCGTCTTTCATCGCATCTATCCATTTTTCTTTTTCAAAACATACAACAGCTTGTCTATACGTTTTCGGCTCATATGTCTCCTCCACAACTTTGTTGATCTCTTCAATGAGCCTTTTCGGTTGAACACTTTTATTTATACGACTCGAGCTGCGAATTGTATCCTCTTCAGTTTCCTTCAGTTGGACCTTAGATAGATTTTCAACATCAATACGATGTGGTTCTCTCTCAACAGAATTATCGATTCCATTGAAATATAATTCGCTGTCATTATTACTCATACTTGTATCTGCATTGAAACTAGTATCTTCTTAACGTAGTTTTTACTTCCACTTTGGGTTGCTTCCGCCACGTTCTCTTCATTTTTCTCATCAAAATACCAATTGTCGAATTTTTAGACAAATTTTACGTCACGGCTGATAACAACCTTTCCATTTGATTGATTGTAACATCTGAACGCTTTCGATTCCTCGTCGTACCCAACTAAAATGGCTCTAATAGCCTTCGAATCCAGTTTTCGCCGCTTCTCGTTTGGCATGTGTATACATAGCAAATTGCACCAAATTTCCGAAAATGTGAAACATTTGGTTTTTTGCTATACCAATTTTCAAATGGTGTCTTATTGTAACCATTTCCTGGCAAACGGTTCTGAATATACTTGGCCATTGTAATCGCTTCACCCCAAAATTTCTTTTCTAGCCCCGCATCGATGAGCATACACCTTGCCATCTCAACTAGAGTGCGATTTTTCTCTCTGCTACACCATTTTGTTCTGGCGTAAATGGCGCCGTTTTTTGACTCTGTATTCCCTCTTTCGCCATAAATTTTATAAAATCTTGATTGATGTACTCACCCCCTCGATCTGTTTGAAGAACCTTTACTTTGCTTTGAGTGATCATCTATAAACGTCATAATATATCGCTTGCCAGATGGCGTTTGTGTCTGCATTGGCCCGCAAACATCTGAATGAACTAGATCTAGAACAGCATTTGCGCAATTTTTAGTTTTCGATGGAAATTTTATGCGCGTCATTTTCCCTTCAAGACATATTTGACATAAGTCCTTACTCCAATCACCGCCACATGGCGAAAATTCAATGTCCTTGAACAATCCAGAAGATCCCAATGATTTCACCACTTCGATATCACGATGCATTTTCTCTGATGCGCATTTTCTCTGATGTTCATCAACCTTATATGCTCGTTCAACTTCCTTTAGAATGTACAAGTTATCACGCATCCTCCAATTGCCACCTGCTTCGATCCAAAACCAATTTCACAGCATTGATCCGAGGTGAACGAAACATCAAAACCTTTGGCAAATAACTTGCGAACAGAAAGTAAATTTCCACTTATTGATGGGACCCATAACACGTTTTGGATTGTCACTTTATTCTTTTCACCTATCCGATTAATAACTTCACTTCACATTTACTTGCTGTCCATTAGCAACGAAAATTTTTTCACGATAATTTGAATCCAACTCGATAAAGTTATTCTTGTTTGAAGTAAGGTGACAGGTTGCATCGGAGTCGATTATCCAACCATCTTTCAATTTTAAGGATACAAATAAAAATTCTGTCGAGCCGCCTTCAATTAAATTAACTTGTTCTTTTTCGGTGATTTTACCAGATGTCTTGTTGTTTTTCAACCATTCTTTAAACTTCAGAAAAAACAGCTCTTGCCACCTTCTGTATTATACCTTTTAGTATATACATTCAAAGCTACTCCACCATTACTGACATGTCTATCCATTCGACGTTTGTATTCCTCAATAAGCTTTGCTTGTACTACACCGGGTGTCAATTCACCTTCAGATCGCGACTCCAATGTAGTTACTAGCGTGCCATAACTATCCGGTAAACTTCCCAACATTGTTGCAGCCTTACATTTGTTGAAACAGCTCATTTATACGACCAATATGTAATTCCATGTCACCGCCCTCTTCTAGTCTCAACCGCAAAGATTGCTTCATAATTCTAACCATGCTGTTAGCTGTACTTTTCTCGTGATAGTCCTTCAAAGAATTCCAAGCTTCCTTTGCCGTTGTTGACTCCCGAATGTGGATCAATTGGTCATCCTCCACGTTGAGCCCGATTAAAGAATAAGCGGTCGAATCTTTCTTATTCCAATCATCCAATGGATCCGGTGCATCCTTTGACGTACACTCCCATACATTTTCCTAACATGTAAGTAACAGCTTCACATGGAATTTCCATATAAAGTAGTTCGAATTATTCAGTTTCGAAATCGCATATTTATTGTCCATCGTTATTTTCACACTTCGGTAAATACACTCAAATTTAGAAAATAATAACAATTTCCAGGAAATTTTTATTTACACTTGTTCTGGGCCCATAACCTGATGGAAAAAGCGTAATCAGTAGTTGATTTATTGCGTGATGGTGCTGAAAATAAACGATTTATGTTTTATAATAATTTTATTAGATTACACGTTGATTATGATGCCATGAGACTACTAGATTAAACAAACGTACAATTCAAAAACAAAAAACATTTTCATTGAAGGCGCGTTCATAAAGACTCAATTCTTTTAACAAGGCGCGTTCACAACAAACTAAATAATTGAACAAATTGATTTCATAAATAAATTTAACAGAGATATCAGAGGCTCTCGACATCTCTTATTGACATTTTGGTTGATGTTTTAGGTATGAAACGCGTTGCCACTCGACTAGTGGCGAAAGACCCGATTTTTTTGCAAGAAGAATTTCGAGTAGAGGACGCAAAAGAGATGCTTGCCAACGTAGCTGATGACCCTAGATTCATCAAACGAATTATTACTGGTGACGAGACGTTCCTTTATGAATATCACGTCGAGACTGCGCAACAATTTAGCAAATAGCGCGAAAAATTCGGCCGAAAATCATGGCAATGCTAATCGTTTTTTTCGATTACCGTGGTGTGGTTCACCACGAATTCATTCTAAAGGGTCAAATGGTCAATAAAGCATACTACTTGGCCGTTTTGAGGCGTCTATGTGAAGCAATTCGTTTTAAACAGCCGAATATGCGTGCAAACAATTGATGGATTTTTCACCACGATATAATGTGCCGTTACATTCCAGCCTGATTGTGACTGAATTTTTTGCCAAACACGAAACAAAAGTCATCGCTCAGCCACCGTACTCGTCAGATTCGGCTCCCTGTGACTTTCTTCTGTTTCCGAAATTCAAATATCCGCTCCGGGGACTAGAGGCCAACCCTGCCTAAGCCTATAAGATGTGTATGGAAAACTGGATTAACCGTTGACATGCTTGTATTGGCTCAAAGGAGCCTATTTTGAAGGCTATAATAAATATTTATATTAAAATAGATAAAAGTGTTGGTTCTTTTACCAGTCCGGGTCAAATTTGATCGCAGATGGTATATCACGTGTGCAGAAATAAATACGCATGTTTCTTGATTTGTTGATTAAGCGGATAATAAGTACCGTTTTCCAAATTTAGGGACATGCGGTTAAATTCGAAAAGATAGCTTTTGTTATTAATGTTGATTGTGTTAGACATTCAGCCTTGAATTATAATGACTCGTTCATCACTCGATTCAACGAATCATTTGATAATTAATGGAATTTAAATTTTAGCATTTGTTTTAGGTATTACATATTTAATTTTATTTTGTTTTTTATATTGCTAGCATTGCAAAAAAATTTGAAATATGTTTGAATTTAAAAAAATATTTTTTTGTTTTATATTTTTCTGAATAAAAGCAGAAAATAATTTTCACCAGCTTACAGAAAAACATAAAAATAAACCATATTTCTTCGGTTTTAGAGTATTTCATTTTTGTGGTTTTAAGCATTTTTATGTTTGTTTTAAAATTAAACTACAACATTTTTTTTTTTTTTTGTAAACATTTTTACATCATATGTATGCATATAGGGGGAGAAAAATATTCATTCTTTAAGACAGTTAGCACAAGAGAAAAAAATAAATACAACCCGACAGAATTTTCATTTCATTTTATTAAAAAGAGCATTTTTGCATATTGCATAAACATGTAATCCGTATTTTTCGTTTGTTTAAAATTTAAATTACAACAGAAAAAAAGAAAATAATAATATTTAAGAACAAGAGTACTGGAAATATACAATAATCATTTGAACTGAAGAAAATCCCAATTAAGAATTCTCGTTTTGCTTTTCATATTTTTTTTTGTTTACACCATATGAGATGTTAATATTTTTCGTATCCATTGATTTTCAGCTTGGTCGGTTTGCCTTTTATTGTTGATGCTGTGTTTTCTAAATCTAAAAATATAAAAACCAATCTGAAATTTCATGAAATTATTATTTTGCTCAAAATTTTTGAAAACAAACGATTGAAATTTAATACATTTTTTACTGGATAAAATCTGATGTTTCTTATACAAATACAGTCGTTGGCCAAAAAACTTGCGCACCTATTGACACCACATAAATATTAGTTTTAAAAATTGATTTGCTTAAATTTAGAAAAAATATGCGCAGTTTTCTGGCTGTGGCACAACAAGATTGTTGCCCAGTTTTAATGGCAGCGGTTGCACCAGATTTTTCTTTGTCGCTGAGGTCCTTTCCACCCATTTTTTTTCGAAAACATAGACTTTGATAATCTTACACAAAATTTCACTTCAACACCACTGTACGTGGTATAAATATAAATAATAATAAAAATTTTAAACATACCTAAAAATATGACGAAATACCACGTTAACCATGGTGTAATCGTCTTTTAAAAAAATAATATTTATGTGGTTTCAATAGGTGTGCAAGTTTTTTGGCCAAGGACTGTATTATGCTATTGTAGATATATTTCTAATGTTTATACGAGATCTGGATATTATAATTTTTATTCGAAGTCTATTTTGAAAATAATTTGGGTCAAACTGATAAAAATGCCGGCTTTTGTTGTGAAGAAGTTGACAGATAAATTTTCCTACAAAATGTTTTACCGAAGGGAATATTGTATAGACTTCTTAATACATATAAAGATAAACCTTTGAGTGGTTTCAGTTAATTTTTTAATTGATTTGTCTGCAACCTACGGTATTATATACCGCCATTTTTGTTCGTCATCTGGTCTTTTTATACGTGTTAAGATGTATTAAATTGAAACAAACCAATCGATCTACCTCTTTATTATGCAGAGTACCTCTACTTCAGCGCATAAAGAATAATTTTCTATAAAAAATGAAGTTACTTAAAATATTGCTGGAATTTTCTCATATATTATTTCAATTCAATTTTGTGATTTGACAGTTGAGTTTTGCACAGTTATGTGGGGACAAAATAGGGTGTCGGTAATTACACCTTTATCGTGTTGTAGTCCCGGATTTCATTCTAGCCCATACTTTTGTTACCTCAAAAAATTTTTCTTAAAACTAAATAGCCGTATTGACAGAAATTTTCAGGTATCATATCCTTTGGTTGATATAATTTTGAAAAATAACAACACAACTTGTTTATTCAATGTGCTTTATCCTTTAAAATTCCCCAAAGTTCACCTCAAATTGGAAATTTTATAAGAAAGTTGGTTAATGTAATTCTTAAGTGAAACGTTATTAAAATGCTTCTTGAATTTATTAACAAATATTAAATAATCAGAAATCCAAGGTTTAATCCTATTCATAGTAGAACGTTTAATTATTGTTGAAGTACAAGAAGATGCTAAATAATTGGACAAAATAACCAAATTCGAAATACTTGCTGAAGGGTCAGCTACGAAAATAACAGAAAAGTTGCTGAAAATTAACAAAAACTTCCTAAAATAAATTACATTAGCCAAGCCTAGGCAACATTTTCTGAACAGGGAAAGAGTTTACTTGGAAGAATAAGTCTATTGAATTCTTTTTAACTAATATACATTTAAAGACAATAGAAGAATAAATGCTGACTGACTGCTATTGCAATTGCAACCCAATTGAACAATTTAGTCCTAAAAGAGACTTAACATGATCGAGTGTTGAAATACTTGAGCCACAAGCGGTTTGGCTAAAATTAGGCGGAGAAATGCCACGGATATTTGAAACATTATTACCCCAACCACAGCTCCTTATGTATTCATTTATACAGGCTGTTCAAATTAAAATAGAAGGAATAGCGAGAGACATAATTTGCCTCGCCTGAAAACCTGGATCATTTCTGGAAATAAAGCAAATTCTGCTTGAAGCTAAAGTGAGGATCAGGAAGTAGTAAATTTTCAAGCGGACTCAGAATCAGATACAAAGGATTAAATTTCTTGCCCTATCTGAAGTGCCAAAGTAAACAAACAAATCAAGTCATTACACTTAAGAATATTCTATCTAGTAACCCTAAAAATCGCAAAAAAGGTAAATTAAATTTATTAAGCAAAAATTTACTTCCACAAATCTTTTATGAATTAAATTTTCATAATTTTTTTGACGGTTTACTGGTATCTGAGTCAATTGCGAAAATGTATGCAAATATTGATTAAAAGTCAAATACTATTTCCTTAAATAGAAATCTATTCAAATTTTAACGTTATTATATTATCCAGCGATAAACTTTTATCATCAATCATTTACATTGAAAACATTTAGAGAATGGTGACTGGGTAGTATGAGAATATGGCAAACTAAATGATAAAATTACTGAGCAACCAGATTTGTACGAAGCTACAAGTCTAAAGACTATACTGAAAAGATTCTAACCAATGAACCGTAACAACCAAAAACTGAAGCTTAAAGTTAATACATTCGAGGCAATAAAGCCAATCCCCATCTTTGATGATGAAACAATCAATAAAAAAAGACATAAATAAAACAGTCAGAACAGATCTGCTCAGTGAAGCCGAAATGAAAGCTCTCATTAACACCATTTACAATAATCTGATAGTGTTACTGAAACAAAATGACAAATTATCAGCAACACCGGCAATAAAAGACACAATTTTCACTCGGGATGAAACACTCGTGTATACGAGAACATATCGGTACTCACATCATTTCAAAAAAGATGTGGAAGAACGAGTTCAAGCAATGCTGAGCAATGACGTTATCAGACACTCCACTAGTCCTTATTCTTCCGTATTTTGGATAGTCTCGAAAAAATCTGACGCATCGAGAATACGAAAAGTTCGAGTCCCAAATTTTCAATTACACGAAGAAATTTTCGATAACCTGGGAAAGTCTGTTTATTTCTCTACATTGGATTTAAAATCAGGTTTCCATCATATTTAGCAATGGATGAAAAATCCAAAGCAAAGACGGGTTTTTTCGACTGATAAAGTGCACTTCGAATATCCAAGAATACTCGTTGGCCTAAAATACGGTCTACTGCGTTCCAACGAGCGATGTTTATCGTTACAAGGCTTAATAGGGAATATCTGTCACGTATACTGGGACGATATAATTGTTATCGAGCATTATCTAGAGAATCATTAAGAAAATCGCAGTAAAGTCTCCCCATTTCAATTGAAAAATTCAATTATACAATTGCGAGTTTCTCAGAAGAGAAACGGAATTGCTTGGACATCTCATTACCCAGGAGGGCGTTGAGGCAAATCCTGATAAAATCAAGAAAATTCTTGACTGGTTTTTACCAAGGAGCCCTAAGGAAATTAAACAGTTTCTTGGCTTATCTGGATATTATCGTCAGTTCATTAAAAATTATTCTGCAATAACACAACCTTAGACGAAGTACATTAAAAAAAGATATGCCGATGGATTTAACAGATTCAGGATATATCACAGCATTTGAAACACTAAGGAAACTAAAAGCAATAGATTAGATACTCACGTACTCTTATTTTACCAAACCCTTCATTTTAACAACAGATGCTCAGACTATACGCTTGAGAAAGAGGCATTAGCCATAATTTGGACTTTGAAAAATACCAGCTTTATCGGATCTCAAACCACTAATGCCGTTTAGAACTAGAAATCTATGACTATGATGTCATTTACAAAAAAGGGAAAACAAACGTCGTAGCAGACGCTCTTAGCAGAATTTCATGTAATTAAAGAAATAAATGCTAATGAAACAATAGGTAACAACCAATAGAAGAAAACTTAAACATTGATAATAGTATGCACAATTTAAAAAACTTTAAATTAAAAAACCATTTAACCGTGAAACTCAGTTTTATACGAACGAAAACTTTCGCAAACAACCTTTACCACCTTTGATTAGTTCACAAAATTTTTTTTTAATAGATAAACAATTAGTTTTGATTTTAAAAATTGTTATTTATTAAAATTTGCAGTATGCATTTCGGCATAATTATGTACCTACATATATGCCATCTTCAGCTGCTGTCTTTCTTGCGTCTAAAATTTTTTTTTATTAATTTACGTCTAAACTTAAAATTGTTTTCTTTTGTAACCTAAAAACCGGTATCTACATTTTGGTGAAATTTGGAGCAAATCATATACATAGCTAACGTGTGACAATACAATTAAATAGTAAAAAAGTATATAATGATGGAGGAATTATTCTTCGCGGTAGTTTAAATAAAGTAGTGGGGATTGGCTATTCATCAATATTGATCGTTATGTATATCTAGTTTTGCTCATGCCATATATAAGCTTTCCCATGCATCAAGTTGGTGTATGTCATTTATCTTTTGAGTAATTTTAAATGTCCAATGTCCATCTTCAAATGCCCGTTATTTATTGAATGGTATGTTTAAACCTTCTGTGTATAGAGCGTTTCGTTTGGCCTACATACACTTTGTTGCAATCCCCACAGCTAATCTGGTATATACCTGAATTTTCCAAGGACGGTATCTTGTCTTTTGTATTACATAAGATATTTTGTAGTTTATTGTCGTTCCCGAAAACAAACTCCATGTTGTGTTTTTGAAAAATTGATTTTGTAGCTACATTTTCCTTATGTGTTTGATAACTAATCTTGTAATTAAATTTTCATCATAACCATTTACACTAGCGATGTTCTTGATGTTAGATAATTCCTCAATGAAATTATCGATTGATAAAGGGAGACGACACATTCTGTAAACCATGCTGTCAAATGTTGCATATTTCATGTTGACCGAAGTGTGAGAGTCGTTGGTGATGTATCTTGTGGTATTGGTTGGTTTTCGATATAACATATGTCTATATCGAACGTTTGTTTCATTATTCCTTCTTAAGTGTTCCACATTTTTCTATTTCTACTGTAAAATTTATGGTATCGTACTGATAGTTTATGGTCTCTAATATTGACTCTATTTTTGCTTGTTTTATTATTGCAAATACATCGTCTACGTATCTCAACCATACTTTTGGGAGTTTGTTGTTACTGTATAAAGTTATTTCTAGATTTCTGATGAAGGCATTTGAAATAAAGCATGAGAGTGGGTTGCTCATACTCGTACCATGGGTTAATTTGTAGAATTCACCATTATATTGCAGTTCGTTTTGTTCCATGCACATTTTGGTAAGTTGTGAGTAGAGAAGTTGATGTTCTACTGAGATTTCTAAACGATTCAACCAGTCATCTATTACTTGCAATGCTTCAGGAACTGGAAAATTTGGATATAGTGATACTATGACTAAAGAAACTAGGATATCGTCATTCTGCAACTGTATGTTTTTTATTTTGTCCACGAAATCAAAACTATTTTTGACACTGAATCAAGAATTACCAAAAATCCATAAAGAGGGGAATAAAATGGGAAACATTGTTGGCAATACTAACACACCGTCTTATACAATTGCGAAGTAGTTAGTCTCGGAATTCAATAAATATACCCCCCCGCCCCTCTGCCACCTTCTGGATTCAGTGTCAAAAATAGTTTTGATTGAATAATTCCTCCTTCATTATATACCTTATTACTATTTAATTGTATTGTCACACGTTAGCTATATACTTTGCTCCAAATTTCACCAAAATGTAGTTACCGGTTTTTAGGTTACAAAAGAAAACAATTTTAAGTTTAGACGTAAATTTATAAAAAAATTTTTAGACGCAAGAAAGACAGCAGCTGAAAATGGTTTATATGTAATTATGCCCAAATGCATACTGCAAATTTTAATAAATAACAATTTTTAAAATCAAAACTAATTGTTTACTATTGTATTAAACAATTTTTTTGTGAACTAATCAAAGGTGGTAACGGTTTTTTGCGAAAGTTTTCATTCGTATATTGATAATAGTGATTAGAAACAATACATTCAGCTAACACATCGGATGATTATTATATACAGTTTTCAGAACGCCCCATAAATTATTACAGAAACCAAATAATTTTTAAAATTTCCAATTTGAACACAGTAATTTTGGAAGGAATATTTCCCAGATTACAAAATATTTAAAACGGTTTCAAAATGAAAACAATCTGCTATTTTAGTACCTGAAATGCTATTATATATCAAACACTACAAGAATCATTCTGTGAACATTTCTTCCTATCCAAAGTATAATAAAGTCAAAGTATAATAATCATGAAAGAACACAAGAGAGCCCACCGTGGAATTAAGGAAGTGGAAAGTCAACGACCGTACTTTTTCCCGAACATATTAAATACAATTAAAACCTATGTTAATGCTTGTAATAATTGTATAATAAGTACGACAGGAAGCCTTATAATAACATTAAGGTTTCCCCAGACCTATTACACAGAACCAATTGAATCGTTTATTCTTGAAAGGGCTCATGTCCACTTTTTGTCAAAATTTGTATTATGACGGTTTTGTATCACAGACACTTACATACGTTTTATGACAAGACGAAATTACCATATGGATAATGGAACGGCACCTACCTTGCAAAAAAAAAATCATTTATTCTAGAAAGGACACATGTCCAGGCCATGTGCTCTTTTATACTAAACTAATATTTGTAAAGAAGAAACGTGAAAAAGAGAGAGTAATCATTAGTTATGTAACGATTATCTTTCTTGTAACAATTAACCGTAATTCACATTAAATAATTAAAACAAACATTGACATCATTTTAATATATAAATTATTAATTTGATTAATTTGAAATTTATGATTTTTAATAAATACACATTCTGTTTTTGATTTCAGAAATTATTCCCTCTGAGGCTGTTTACAGAATGGTTAAAAATGAAATAAAGCTGAATTTTGGGGTTATTTTTCAATTATTTCAAGAATAAACGATTCGTTTATTCTAGAAAGGGCTCATGTCCATGCTTTAAAAATGAGCATAAAAGCTGAAATAATTGACAAATAACCTTAAAATTCAGCTTAACACTTCATAGCGACTCACATTTTCATCAACAAACTCAAATTCCCTTCTAAACTTATTTTTGTTGACAATATATAGTTTTTTTTATTTCCTGAATAATTTGAAAAAGTGGACATGAGCCCTTTCAAGAATAAACGATTCAATTAGTGTTTATTATTGATTCATTTTCGAAACATCTTCAGATGATTACTATCAATACCAAAAATGTAATAGACGTCGGTTTAACTAAATATTTCTTATTATTTAGGATCCCTAACAAAATTGTTTCAGATCATGAAACTACTTTTCAATCTATACAATTTAAAGAATACCCAAATAAATTAAATACAAGAATAAACTATGCATTATCTTCAGAATCCACTGTGCAAATTGAAAAACACATGCAACCATATAACCTTTCCCATCAGTTATCACATATTTATTACAAATAATTTTCTAGATCAACGGTTTGTAAAACTTGCGTTAGATACGTATTATGATATTCCTGACACTACCCTATTCCTAATTGTTACTGGATCCGATATCAGTATTTTAAAAGTTGGTGTCATAAAAGATGAAACAAATTGTGATTTAGATTTAAAGTTTACCATATTGTTACGGTACATTGGAGGACTTACACGTTTTTAATATTTTTTTCCTTAGGATTAGCAAATCAGCGGATACGGGGTGTTATTTTTCTCCAATCGTTAGTGACCGAACAAACTAATACGTGTAACTCATGAACATATAGAATAATCATCACTTAACCCTCTCAAACGCCTTGTACAATATATTGTACATCAACTTTCATCGCTTCGACCAACCGTAATTTTTAATTTTTGTCTCATTTCTCTTGTGCGATCGTTCTCTTATGTATTTATGTTCACACTACAGTTTTATGAGCAATGCCATATCATAGCAGTGCATAATTGTGCTCCGTATTTTATTTTTGGAAGAAAGGCAATTTTAAATGGCGTTTGAAAGGGTTAAGTTAACAACAACCATTATTGATAATAATCACCATACAAATAAAAAGATTTATCTTTGCATTTTTTCTTTTAATTTAATTAAGTAAACAAATTTTTATCCATTAATGGCATTAACTATAAACTAATTAAAATACTAAATACTACACTAAACTAGAAGACTAGTGGTAATGGTAACATAGAGACAGAAACGTTTAACTTGTTGTTTTTTTTTTTTGTTTTGTTTCTAATCTTTTTAATTTTATCGTGTATGATTATGATTCACTCGTAAATTTTTAGCACAAAAACATAAATAAATATTTTTAAAATGAAAATTCAAGCATGAAATGGGCTGCCATAGGCACCCCCCAGTAGAGACCGTATTTTAAAAAAAATAAAAACTCACCTGTCATCTCCCGTAGAGCGCTCCAAGGTCGAACAAGGCTGTAAAATAAAAATTGTCTTTGCCCTACTAATTAAACCGCGATTGAATTTTCACTTAAACACCGTACACGTATACTAATTTTGATCTAACACGATCATACACAATATGTATAAAAAATTATTATTTTTTTTTTTACATTAGATTAATTAATTCAACTTATTTGATCTTAATAAAATTTTTTTTATTTTTTTTAAGGAATTGTAATTTTTCGTTGGAAATTATTGATTGGAAACCTTAACCGGTATTCCTAACTGTACGCACTATTTGACCAAAAAAAAACACTTAAACTAATAACACTTTGTTTGTTCTTGTTGGTAAGATCTCGAACATGCGCGGCTCTGCATCCAACAGCTGATATCAAGCTGTGATTTAATTTATTGTGAGGATATTTGGATCGACACCGCAAAGTCGCGCCTCTGTCGATTTGTTTCTCCAAAATCTTTGCAAAATTGTTAATGCAATAATCGATCAGTTTTACTGACTCTAAAATAATTTAATATACATTTAATGAATTTCATTAGAAAAGCGTTAGCTTTAAAATCAATTAAATTTACCTTCTGATATGTGATAAATAAGTGTTAAGTAAGAAAATGTACAATATTAATATGTGTACAATACCATTCCAAGTTTTTGTTTGAATTTTTATTCATTTTAGCCAATTTGGTAAACAATTTATAGATTCCGTTGTAGCACTGATATTGCAAGCAAAATTCTGCAATGCAATTACGTTTTTAATTTTATTTATTTTTTTTTTTTATTCTTTGAACTTTTCACTACAGTTGTTTGAACGTTAATGACCAGATAACAAATTTCAATTGCATCTCAATTGCATTGGAATTTGATAATTGGTAGTGGTGAGAATCAAATTTTCATACCATTACGCGGGCGAATGGTTATCTTCGTGATGAGATAAATGATAAGCCGATACACAGTCAGATATGTATATTATTTTTGGTATAATCTATGGTTTCCATCACCCAAACATTTGTAGTATTACAATGACATATTTTTTTTCCTGTTCAGATTCATTAAAAAAACGTAAAGCATATAGAATCAAAATTAAGATGTGGCTTCTTATTTAAATGCCAGTAAACATTATTTTAGGTCAGTCATTATTCGTTTATTAGGAAATTTAAAGAAAATGAGTTGTAACAATATAAGGGATTTAGTCAGAACTAATCGAGACGTTAGCTCTCTGTAACGGAAATATAAAACTATCTCAATCATCCTTCATTATTCTTAACTTTCAGATAGTTCCCGATAAAACTCCTATTCCGTGTTCAGCATAATTAGCAAAGATTTTCTTACCAAACAATAGAAATACCTTTTCCTTCAAGTCTAATATTTTTACAACTTTGTTCAAGGTTTTCTAAAATAATTGTTCCGCCTAGATCAGAAGCAATGGTTCAAATCACAGTTAATACTTCAAATAATTCAGAATTGATCTGTTCTTCTAAAGAAATTTGCTCCGAGATATTCATAGCAAATTCTATAATTAAGATATAAAATAATAAAGCCATAACCAACCTGTAGAAGTAGATGAAAACATTAGTCTGAATATAGATCCTCTTTCAAATTAAGAATTATTTTATCTCAAGGATTCTTGGTCCAACCAAATTAACGAAATGCTCAAGAGGCTTGAACTCTTGATTTGTACTAAAAATTTGTAGAACATTCAATGATATTTTCTATATAGAGGGCGATAAATTATCAGTCACAAACGCCGCTAGCCACCACATTTGTACTCCTTCCGATGGTCCTTCTACTTATATCAAACAGTTTCGGTTGCCGTATAAAACAACAGAAGAAATTAATACCCAAGTTGAGGAGATGCTACAAAATGGAGTCATATAAAATAGCAAAAACCCGTGGAATTTTCCATTTCTCGTTGCACTGAAAAGTCTGACGATAATACAAAAAAAATGGAGAGTCGTGGTGGATTATCGCAGGCTAAATGATATCACTATCAGTGACGTATACCCACTTCATAATATAGTGAAGATTTTTGATCAAATGGATCGTTCTGTATATTACAGTACACTTGATTTAAAAAGTGGTCATCACCAAGTTCCTGGCTTCATGCCTTTCAGATTAATTGGAGTGCCAGCTACATTCCAAAGGCTTATGAAATCTGTCTTAAGTGGCTTAACCGGTATAAAATATCTGGTTTATTTAGACGATATAGTCTTATATGGTCGTAATTTAAAAGACCATAATGAAAAATTGATTGAAGTTTTTAAGTGTTTCCGGCAAAATAATCTTAAATTGAATGCAACAAAATGCCAGTTCCTCCGCCGAGAATTGAACTATCTTGGCCTTGTCATTAGGTCATCAGGTATAAAATCTGATTCTAAAAAAAATCATGCTCTCAATCATTTCACAGTTCCTCAAAATGTTAAAGATATCAAATCTTTCTTTGGCTTATCAGGCTGTTATAGGAAATTTATTCAGAATTTCGCGGAGATTTCAAAGCCCCTAACCGAATTTCTAAAGAAAAATGTAGTTTTCCATTGGGATTGGCTTTTTGACGAGGCTTCTGGTAAACTTAGATCCGCTCTTATAAATGATCCGGTCCTTCAATATCACAGCTTTGAAAAATAATTTATCATAGCATGCGATGCACCTGACGTTGCACTTGGAGCCATCATTTCCCAAAATTTGACGAATCCAATCTGCCGATTGCTTATGCGCAAGTATAACTCTAAATTCCACTGAAAAAAATAAATATCCTGCTGTCGAAACAGAATTTTTAGCCATCGTTTTTGCAGTTGATCGATTTCGGCCGTATATTTATGGAAAACAGTTTACCCTTGTAACGGATCATAAACCGTTGATTTGGATAAAAAACATAAATAATTCGTCATCTCGTCTTATGCGATGGAAATTCAAATTAGCCGAGTATGAGTATTCTATAATTCACAAGCCTGGTAAATTAAACAAAAATTTAGAGGCGCTCAGTAGAATAAAAATAGATGATACAAGTGACCTAAAACCAAATAATGTAGATACTCGATCTAAATCAAAGCTAAAATAATGCTGATAATTTTCTTGATAATTCTATAACCGAATCCGTTACGTCAACCTCTAATCCACACCATTTTCAATCCAGTTCTGATTCTAATATCGTATACATCAATAACACCCAGAGAAAATAATTCCGTAAGTCACAGTTTAGAACAAATACACGGAAAAAAATAAACAGGTCCTCAGCTAAGAAAACGAACTTTTAATTCAAGAAAATGTACTTTTTCTTGATTTAAAAGCTAATTTCCTTATTTCATTCGAATTTTTCTTCATTTCAAGAAACGCAATTGTTACATGAAGAAAAACTCGAAAGAAATAAGAAAATTAGCTGTTAAATCAAGAAAAAGTACATTTTCTTGAATTAAAAGTCCGTTTTCTTACATAGCTGAGGATCAGTTAATTTTTTCCGTGATAACGCCAACTATTAAACATGTTACTGATAAAAATAAAATTAATCAAATTTTACTCGAATTCCACATATGTCCTCTTGGGGCTCATCAAGGTTTTACACGCACGTATCGTCGAATAAAAACATATTTTTATTTTGATAAAATGCTGTCTGCTGTATTAAAAACCTTATAAAATATTGGGCCTATCCGACACCTCGGACGACACTTTCCCCAGAAAGCATCCGTTAAAGATCACCAAGCCAACCATTTATATTTTACAAACATTTTCCGTTATTTCTCTTCCCCAATACCACAATTGGTCACGACAATATAGTAAATCTTCTACCTTCATACCACCAAATCACAGACTCACAAATAATGTTAGATTATTCAGAATTGACACGTGTTGAGCAGCAATCAAAGTCGCATTCGCCATTTTTTCATCTTAGACCTTTAACAATTAGATCAGTTATACATCTCTAGTATACCATTGAAAATCCATAAAAATTTAATTTACTCCATTCAGAGAGCATCCACAATGTTCTAATATTTATTTTCTGAAAATTTGTGCCGTTTTTTATATCTCCCAGCTCTCCTAAACATGCTCCACCCTAATGGCGAGATATTAGTTAAAAGCCTCCCTTAACCAGATTATTTACGAAAACCAACCTAAATTATAAGAAAAAAAAATCTGAAACAAGTAAAAACACACAAACACACGAAAAAATCTGTATCCGCCTCTGTTGAACAATTTTCTGATATGTGGAATCCGTGATGCTCCAATCATCAATCATGTTTCCAAGTTTATATAAAATTTAAAGTAGAAATTTAGTTTTAAGATCTAACTCGATGTATTTTAATTTCATAATTGTACGATGGATACCCTCAGAGATACCCTGAAATTCTAAAAAAAATCCCTAAAAACACAAATGTAATTGCCAGAAGATCCCATTCGATTTTTATTAAATGCGATCAACTACAACTTTGTAAAAAATACTTGCTGCATAATTTCCTGCCATCCTTGCGTGGAGAGGACCAATGCTAAGCGGTTTTGGGGAGTTCTCTATTTTAGCCGTTGTTCTAATGTTCTAATTTCTATTAATATTAAAATTTTATTAAGTCGTCAGAGTGGGGGTTTCCACCAATATACAACGAATTAAAATAACTTTTCCAACAAATTTTAAAATCGAAAAAGTTGATTTTTTGGGAACTTTTTTCTTATCTAATCGAGGGTAATCCTATAAATTATAGTTTAAATTTCGCAAAGACAAGGAAACTGTACACGAAAAGGTCGATAGCGGAATTGATCTCGAAATTAGCTAGAAATTTAAAATTATTCGAGATTATTACTTGAGATTTTTATATTATTTCAGAATCTAGCATTGAGTTGCAAAACGTCAAACAAACTTAGAAACAATTCGAGATTATTATTTATGATTTTTCGAGATATTTATCTCGGTGATATAAGTATACAGGCGGTGCGAAAGTAGCTTTGGTATTCTTTCAGTCGGCTGGTTTTCCAAAATCATAAACAAAACACTGCAAAACACGTTTGTATATTATTTTAATGTTATTGCATGAATTCACCAAATTCTAATTGGAGGACTTTACAAACCAATGATGTGAATAGTTTTTCGCTTTCTATTGTGAACTAGAATAAAATTGAGTTAATTAAATTCAATCAAATCGTCCATTTTACCATTATTATGTACGTCATTCTATTCCCCCTAAATTAAATATTTCTGTAAAAGATCCCGAAAGTTTCAGAAAGACAGATGAAAAATATTATTTTTGAAACATATAAAAATAAAGTTTATATGAAACAAGAAAAGGCGTTTACCCTACTAAAAAACACAAACGAACCAACAACAGTAAAATTATATTGAAAATTTGTACAAAAAAAAAAATCCTTAAAAACAAATGGGAAAATGGATAAAGAAAATTTTATTTTCCACTTGAAGAATTATTTACAAAATAACCAAAATAAAAGATTTTTTTTTTTTTTGTTAAATTGTTAAATAGAAGAGAAACATTTTCATTGAATGATTCAATTCCCATTGAAAACCAGAAATAAAAAATGCTGGCCTATTTTTTCCACAAGAATCTCCTAAAAAAAAACAAAACTTTAAAACCAAAAAAATGTGCTTCCGTTTTTTTGTTTTTTATTTGTATATAGATCGATCTCTAATACACAAGCAAAATTAGAAAATCAGTCTATTAGAAGAGAACAATCCCAATGTTTTATATAATTTTTTCAATATTTTACGGACAGTTTTTGTCCGTTTTTTTTTTGTGGACATTCTAAGATTCCAATAAACTGGAAACAAATAGAAAATGTGTCCCTTTTCATATTGAAATAAATAAAAAAAATATTTTTTTGAATTAAAATTGTTTGGTAAAAAATATCTTTTATATGGATTATCCATAAGGGCTTAAGGTTATCCAATCCAAATTCTACGAATACGTTATTGTGCGATAATACAAACAGTAGATTAACGAAGGTTGTACGATATATTGAGCATTATATTATCAATCAATACAATTCCAACATGAACTACATAAATATTTATCGGATACTTTCTCAATATTTAAATGTTTTGATATTGTGTCTTAAAGGGGCGATTAAATTTTTAAATGTTTTGTAGGGTATTGTGTAACGGAGGCTTGGCACCCTCCATTATCAATCTATCCCACATCAATCAATTTCCAAAATAACCATGCCAACACGACCTTGAATATAACGACTTCACAATTCTGAATGAAATAGAAAAATGTGTTGGCGAGTCCAATTTCAGTTGTTGTTTTGTTTGTTTGATTAAATGTGCTGATGTTAACAACTGTGTATACATACATAGGTGGGAGTCCTATAAGAAGTAGGAAAAAAAAAATACATAATGATCTCTTCTTTCCGTGTCGCTACCCATAAAATATCCTCTAAGAAAATGCGGATTAAGCAAATGGCAATCTTTGTTAGAATGTAATATGAATGAGGTTTAGTTAAAATAGTGCTCTATTTTAACTAAACAGATATTTTTTTTTATTTGGAGCATGGGAAAATAAATTAAAAAATGGATAAATATAAAAAATTTGGAAAATAACGATTCCACATAAAGTAATTTAGCAAAGAAAAACGGAAAAAAACGAATTTTTTTTTAAGTTGTTGGTGAGGTGGGGATAACTCAGTGATTTGCGAGCAAAATTTGGTATATAAAGTGTTCGAAAATTACTGAAAAGGAGAGTCTAGTTTGGAAATAAAAACTGAAATATAGTAAAACTAAATTTTTTATGGAACGTATGGAATTTTTTGTGAAGGTTTACAAAGTGTGACAAAGTGTATGTAAAACTGCAACACTACAAAAACGCATGTAATCTCTTACATATATAATATTTTTCCAAAACGGAAAAATGTTTGGAGCACAAAATCATACCTATATAATCTCTTATGGAGGCTCCAAAATTAACATAAATTCAGGTTAAAATAATTGTATACGGGAGAGGCAAAACGTTTTTAGATTGCAAGGTAGTTTTTTAGATACATATTGAGATACATTTTTTTGATAAGAATTTAGAATTTCGAGTTATTGTGAATGATATCAAAATATTGGTATCGCTACGCGATGAAATTGTTTATGAATGATGTAATTTGCTCATGTGCCGTGCTAAAATAGGACGTGAGAGCGTCTGACTTAAAGTAAAAAGTTTAAAGTTAAAGTTAAAAAAGTTATAAGTTAAATTAAAATTAAAGTTAAACTTATAAAGTTAAAGTTAGAGTTTAAAAGATAAAGTTAAAATTAAAAAAAAATGAAAAAATTAAAGTTAGAAACTTAAATTTAAAAAGCTTGTTAAAAGTTGAAGTTAAAAAAATTAAAGTTAAAACGTTAAAGTTTAAAGTTATAGTTAAAAAGTTAAAGTTAGAGTTTAAAAATTGAAAAAACGTTAAAATTGAAAAGTTTGTTAAAAAGTTAAAGTTTAAAAGTTAAATTTTAAAAATTTAGAGTTAAAAAAGTTAAAACGTTATATTTAAAATGATCCTTAAAATGTTAAAGTTGTAAATATTCAAAAGTTAAGTTCGTTTTCGTTTTCAAATATTTCTCTCGAGGATTTACAGTCTGCCATTTGGAATGTTAAGTCGGAATCTTCTGGTCTGGATAACGTCAATTTAAAATTCGTTAAACGAGTTTTCCCTTTCGTCTCAAAATATTTGTTACATATTTTTAATTTTATTCTCACATCCTCTTCCTATCCAGATCAGTGGAAGCTAAGTAAAATCATACCCATGCCAAAGATTAGTAATCCTTCAGAGCTATCCCATTTGAGGCCAATTAGCATTTTAAGTTCTCTCTCTCTAAAGCTTTCGAGATAGTTGTTAAAACTCAAATTCAATCGCATCTAAATAGCAATAGTTTAATTAGTTTCTTCCAATCTGGGTTTAGAAAATTTCATAGCACATCTACTGCGTTATTAAATGTATGTGATGATATTAGGCGTAATATGAATAATAGGGAATTGACTTCTTTAACTTTGTTAGATTTTTCTAAGGCCTTTGATTCTATTAATCACAGAATTGTCTTTAACAAACTCTTATCTCAGTTCAGATTTTCGGTTTCCGCTGCCAGACTAATTTTTACCTATCTTTCTAATCGTTCTCAGGCAGTTTTTTTCGACAATTCTTTGTCTGATTTCCTTCCTGTAATTTCCGGCGTTCCTCAGGGTTCAGTGCTGGGTCCTCTATTGTTTTCTATGTACATTAATGACATAGAATCCTCTATTCACCATTGTTCATTTCACATTTTCGCTGATGACGTCCAAATTTATAAAAATAGTCGTTTAGATCAGGGTTCTATTGATAGGAATATTTCTCTGATAAATGAAGACTTAAGTAATATCGCTAGTTGGTCGGTCTCTAATAGGCTCGTTTTAAATGCGAATAAATCTCAGTCGATCATAATTTATAAAAAATCGTTAGACACCTCGTCCTTTCCTGGTATTTTTCTGCAGGGTTCGCTAATTAGGTATTCAAATACTGTTAGAGATTTAGGCTTAGTTATTAATAAAACTCTTTCTTGGGGTGACCATTTAGTTAGTATTAGTAAGAGGGTCTTTGGTATGCTTAGTTGTTTGTATAAAGTAGTAGGATTTTCTGATAGTCAGTTTAGGAAAAAAATGTTTTTGTCTTATCTTCTTCCTCATTTTATTTATGGTGACGTAGTTTTATTCGGTATGCTTCAGGAAAATATGAACGTTCTCCAAAGATGTTTCAATGCATGTACTAGGTTTATTTTTGGTATTAGGAAATTCGATCATATTTCTGCCTACTCTAGCCTTGTTTTAGGATGTAGTTTATCTACCTTTTACGAATTTCGCGTTTGTCTTTTTATTTTTAAACTTCTCAAAGCTAAGAAGCCTTGTTATCTTTATAGGAAGTTACTTTTTAGCAGGTCTCATTCCTCAAACTTCCGCCTGATTCCGGCCAAAAATAGTTGTAGGTCGCTAAACAAATCCTTTTACGTTAGGGGCGTTTCTCTTTGAAATTCAATTCCATTGGAAATTAAGAGTTTAGGATCGGCCAAATTATTTAAGTCAAAATTTTTGGAGTGGCGTGATTGATGGGCAATACGTAGTATTATTGTTAAATTTTAATATTATTTCACCTCTTGCTGTACATTTTATTGTAAATGAGCTATTGCTCAAAATAGAATGTGTATGCATGAGATGGAAATTGTTTGAAAAAATTTAAAAGGTTTTTCTGCCTAATGGAAGCAGCTTAATCATTTTATTTTTGTTCTTTTGTTCCGTTTACTCTGTTTCCATCTGTGCTTTTCCTTTTAATACTAAATTATTGTTAAAGTACAATAAATAAATAAATAAATTGGAATTGGAATTGGAAAGTTAATGTTTAAAAAATTAAAAAATTTACAAGTTAAAGTTAAAAAGGTAAAGTGAAACAGTTAAGTTAAAAAGGGGAAGTTAAAATGATAAAGTTAAAAAGTTAAAGTTAAATAGTTTAAGTTAAAATTTAAAAATTAAAGTTAAAATGTTAAAGTTGAAAAGTTAATAGTTAAAAAGTTAAAGTTATAAAGTTATAAATAAAAAGTTTAAGTTGAAAAGTTAAAGTTAAAAAGTTACAGTTAAAAAGATAAAGTTAAAGTTTAGAAATTAAAGTTTTAAAGTTGGAAGGTTAATGTTATAGCTAAAAATAAAAAAAATAAAAAGTTGAAGTTAAAAAGTTAAGGTTAAAAAGTTAAAAATTAAAAGGTAACGTTAAAAAGTTAGAAAGTTAAAGTTAAGAAGTTAAAAGTTTAAAAAATAAAGTAAAAAAGAGTTAAAAAGTTAAAGTTAAAAATTGAAAGTTAAAAGTTAAAGTTTAAAAATTAAAGTTAAAAAGTTAAAATTTACAGATATAGTTAAAATGTTAAAGTTAGAGTTAAAAAGTAAAAGTTAAAAAATTAAAGTCGAAAAATTTAAAAAGTTTAAAAGTTAAAGTTAACGTTAAAAAGTAAAAAAAAAATTAAAAAATTAAAATTAAAAAGTTAACAGTTAAAAAGTTAAAGTTAAGAAGTTATAAAGTTAAAAAAGTTAAAAGTTAAAACGTTAAAATTGGAAAGTTTGTTAAAAAGATAAAGTTTAAAAGTTAAAGTTAAAAATGTTATAAGTTAAATTAAAATTAAAGTTATAAGGTTAAACTTATAAAGTTAAAGTTCTCGTTTCAAAGTTAAAGTTTAAAAGTTAAAAACTATGAAAAGTTTAAAAGATAAAATTAAAATTTAAAAAATTTAAAAAATTAAAGTTAAAAAGTTAAGTTAAAATGTTAAATTTAAAATTTTGTTAAAAGTTGAAGTTGAAAAAGTTATAGTTAAAACGTTAAAGATTAAAGTTATAAATAGTTAAAGTTTAAAAGTTAAAGTTAAAAGTATTAAAAATTTAAAAAGTTAAAATTAAAAAGTTAACAGTTAAAAAGTTAAAGTTAAGAAGTCAAAGTTAAAACAGTCAAAAGGTTTGAAAGTTGAAAAGTTTGTTAAAAGTTAAAGTTAAAACATTTAAAAATTTAAAGTTAAATAAGTTAAAACGTTAAATTTAAAAAGATTGTTAAAAGGTTAAAGTTGTAAAAGCTCAAAAGTTAAAGTAAGAACTTTGACAAGTTAAAAAGATAAAAATTTAAAAAGTTTCAAAGTTAAGGTTTAAAAAATTAAACAATATACATACAAGTTAAAGTTAAAAAGTTAAAGTGAAACAATTAAGTTAAAAAGTGGAAGTTAGATAGTTAAATTTAAAACGTTAAAGTTTAAAGTTATAATTAAAAATTTAAAGTTAGAGTTTAAAAGTAAAAGTTAAAAAATTAAAGTCGAAAAATTGAAAAATTTAAAAAGTTTAAAAGTTAAAGTTACCGCTAAAAAGTAAAAAAAATTTAGAAAATAAAAATTAAAAAGTTAACAGTTAAAAAGTTGAACTTAAGAAGTTTAAGTTAATAAAGTTAAAACGTTAAAATTGAAAAGTTTGTTAAAAAGTTAAAGTTAAAAAGTTAAAGTAAAAGTTAAAGTTAAAAAAGTTATAAGTTAAATTAAAATAAAAAGTTAAACTTACAAAGTTAAAGTACTTGTTTCAAAATTAAAGTTTAAAAGTTAAAAAATATAAAAAGTTTAAAAGATAAAATTAAAATTTAAAAAATTAAAGTTAAAAAGTTAAGTTAAAAATTTAAATTTAAAATTTTGTTAAAAGTTGAAGTTGAAAAGTAAAAAAAATTTAAAAAGTAAAAATTAAAAAGTTAACAGTTAAAAAGTTGAAGTTAAGAAGTTAAAGTTAAAACAGTTAAAAGGTTTCTAAGTTGAGAAGTTTGTTAAAAGTTAAAGTTAAAAAATTTAAAAATTTAAAGTTATAAAAGTTGAAACGAAAAGTTGAAGATTGTTAAAAAGTTAAAGTTGTAAAAGTTCAAAAGTTAAAGTTTCAAAGTTAAAGTTAAAAAGTTAAAAAAATATAAAAATTTTAAAAGATACAGTTAAAATTAAAAAAAAATTAAAAAGTTAAAGTTAAAACGTTAAATTTTAAAGTTATAAATAGTTAAAAAGTTAAAATTAAAGTTTAAAAGTAAAAGTAAAAAAATTAAAGTCGAACAATTGAAAAATTTAAAAAGTTTGAAAGTTAAAGTTAAAAAGTAAAAAAAATTTCAAAAATTAAAATTAAAAGTTAACAGCTGAAGTTAAGAAGTTAAAGTTAAAAAGTTAAAACGTTAAAATTGACAAGTTTGTTAAAAAGTTAAAGTTTAAAAATTAAAGTTAAAAAAGTTATAAGTTAAATTAAAATTAAAGTTAAAAGGTTAAACTGATAAAGTTAAAGTTAGAGTTTCAAAGTTAAAGTTATAAAAAGTTCAAAAATATAAAAAGTTTAAAAGACTAAGTTAAAATTTAAAAAATTTAAAAAATTAAAGTTAAAAAGTTAAGTTTAAAAGTTAAATTTAAAGGGTTTGTTAGAAGTTGAAGTTGAAAAAGTTATAGTTAAAACTTTAAAGTTATAAATAGTTAAACAGTTAAAATTATACACTACTCCAAAAAATTAAAGGAACTCTAATTTTTTTCAATTTTTTTAGTGTTTTTTGAAATGACCTGGGGTGCGATTCCGGTTCGATGATATGATAATGAAAAAACAAAAATATCACCGAATTTTTCAATTGTTTTTGTCATTTTGCTTTCGCCTTTGCTTTTTATCTTTTTATTCTATTTGATCATCAACATATCAAAAGCGATTCTGGTTCGATGATAATAAAAAATGATAAAATATTATTCTTCAAAGAGAGTTTCCTCTCTTGATAATATATTGGTTAATTGGTTTCGTTTTCCAAAAATATTGGTTTTGAGTTTGCGCACTGCGCATTAACATTTTGTCAAGAGAGTTTCTCTCTTTACAATCATAATTATTCATATTGGTTTTCAAATCGGAAATAGCTATTTATATTTTCGTCATAGGTACCTAGTCGTTATATCGGATAAAAAATAAAACCCCAAAAATAATTATTTAAAACCGTTCAATCTTCTTTAAAATTAAGATCTATTTTTAAAATATTCTGGAATTTTCCATTAATTATTGTTTTTAATTTTAAATAAATCAGTAAAAATACTAAATATTATTTTCGTAGAAAATTATTTTTACTTTTCCAATGTTGTAGGTAGTATAAATTGTTTACAATAAATTATATATCCACATTTAACAACGTTAACTGGTAAATGTGCATATTGTCCAAATTTAATAGATAAACGAAGGTTGAAATCACATTATCCAAAGTAGCAGGCGAGTATGCACGTTTGCCGGCGATGTACACATTATCCGTTCTATGCTCATTAGCCGTAATATATACTCGGTGTGCAAAATTAGTGTAATATAAGAGCAAAATTAATATTTCTTGATGATACCTAAGAGTTGTTTTCATGACACCTAACAATCATTTTAGAATCCCATTTCCAACACACATGTTGTATTTCATCGAATTCAGTCGGAAAATGGTCATGATCCACGATATAGTAATAAAGATATGCTCAATTGTTTCTCAAAATTGGGTTTGTTTTGCACATTTCGTCATCCAGTGACAACTTAATTTATTTTAGTATGAGGTTCTTATTTGAACATGTCCTACTGCGTTTATTATTTACACAGAGATTGATTATATTTTTGTCACTTGATGACGACATGGTGCGCGTGAGCATATCTTATTAATTTTCTATACGTGGTCATGATCCATCCTACTTGCCCATATTCTAGAACTTTATCCAAAAAACATTTTAGAATCCCATTTCCATCGCACGTATCAAATTTCACTAAAATCGATCCACACTTGATTTTAAGAAAATAAAGTTTCGATTAATCGTTTAATATTCTCCGATTAATCAATCATTTTTATTCGATAGGTTAATCGATTAATCTATCTATGCGCCACTAAAACCACAAATAGGCGAAGAAAATAATTTTTATCATCGGCCATAAATGTTTTCAGCGACAAAAACAAAATGAAAAAATATTCATTTTTTCACCAATTTTGACATAAGTTTATCATATATCGTCAAATCGGAATCGCCATTTGTATTTCATCGATGATAATTATATTATTTTGAATTATCATCGAACCAGAATCGCTTTTTATTATGGTGAAATCTACTATGATAAAATACAATGGTAAAAGCAAATAAAAAATCCGATGATATTTTTGGTTTTTCATTATCACATCATCGAACCAAAATCGTACCCCTGGCAACATTAGTCTTTTCATCAATATTTGTAAAGTAACGGTAGATTTACTAAGCCAACCTAAAAAGTCGTTTCTTTGTACTTTTTTCAAATCAGTATTGAGGGTGGAAAAAAAATTTGTTCTCAGCTAATCATTAAAGGGTCTTGTAGGAAATTTACTGAAGATTTTAAGGCTGCCCTAAAGTTTACTGTGCAATGATTGGTTGCTAAGATATCGATGATCAAAGGCAAAAGGATCTTTTTTGATTCAAAATCAGATATCTCAGCAAAAAGTTGACATAGAGAGACCAGAATGAAATCAAATTTACGCCTAATTAGCAGGCTAACCGACCTATGCATTGGTTTAACTTAAAAAAAATTTCCCGAGCCCATGGATCCTTACAAAAAAAAAGAAAATCGAATTTTTTTTCGCGCTATTTCTTATGATTGCGTGATAACAGTATCTCACAAAAAATTTCCGCTCAAAATTCTCAAAACTAGAGATTTGAAGCTTTAAAATGCCTTTTTTTTCATCTCTGAACGACCGTATTTTACAAAGATACTGCTTTTCAAAAAACACTAAAAAAATTGAAAAAAATTAGTGTTCCTTTAATTTTTTGGAGTAGTGTGTAGTTTAAAGTAAAAGTTAAAGTCGAAAAATTTAAAAAGTTTAAAAGTTAAAGTTAAAAAGTAAAAATAATTTAAGAAATTAAAATTAAAAAGTTATCAGTTAAAAAGTTAAAGTTAAGTAGTTAAAGTTAACACAGTTAAAAGGTTTGACAGTTAAAAAGTTAAAGTTAAAAAATTAAAAAATTATAGTAAAAAAAGTTAAAACGTTAAATTTAAAAAATTCTTAAAAAGTTAAAGTTAAAAAAGTTAAAATTGTAGAAGCTGAAAGTTAAAGTTAAAGTTTCAAAGTTAAAATTAAAAAGTTAAAAATTTAAAAAGTTTGAAAGTTAAGGTTTAAAAAATTAAAAAATTTACAAGTTAAAGTTGAAAAGTTAAAATGAAACAGTTAAGTTAATAATTGGAAAGTTAAGTTAAACATTTAAAGTTAAACAGTTAAAGTTAAAGATTAAAAGTTAAAGTTAAAAAGTTAAAGTTAAAAGTTAAAATTGAAAAGTTAAGAGTTAAAAAGTTAAAGTTAAACAGTTAAAAATAAAAACTTAAAGTTATAAAGTTAAAAATAAAAAGTTTAAGTTGAAAAGTTAAAGTTAAAAAGTTACAGTTAAAAAGATAAAGTTAAAGTTTGGAATTAAAAGTTAACTAGTTAAAGTTGAAAAGTTTATGTAATAGTTAAAAAGTAAAAAAATAAAAGGTTGAAGTTAAAAAGTTAAGGTTAAGAAGTTAAAAATTAAAAGGTAACGTTAAAAAGTTAGAAGGTTAAAGTTGAATAGTTGAAAGTTTAAAAGATAAAGTAAAACAGTTAAAGTTAAAAAGTTCAAGTTTAAAAGTTATATTTAAAAAGTGAAAGTTAAAATATTAAAGTTTAAAAGTTAAAGTTAAAAAGTTAAAGTTAAAAATTAAAGTTAATCTTAAAAATTAAAGAAAAGTTAAAATTGAAAAGTTAAAGTTAAAAAATTAAAGTTTAAAAAATGAAAAATTTAAAAAGATTAAAAGTGAAAGTTAAAAGTTAAATAGTTAAGAGTTAAAAAGTTAAAAATAACAAGGTAACGTTAAAAAGTTAAAGTTAAAAAGTTAAATTTAAAAAGCTTGTTAAAAGTTGAAGTTAAAAAAGTTAAAGTTAAAACGTTAAAGTTTAAAGTTATAGTTAAAAAGTTAAAGTTAGAGTTTAAAAGTTAAAGTTAAAAAATTAAATTCGAAAAATTTAAAAAAGTTAAAAGTTAAAGTTAACGTTAAAAAGTAAAATAAATTTAAAAAATTAAAATAACAGTTAAAAAGTTAAAGTTAAAAAAGTTAAAAGTTAAAACGGTAAAATTGAAAAGTTTGTTAAAAAGTTAAAATTTAAAACATAAAGTTAAAATTTAAAATATTGAAAAAATTAAAGTTTAATAGTTAAATTTAAAAAGTCTGTTAAAAGTTGAAGTTGAAAAAGTTATAGTTAAAACGTTAAAGCTTAAAGTTATAAATAGTTAAAAAGTTAAATGAGAGTTTAAAGTAAAAGGTTAAGTCGAAAAATTTAAAAATTTAAAAGTTTAAAAGTTAAAGTTAAAAAGTAAAAAAAATTTAAAAAGTTAACAGTTAAAAAGTTAAAGTTAAGAAGTTAAAGTTAAAACACTTAAAAGGTTTGAAAGTTAAAAAGTTTGTTAAAAAATTAAAGTTATAAAGTTAAAAAATATAAAAATTTAAAGTTAAAAAAAATAAATGTTAAATTTAAAAAGATTCTTAATAAGTTAAAGTTAAGTAAGTTAAAGTTGTAAAAGTTCAAAAGTTAAAGTTAAAGTTTCAAAGTTAAAATTAAAAAGTTAAAAATTTAAAAAGTTTGAAAGTTAAGGTTTAAAAATTTAAAAATTTACAAGTTAAAGTTAAAAAGTTAAAGTGAAACAGTTAAGTTAAAAAGTGGAAGTTAAAACGTTAAAGTTAAAAAGTTATAGTTTAACAGTTAAAGTTAAAGTTTAAAAGTTAAAGTTAAAAGTTATAGTTAAAAAGTTAAAGTTGAAAAGTTACAGTTAAAAAGATAAAGTTAAAGTTTAGAAATTAAAGTTTTAAAGTTTCAAAGTTGAAAAGTTAATGTTATAGTTAAAGTAAAAAAGTAAAAAGTTGAAGGTAAAAAGTTAAGGTTAAAAAGTTAAAAATTAAAAGGTAACGTTAAAAAGTTAGAAAGTTAAAATTGAGAAGTTAATAGTTTAAAAGATAATTAAAAAAGAGTTAAAAATATTAAGTAAAAACCTGAAAGTTAAAAGTTAAAATTTAAAAGTTAAAGTTAAAAAGTTAAAGTTTAGAAGTTAAAATCAAAAGTTCAAGTTAAAAAAGTTAAAGTTAGAAAGATAAAGTAAAAAGTTACAGTTAAAAAGTTAAATTTAAAAAGTGAAAGTTAAAATGTTAAAATTTAAAAATTAAAGTTAAAAAGTGAAAGTTGTTAAAGTTAAACTTAAAAATTAAACAAAAGGTTAAAATTGAAAAGTTAAAAATAAAAAATTATAGTTTAAAACGTTGAAAAATTTAAAAAAATTAAAAGTAAAAGTTAAAGTTAAAAAGTTAAGAGTTAAAAAGTTAAAATTAAAAAGTTAAAGTTTAAAAGTCAAAGTTAACTAGTTAAACTTGAAAAGTTAATGTTATAGTTAAAAAGTTAAAAATAACAAGTTAACGTTAAAAAGTTAAAGTTAAAAAGTTAAAAGTTAAAAAGTTAAAAGTTAAAGTCTAAAAGTTAAAAAATTTAAAAAATTTAAAAGTTTAATTCACTTCCTAAACACACTTCTGAGTTTATCTCTGTTGTTGCCCCCGATTTTAGTAGGCAATTTACACACTTCAACATGTTGTTCTTCTTCAGAGGAGCATAAACTCTCTGATGGCTCAGATACCGGATGACACACCTGCGCCACATCATCTTTTTTGGCACTTGGCCGAAGTGAAACGGACACCATGGGCTCCATTTCAGTGGATTCCTCTCCGGTATCATTAAGAGTTTGCTTCTCTGCCTGAACTTTAAAATCCCCGCATGTGCGGTCTTCTTTTTGCACTGCTTCTCCCTTCGGCGCTTCTACTCTTATGACCACCCTTGATATTTTAGCAGCTACCTCGCTTAGTGAGCTCTTGCCTTTATCCAAATCAATGGTGATGTCATTGAGCAGGCACGTAACTATAAATACTCTCTGATGTTGCGCGTAGAATGCTTGGCATAGCTCCCAACGTCTAAACCTTTCCACTTCTTCTGAAAAATGGCTACCTCTAGTTGTAGTTCTGCCGCTTTATGTGGTTTCCAGGGTAAACGACAAAACCCCATCCACCACAGCCTATTTGGTTTTGCCTGTGGACCCCAATAATTACAAACTTTATTACATATGCACAACCAGCATCCATTCCCTCTTGGCAGAGATCGATTGTGTGAATAAAGTTGTATCTTATTGGAATAGACGGGCCTATATTACGATGCTATTTGGACAGACAAGACTCTCACACAGGACAACAACTCACCGGTTGTTGTGTTCCGTTTCGTGTTTATGTAATATATCTACCGACTACCCGTACTACCACACCCGAATTCCATACTCATCTAAGGCGTGCTAGGTAGTCAGGGATATACCCTGGACGATAACCTATGAGCGGATCGACCACCCCATCCCGAAAGATGAAAAATTAATAATTGATACTGAGCTAAAAAAAACGACACGAACCTAACTATAAAAACTTATACGAAACGGACTTTCTAAATTTTGATTATTGGAACAAATGAACTGATTGTTGGAATAAGTTGAGGCCTCAGTGGAATATTTCTAAAGTATTGTTGGTGCTATTGACCAAATCTTTTAGCCCAATTGGGTACTACGTTGGGCGCCACTGTAACGAGTCGATTGTTAACCCGTCTCGTTAAAGAAATTGTCCATATTAAGCATTTCCCATCGCGACATTTACCTTTATCCGGTAAAGGTAAGCCGGTAAAGATTTGTCGGTCGTGGGATTTGATGGGTTGCCTATGTACCTTGATATACCGCAGGGTGGAATAAAATTTGGTGATCATTGAGATCACAAAAAGGATTTGAGGAATGATTAGAAATGTTGGACCTGTCTGCAGTGACCAACAGAAAACGATGTTAAATGTCTAGCATGCATGGACACTAGGGATAACCTTAGCCACTCATTATTTAATGAAAATAAAGTCACAAAAAAAAAAAACAAATTAAAAAAATAATTATTCCCTGGGTGAGGGTTTAGTTAGTAAGAATTGATCAATGGCTGGTGGTTGACCGGACGTGCATTAAAGCAATACTTCCACCTGCCTCTTTACGAGGCTGCCAACCGACTCGTCAATGATTGAGCCGTTATTAGTTAATCATACAATTCATACTTACCACTTTGGGGTATGTTTCTCTTTCATTTTTTGCTTTCTTTCTTTTCAGTTTTAATTTTCAAACTAGACTCTCTTTTTCAGTACGCGCTTAAATTTATGTTCAAGAATTTAATTTTGTGTAAAATTTCATTTTTGTCCACAAACTGCACAATGTCCACTCGCATAAATTTTTGTCGAACTAAAGTGTCCAGAAAGCAAAGCACTGAAAGAAATGTATAAGTTAGCGCCTCAGGGAATCGTGAATAAGGACATTGGAATGTGGCTTTCAAAATCAATAATGACTAGCGGAAAAAGTTGGGTATTCACCAAGTAAAAGATTTACATCATATAAAAAGATTCATTTAAATATTCTTCTTAATTATATTTGAAGCCCGGGCAACATCTTAGGCGTATAGGTTTGAAACGAAATCTACGTTTCCACATGATAATTTTGTGTTCATTACAAGAATGCGAGAAACTTCATTAATTTTGGTAAATAACAAATAAGTTTGGGGGTCAGATTATAATATCCATTAATCACTTCCATGCCTGCTTCAGCTAGCAAGCAATTGGCTCTTTACGGGATAAAACAAATATGGGCTTTCTGTTAGAAATAAGATCATTGAATGATAAATGATATTTCGTTAAAAGTTTTCAAGTAATTTTAAAATTTTTAAGAATTGTTTGTATAATTAGTTTAAGTTATCCTATTGCTATGTCTCTTCCTTTGTTGAATAAAGCATGAGACGCTTAAATTTGCAAAAAAGGAAATATCCTTCAAGCTCTAATTTAAAAATGTCGTTTTTGTAATATTAAAAACCCGAAAAATTACTTTTCCTACGTTAACTATTTTATCATTCTTCAAATCCTTCATGAAACAATTAAAAACAGTTATTTGTGTTAATTACAAAGAATTTTTTTTCCTCTCAATTTCAACATTTTATTAAAAATGATTAGATCTTTAATTATACAGAAGTCACAGAAGAAAAGTTTGTTTCACCAAAAGCTTCAAAATAATGGTTAATAATGTTTTTACATTTCTTCAACAAAAAAAAACAAAAAATTAATACAATTTAAAAGTTGGAAGCAATCCATAATTAAAATCAAGTCGAAGAAAGAGGATGTACAGGCAAAAATAACCCGAACAATTTTTTTTTTTTTTTTTGGTAGAATAACTTGGCAAATAGTTTTGTCTGTGTGCGGAATAATTTTCTTATTTTCGGGAGATAGTTACAAAAAAATAGTTAAAAATTACATCCAACTTTACCTTGTACATACCTACTATTATTATGTTCGGTTATCAAACCAGAATAGTTTTGTTGTTGTCAAAATTAAACCTTGCAGCGAAATACAGTTTGGTTTTAGTTCTCTGTAATATTTAAATTCGATGGCTTTCCTTCATCGTCAGCAACTTGAAAATTTGAAAAAAAAATTCTCTTCATTTTTAAAATCAAATTTATGTAAATTATTAAAAAAAGAAAATATATAAGTAAAGGTAAAAAAATCTAACTTATAAAACGTCTTATATAGGGCAAAATATTATCATCTACCCTAGGAAGTATTACCATTCCTATACCTACATAAAAATTATTCTTGGAAAGTTGAAATAACACCTTAAGGTTGTATTCACAAAGTTAGTCGTTGGAAAATATTTCTTTTCGTTCAATGGTATTTTCATATTTTTCTTCTTTGCTGCCAAGAATGGTAAACTCTTTTGAAGAAAGTTTAGTTAATTAAAGTTTGTTACACAATATTTTTTTTGCGTCATTTAACATTTTATAGGTTGCAATGTACGTAAGTAAATTTTTAAAGTCCGATTATGAAATTCATACTATATAGTATACTCTATATATACATAGTTTGAAATTGCAGCATGATTTCGTAATTTTTTGTTTCTTGTTCTCATAACTTTATTACGAACATTTATGTAAGTGTGTAGTAATTGTAGATTTTATTTTAATCAACTTCACCTGAAAGTTTACTTTTCTTTGGAATTGTTGGCATATTCTTAATTGTATTTATTTCTGATGGCAGATATTGAATAAACATATTTGATTAGTTAGCTGGAAGAAACTTCAAGACCGAATTAACTAACGTCGATTGGTCCCATTATCTATGCTAGCAGTAGTTTTTGTGTGATAAATCAATAAAAGACGATTCAATGTAGTTAGTTAATAATTTAATATGAAAATGTGTTGTGTTTTTTCACCAAGAATTGGTTCCACAAAACTTTTTAAATTCATCGTATTGCAGGCCCGTTCTATTTTTTAAAAAATCTTCTCAATTCCACATGGTCCGTGCATGTTACACTTGAGCACAATTTCTCGCAGTTTTTTGACACTCCTCCGGTGGTAACTCGGCGCAAATAAGTTGATCGATCCTCTCAGCAGTTGAGAACTTGTACTCGTTCTTTAACATTATCAAAATGTGCGCATCGGAAAGGACTCGCTTCTGAAACTCGATGCTATAGACGAAAAGGTTCGACTTTTCAAATATCACTGCTATCCTTGATGAGTGATTCGAGTTTAATCTTAAACACACGGGCTACTAATTGTAAGTCGGATCGATCAGATGTCTGCTATCCGGATCTCAAATTACCGGTGATCTAAGGCCAGCTTGAGTTTGCGGTAAAAGTGATGAATGAGACCGGAGCACCATACTTAGCGAAAATACTCATAGCGCCACAACGTTTCTCGCGCATATTTCAAGGAGAGCCTTCGAAAGTTGACGGAAGAATATCCGATACACCTGCTGATACAGGTAGCTCATGCCCTGCCGCAGCCGCGCGTTTGGCTTATTGCGCTTCGGCATCTCGTATAAGTTGATACGTTTGAGTTAACCGATTGTGTTGTCGAAAATATCGATCGATTTGGTCCAGTATACCACGCTTGAAGTTCTCATTGGCAGAGTGCTCTTCGCATACATCCGTAGTTTGGGTACAGTCGACCACATATGTTAAAGCTGAACAAATTGGGGTGCTTGTGCCTCGACTGCCTGTAGGTGTGAAGTGCGATGGTATGTCCGACCGTGAATCTTGAACACATAAGCGCCTTATTATGTATCAAATTAGTAAACGAGCCGAAAGTTTCAAATTTTCTAAAGCAAATCAAATGAATCGTGAATCAATTGCTAATTTTATAGTTCGCTTAAAAAAATTAGCACAAACGTGTGATTTTGGAACTTTTTTGGATGATGCAATTCAACGTGAGCATTTAAAAAAGAGTGATATAAACTTCGAAATGTGCTGTAGCACAGCGTTAAATATGGAGATGTCGGGAAAAGAGACTCGCAATATTAATCCATTACCACAGTATTTGGTACGAACTGAAAGCCCAAACGCACATTTGAGAAGTCGGCCAAGAACATAACGGCAATACGGAGATTATAATCGAAATAATACAAGTCGTTACAGTCATACTAGCCCAAGCACATCTTATAGAACCCCAAGTCCAAGGCATCGGTTAAACTCAAGTCCAAGAAAAAGTCAGAAAGGTAGCCCAAGGTAGCCCAGTAGATTGTGTAATCTATGTGGATTGTATAAACAACCGGAAGAAGATTGTCCAGCAAGGGACAGCATTGGGCATTGTTTCGTGTGCAATAAGGTTGGCCACACATCAAAGGTGTGTTATCGAAATAGACACTTCAACGTTATAAATAGTATTACTACTGGCAGTGAACCAGCAGTAATAGAAGTAATTATCAAAGGGCAAGTACTGGAGCTGGAAGTCGACACAGGAGCATATGCACTACAATTATTGATAGAGATAAGTATTATAGTAATTTTAGGCATTTAGAATTAAAAAAGTGTAACAATGTTTTTTCTATAGTAACAGGACAATTAATCAAAATTACTGGTAGTCTTAATGTCAATGTCGGTTATAATGGACTTAGCTGTATTCTGGAGCTGCTAGTAATTGAAGCGGAAAAGCCCATTAAACCACTACTCGGGCGCACGTGGGTAGATGTGTTAATTCCGGATTGGAAAAAATCATTTTATAAAAAAAGAAATCCTACATTTTTCAGAAAACTGTTATTCCAATCAATCGGTAAGTAGTGTTTTTGATGAAATTCAAAATAAGTTTCCATTTATTGTATCGGATGATTCGGTAAATCAGACGATTGAGGGTTATACAGCGGAGATACATATGGAGGATAATGTCCATCCTATATTCCATAAGGGGTACACGGTGCCATTTAAGTTGCGAGATAAAGTTGAGACTGAACTTGATAGGCTCTGTAAAGCAAATTGTGTTGAAACCAGTCAAACATAGCAAATGGGCAAGTCCAATTGATTCGGTACCAAAAGCTGAGGGGATATTCGCATTTGCATAGATTGTAAAGTTACGATTAATCCGCATATTAAAACCGAACATTATCCAATTCTCCGAATTGATGATATTTTCGCTGGATTATCCAATTGTAAATACTACTGTGTTATTGATCTTACAGGTGCATACCAACAACTTAAAGTATCGAATAATTCGGAAGAATATCTAACAATCAATACTCACAAAGGCCTATATAGATACACACGTTTACCTTTTGGAGTCAAGAGTGCTCCTTCAATATTTCAATTTGTAATGGATCAAGTCTTGTTAGGATTAGATGTGGCTTGTTATTTAGACGATATCATTTTAGGTGCTCCAACCAAAGAGGAATGTAAGAAAAAATTATTCAAGGTTCTGAAAAGATTAAATGATCATAAAATAAAAATTAATTTGAAAAAGAGTAAAATTTTAGAATGGTCTGTGGATTATTTAGGACATACCCTTTCAGGTGAAGGTATTCGTCCCAATGCTGAAAAGGTAGAAGCTATTGTCCGAGCACCCGCACCTAAAAATATTACTCAATTCCGTCGTACTTAGGTCTATTGAATTATTAATATTATGGTCGTTTTATTCCTAATCTATCAGCAAAATTAAAAGACCTATATCAGTTGATGGGAAAGACGAGCACCAAAAGTGTTTTGAAAATTCAAAGCTACTGATACAATCACATAATTTATTAGAGCTATATGACCCAAAAAACCAATAATCGTAGCCACCGATGCAAGCCCGTATGGGATGGGAGAAGAACGGCCTGTGTTATTTGCATCTAGTTCATTTTCTCCTGCGGAAAATTTTTTTCCCAACTACATAGAGAGGCTTTGGCTATTATATTTGGGGTTAAGAGATTCCACAAATATATATATATGGAAATAAATTTACTATAGTGACCGATCATTCAGCACTAAAAGAGATATTTACTCCAAACATACCTACACCGTCTGTGGCAGCAGCCAGACTCCAAAGATGGTCTATCATACTGTCTATGTATGACTACGATGGTGCATTGATGTCCAATGTTAACGCATTATCGCGTCTTCCATTGGAAAAGGAATCGGAAATAGATAGTGGTAGAATAAATTTACTAAACTTTTCAGAAAAGTTACCATTAAGTATGTTAACTGTGCAAGAGGAAACAGAAAAAGACCAAGTATTACAAAAAATATATCACTTTTGTATGTATGGATGGCCCAAAAATTCAAATGGCTTATTAGAAGAACTAAAACTCTTCTATAATAAACGCGATTATTTTTCTTGTGAAGATAACTGTTTGTATTATATGAACCGAATAGACATTCCTGTAATCTTAAAAGAAAACTTATTAAAGTTGCTTCACGAGAATCACACGGGTATAGTTAGAATGAAAATGGTAGCACGCTCTTTTGTATGGTGGGCAAGCATAGATAAAGATATTGAGAATTATGTTAACACGTGTAATGTTTGCCAGCAAACTAGAAATATAGGAAAAGAAATTGTTACGTCAAGTTGGAGAGAAGGTAGATACCCCTTTGAACGAATACATATTGATTTTTTTTACTTCCAAAATGAAACGTTTCTGCTCGTAGTAGATGCATACTCAAAATTTTGTGACGTAGTGGAAATGAAAAAGTCGAACGGCTGGATGGTTATTGAGGCATTATGTAGAATGTTCACAATTTTTGGATTACCCACAGAAATAGTATCGGACAATGGGTCGCCTTTTAATTCAATAGAATTCGCAAACTTTGGTGAAAAACATGGTATAAAAATTACAAAGGAATGTTCAGTCAGTGAAAAATGTGTTAAGGAAATTTATGTTGGACGAATCAAAACACCTTACGATACAACAACGTATAAATAAATTTTTAATTCATCAAAGAAACACCCCGAATACAGTTACGTCCAAAACCCCTGCTGAGATCATTTTTACTTATAAACCAAAAACGTTAGTAGATTTAATAAGTTCTAAAAAAGTTCGATTCACAGATGACACGTTGACAATTAAGGATGAAAGTGATAATAATGTGGAAGATTACAGCAAGTTGATGAATTGTCCTGATACAAAATATTCAAAAAATGTTCAAAAATTTGAAAATTTTATGGTTGGTCAGAAGGTTATGTATCGAAATCATTTCAAAACCTATTTGAAATGGATTCCACCAAGAATATTAAAAAAAGTTAGTGCGGACTAACTTACTTAATTAATGTTAATAACCACGTGAGATTGGTACATCAAAACGCCTTAAGAATATCAAAATTAAATGATCGATACCATGCACCTTTGAATATCATTCCTCTTAATATTACGCCGGGAATATCACAGGAAGTGAAATCCGAAGATGAAGAACTTGGGATGATAATAGATAAAAATAGTCGTTATCCTACTGGAACTTCTGATTCTGGGGACTCGAACGTTAAAGTAAGACGCTCGAATAGAAACAAAAAAGAACCAGATCGATTAAAATATTCAAATTTCTAAATTATATAAATATTAAATTTTGTAACTAAAGTTGTATTTGATTATTATAAGCATTTTACATACATTATAAATAATATTGTTAGTTTTAGTTAAAGGAGGGGTAATTGTTATTATGTATAAAATTAGTAAGTCGAAATACCCTGTAAGAAAGTATAATATTAAATAACATTGTAATATGTATGTATTGACAATGAATTGTAATTAGAGTAAGTACAGAAGAATGATGAGAATGATATTTGTATGTATCAAGAGAGGAGATTGTTTTGGAAAATCGATTGGTGATGAAAAGTCGAGAATAAATCGGTCATAAGTCTATGTCGCAGTGTTTTATTTAAAATAGATTATATCCCAGATATAACAGGCCTCTACTGGATAAGTCGACGATCTTGGTACCCATCGAACCAAACGATACTGCACTGTTGTACGATCGGATATAAACTCGGAAGTTCTTGTAGTTAGCATGATTTGGTCTGATAAAAGATTTCTATAGCATTAGGTATAGGTAGCATTACTTTCCCTTTGTGGCAGCAGGATGTAAATAGACCATCTGATGGACGCTCAACCTCAAAATGCTTCGCCCCACAGAATTGACAATTCAGCTATTGACCACCGAATTGTCCACAATCGTGTTGAAGAGTATTGTTCACACTGAACTTGATTGCTTTCCGAAGAATAGCCTAACTCTAACGCTCTCGAAGTAATTGCTGAGATGCTGCATTCTGCGCTCTGTGCACTTGCAATTGCTCAAAAGACATAAGTACAATACGCTGCTGTTTAGAGGCCGCGTTGGACGCTCGACGAGCCTGCAATTGTTCGGTCCACATTGCTTGGATACGTTATTGCTGTCAGAATATCGTTGGCCGCTCGGTAGGCTTGCAATTTAGCTTCCGACATTCTGTTAACATACTGCTGTTGAGAAGCGTAATATGAGTATTTGTGAGCTTGAAGCTGTTGTGGAGACGGAGTTCTTAAACGTTTCTTGTGCAACCCATTGTCTTTTGCGCGTATTGCATCAATTAATTCGAGTGTTTGCTTTGCACGCCATCTGTCCCGCCGTGTCTTCCTTATCCAAACGTGGTTTTCTGGTTAAAGGGTTTTCATCTGCATCGGCATAATGAAATTTTCTTTGGAAACTTACGAAAATTTCTAAATGATTTGACGCATATTGTATGGATGTTATGGCTTGATATAGCAATAATAAAACTGCAAGTGATTAAAAATGATTAATAATAGATCGATTCATTCATATTCGGTAAGAGACTTAAAATTTCTTTGAATTTCAACTCTATAACTTATAGAGTTGAAATTCAAAGAAATTTTAAGTCTTTGAATTTAGATTAATTCAGATTATTATTGAAAATTAATGGAAATTAATTGAGATTATCTATCTAAATTATACAAATATTTTATTATGAAATCTAATTCAATATCTACGCTGCAGTAATACGCGCGAATTCAAAGATAAATGAGTTCAGCGAATGTCGAATTGTTCGGATAATAATCCACTGCATTTGAATACAAAATTTCCATGGAGCTTAAATTTAATCAAACATATAATTGACACTACATCCGTAACGAAGATATACATATATACGATATGATCTACATACTCACTCTTATTTGTCATTACTACAAATCATAAAGTATCATAAAACAGAAATTTCCTATCATATACACATTTTGTTGCATATTTGGTAGCGGCAAATTTTTTTTTATGGTTTTATAGTGAAAATCACATTAATTTTTACTCACGACAGCATATAAATGAGTTCCACAAAATCAACAACAAAAAGCCATTAAAAGCTTTAAAACAACGAAAAAACTTCCATTCAATAATATGATGGAAACTGATTCTATACGTAATGAATGAATATGGGATTTGTTATTTATAAATTTTATTTTAATGATACCCGATCTATTCGACGCGACAGCATCGCATATTCCATATACAAATGCATGTAGAATGGTTTTCATTGTACAAGTATCCCTTGTCCCGTATTGCATAAAGATATTTGTACGTACACATTTATATTATGATACATTGATATACATTTGTACTAAAATTAGTTGGTAGAAAAACTGGTGTACATATTTGAAAAAAAAAAAACAGGTTTAGTTTGTATATTATAGTACTACGTACATGAGTACAAAAAGCTTCAACTCTAAACACTGTAATGAATACGGATGTACGACAGATTTTATTTCATTTTATTTATTTATGTTTGGTTGTTGTTTAAAAATGCATATTATGCAAATGCTTCTGATGTTTGATATTTAGATTCACAATAATAATGAATGATGGAAAAATCTTACTAAACATTTATCAAAAAAAAAAAATCAAAACAGCAGTATTTTCAATTTTGAATGAAATAAACTTAATATTAAATATTTGTAATATAATCACAGAATATAATAAACAGAACAATATCTTCTATAGCGCTTTAGTCCTAAGATGGTGAACAAATATTTTCGTTGTTTTTTTCGACTGATTTTGATTTAGAAAAGATAGAAAAATCATTTTATATGCAATCAACGAAACAAAAAAAAAAAAATTACAAAAATGTTTGTACCCACCTCTTTCTATTGATAAATAAAAATCAGTACAATTTTAAAACGAAAGAGAAATCTTTACACTTTATAATGTGCTTAAAAGAGATAGACATTCGTAAACAATTTTTGATTTTGGTCTAGTTAGCTTTGCGAAACTTTAAAATCATATCAAAGAAATAACAAAAAGAAAACTTGCAACTCCCATAAGGTTGTATATGAGTTTGTGTAGCATTTCTAATTTATTTGTATTGGTCCTTTGTTTATTTGTTGATATGATTTTAAAGTTTCGCAAAGCTAACTAGATCAAAATCAAAAATTGTTTACGAATGTCTATCTCTTTTAAGCACATTATAAGGTGTAAATATTTCTCTTTCGTTTTAAAATTGTACTGATTTTTATTTATCAATAGAAAGAGGTGGGTACAAACATTTTTGTAATTTTTTTTTGTTTCATTGATTGCATATAAAATGATTTTTCTATCTTTTCTAAATCAAAATCAGTCGAAAAAAAACAATAACGAAAATATTTGTTCACTAGCTTAGAACTAAAGCGCTATAGAAGATATTGTTCTGTTTATATATATTCTGTGATATAATAACAAAATAATTCAAAATAAATATCTGTTTTTGTAAACGAACTATTTATTGTAACCTAAACCATAAAATTTTAGGAAAAGGGTTTATTTAGGGGAGGTTCTCTTCAAGCGACCAAAAAATAAGGTGATTTTCTTGAATTTTTGTTACACAGAAGGAAGTAAATAAACAACTTAAGGTTGTTGGACACTTATTTATGGAGTTTTAAAGTAAAAAAAAAATTGTTTTAAAAATAATAACGTCATGGGAATTGTTTATACGTATTGTAAACTGTGAATTATCGGTCTCCACTGAAGCACATGTAAAAATTATCTGAAATCAAAAAACCAAAAATTTCTATAAAATATATAATATTTGCTGGAGATTGTACCAACAATATCAATAAAAAGCTGAAAATTAAAAAAATGGTGGACATGGCGGTTTATCCCCCAATAAATGAACTTCAAAATAAAAAATAAAAAGTGAACCGTTGAGTAGTTTTTGAGTTATTACATCTTTTTTCAGGAAACGCATTTAAAGATTTTGTTAACGATTTTTTCGAGTTGATAAATAAAAAAGTGGGGGTCGAATTATTATGTCATAACTTTTTTATGAAATTTATTTCCATGAAACGGTTTATTAAAAAATGAAATAAAAAAAACCGACGAGCTTGTATCCGAGACACAACCTATTTTATTTTATTTATACTGAGAAAAGTCTACAAATTTGACTTGAATTTATAACATATTGAACAATGTAGAATAAAAATTAAATTAAACAAAAAAGAATAAAAATTGACATAAAAATATTTTTAGGTTGGAGCAAAATGTTGCTACAACCTACGTTTAAAGCTGTCTTTACTTAAGTAAAAGTCGAACAAATGGTCGATTTTATTAAAACTCTTCGACATCATGTTTACCGGTTCATTGTCACCATAGTTTGTTCTGTGTTTATTCAGATGAAGGAACTCATGATCTCTTAAATTCCTACTCGGTGACTTTATTTTAATTGATTCCAGTATGGATGGTGTATCGATCTATTAACGTAGGACTACGTTCAATTGAGAAAACTTTATTTGTACAGTTTAAGTGAAATCAAAATTTAGAAATTACAAATTTAAAAAATCGTTAATTGTCTAATGCTGCCATCTTTATGCATGGAGATGCAACCCTTATATTCGGAATGGGTACGAAGGGCCGAATTTCAAAGGGCCGAAAGGGCCGCTCCGGTGGCACAGTTGTTAGCATGCTTGCTTTAAGCTCCGGAGGTCCCGGGTTCGATTCCCGGCGGGTGATGAAAAAATCACGGCTGGTTCATGTAAGGATCAATGAATTAATCTCTCATTATCCGTTGGAATAAATGATTACGAAACTTCACTATGAAGCGGAAAATCCCTCTATGGGATGTAGCGCCAGCGAAAAAAAAAAAGAAAAAAAAAAAAGAAAGGGCCGAATGGGTCGAAGGGCCGAATTTTTTTGTTTATTTTTTTTTTGGTTTTTAGAAATATACGGCCGATTATTTTTTTTTTTTCAGACTATTTTATATTCGTTAGAGTGAAGGAAAATTCTATTTAGACGAATAAAATAATTTCATTGTGATTTAGTGTTGTAAATTAGTGAATATTGAAAATTCGGCCATTCGACCCATTCGGCCCTTCGACCCATTTCGGCCCTTCGACATTCGGCCCTTTGATATCATTCCTTATATTCTAATTTACTAAGAATTAGTTGTACATTGTATGAGGATTAATTACCAATTTGTTTATCGAAAAAAGCGTCTTTTGAGGTTAAATTAAGGGGTGGTTTTAACACTAAAAAAGGCTTGGCTGCCGATAAAAAACAAAGTACTATAACTTAGAATAGTTTTTAAAATTTTTTGAATATGACAGGTCAAAAGGGTTGTAACAGAAACGTTAGCGGACTATCGTCTGTTACTAGAAATTTGTTCATGCAGAGGCTCTGGGGCGGTCATCTATTGCCGGCTAAAGCTCAGGGTGTTGGGGTGGGATTTCCCAGAGCATACATGAACCTTGTTAGACCGCACAGGAAAGGAATAGGATCTAAAGGACCGAACTCAAGAGAGGGATCAACTTACCATGATCGACCGTGATCAAACCTACTCTACGATTAAGCTTTTAGCTTCTCATACTGAAACCACGAAAACGGAATTTAAACATTAGAAGACCACCAATAAAACATTAATCACTCGCCGATAAGAGAAAATAATTTAATTACTATTTGAAATTAAACTTGTATATTTTTACTCATAGTTATATATAAGAATGAATTTGCTTGACAATTAAGCAGAAAAAAAATTACAAAATTAAATAAAAAGGTGAAAATTCAACCAACAACAAATTTGATTGCACTATAACTAATCCTAAATGACGTCATACTAATTAAGTAAATAACTACAAAATAATTTAAAGAAATTCAAATAAAAGAAAGATATAACTTAAACTAAAATACAGGGTGTTCGGCACATGGACCGACACAATTTTTTGGGGCATTGGTTGGGCCATTAGCTAGTTTTCACCCATACGACCCTACGTCCTAAGTGACACGGGAACTGAGATATGAATTTTTTTCGTTTTTTATTTAAATTACCTGAAATTTCGCCTTTAAATTGTCATATTTTGGTTGTTTGTGATTGTAATAGCACGAAATAACTTTTATTGTATTCTGCAATGTATTTTTAGTCTAAATAAGTCACTATTTGGTACAAATGGCTTCAATAAAATAAATTATATGAGCTTCGAAAGTCTTGAAAATGTGTAAATGTATGAAAAATTTCTACTTCTAAATTCAATATAAAAAAAATAAACATTATTTTGAACATAGGTTTGTTTTAAAAAGTTGTCTAGTTTATACTCTTTCCAACGGTATGCTACATGTTGGATAAATTATTTATAGTATGGTCAAAATAAGAGATAGAAGTTGTCAGGGTCAAGAAAATTCTTTTTATCTTTATTATGTTTTTATTAAATATGAGTTATAATATTTGTTCGAATTGTTCTCGCAAAGTCGCATTTCTCTTTTCATTATTTCAAATGCAGCTATAATTCGCTCCATTAAAATTTCTCGTGAGGGCACCTCTGTTGCATAAACCAATTCCTTTGCACGTCCCCAGACGTAAAAATCGAGCGGTGTCAGGGACGTAGGGTCGTATGGGTGAAAAATAGCTAATGACCCAACCAATTCCCCAAAAAATTGTGTCGGTCCATGTGCCAAACACCCTGTATTATTGTATTACTGAAATTGTAACCAGATTGTATATAAGTATAAAGTTGGTAAATAAATAAATAAATTAATTAATCCTAATTCCCAGAAAATTCCCAAAAATGCCTAAAAATTCCCAGAAAATTCCCAAGAATTTCCAAAAATTCCCAGAAAATTCCAAATAAATTCCAAAAATTCCCAAAAAATTCCAAAAATTCACAAAAAATTCCCAAGAAATTACCAAGAAATTCCAAAAATTCCAAAAATTCCCAAATATTCTCAAAAAATTCCCCAAAAATTCCAATAATTCCCAGAAAAGCCAAAAACTCTCAAAAATTCCTAAGAACATCCAAAAATTCCCAGAAAATGGCCAAGAAATTCCAAAAATTCCCAGAAAATTCTGGGTAGTATTTTTTTGGTATTTTCTGGTTATTTTTTGTTAATTAAAAATTTCCAAAAATATCAAAAATTACCAAAAAATTTCAAAAATTCCCAAAAGTTCCCAGAAAATGCCCAAGAATTTCCAAAAATTCTCAGAAAATGCCTAAGAATTTCCAAAAATTCCCAGAAAATGCCCAAGAAATTCCAAAAATTCCCAGAAAATGCCCAAGAAATTCCAAAAATTCACAGAAAATGCCCAAGACTTTCCAAAAATTCCAAGAAAATGCCTAAGAAATTCCAAAAATTCCCAGAAAATGGCCTTGAACTTTCAAAAATTCCCAGAAAATGGCCTTGAATTTCCAAAAATTCCCAGAAAATGGCCTTGAACTTCCAAAAATTCCCAGAAAATAGCCCTGAATTTCCAAAAATTCCCAGAAAATGGCCTAGAAATTCCAAAAATTCCCAGAAAATGGCCTTGAACTTCCAAAAATTCCCAGAAAATAGCCTTGAACCTCCAAAAATTCCCAGAAAATAGCCCTGAATTTCTAAAAATTCGCAGAAAATGGCCTAGAATTTCCAAAAATTCCCAGAAAATTGCCTTGAACTTCCAAAAATTCCCAGAAAATGGCCTTGAACTTCCAAAAATTCCCAGAAAATGGCCTGTAATTTCCAAAAATTTCCAGAAAATGGCCTTGAACTTCCAAAAATAGCCCTGAATTTCCAAAAATTCCCAGAAAATGGCCTAGAATTTCCAAAAATTCCCAGAAAATGGCCTTGAACTTCCAAAAATTCCCAGAAAATACCCTTGAACTTCCAAAAATTCCAAGAAAATAGCCCTGAATTTCCAAAAATTCTCAGAAAATGGCCTAGAATTTCCAAAAATTCCCAGAAAATGGCCTATAATTTCCAAAAATTCCCAGAAAATGGCCTTGAACTTCCAAAATTCCCAGAAAATGGCCTTGAACTTCCAAAAATTCCCAGAAAATGGCCTAGAATTTCCAAAAATTCCCAGAGAATGGCCTTGAACTTCCAAAAATTCCAAGAAAATGGCCTTGAACTTCCGAAAATTCACAGAAAATTGCCCTGAACTTCCAAAAATTCCCTGAAAATGGCCTTGAACTTTCAAATTTTCCCAGAAAATGGCCTAGAATTTCCAAAATTTCCCAGAAAATTGCTTTGAACTTTCAAAAATTCTCAGAAAATGGCCTTGAACTTCCAAAAATTCCCAGAAAATGGCCTTGAACTTCCAAAAATTCACAGAAAATGGCCTTGAACTTTCAAAAATTCCCAGAAAATGGCCTAGGATTTCCAAAAATTCCCAGTGAATGGCCTTGAACATCCAAAAATTCCAAAATGGCTTTGAACTACCAAAAATTCCCAGAAAATGGCCCTGAACTTCCAAAAATTCCCAGAAAATGGCCTAGAATTTCCAAAATTTCCCAGAAAATGGCTTTGAACTTTCAAAAATTCCCAGAAAATGGCCTTGAACTACCAAAAATTCCCAGAAAATGGCCTTGAACTTCCAAAAATTCCCAGAAAATGGCCATGAACTTTCAAAAATTCCCAGAAAATGGCCTTGAACTTCCAAAATTCCCAGAAAATGGCCTTGAACTTCCAAAAATTCCCAGAAAATGGCCTAGAATTTCCAAAAATTCCCAGAGAATTGCCTTGAACTTCCAAAAATTCCCAGAAAATGGCCTTGAACTTCCAAAAATTCACAGAAAATTGCCCTGAACTTTCAAAAATTCCCAGAAAATGGCCTTGAACTTTCAAAAATTCCCAGAAAATGGCCTTGAATTTCCAAAATTTCCCAGAAAATGGCTTTGAACTTTCAAAAATTCCCAGAAAATGGCCTTGAATTTCCAAAAATTCCCAGAAAATGGTCTAGAATTTCCAAAAATTCCCAGAAAATGGCCTTGAACTTTCAAAAATTCCCAGAAAATGGCCTTGAACTTCCAAAAATTCCCAGAAAATGGCCTTGAACTTCCAAAATTCCCAGAAAATGGCCTTGAACTTCCAAAAATTCCCAGAAATATGGCCTAGAATTTCCAAAAATTCCCAGAGAATGGCCTTGAACTTCCAAAAATTACCAGAAAATGGCCTTGAACTTCCAAAAATTCCCAGAAAATGCCTTGAACTTCCAAAAATTCGCAGAAAATGGCCCTGAACTTCTAAAAATTCCCAGAGAATGGCCTTGAACTTCCAAAAATTCCCAGAAAATGGCCTTGAACTTCCAAAAATTCCAGAAAATGGCCCTGAACTTCTAAAAATTCCCAGAAAATGGCCTTGAACTTTCAAAAATTCTCCAGAAAATGGCCTAAAATTTCCAAAAATTCCCAGAAAATGGACTTGAACTTCCAAAAATTCGCAGAAAATAGCTTGAACTTCCAAAAATTTCGAGGAAATGGCCCTGAACTATTCAAAAATTCCATTTCAAGGCCATTTTCTGGGAATTTTTGGAAGTTCACGACCATTTTCTGGGAATTTTTGGAAATTCAGGGCTATTTTCTGGGAATTTTTGGAAGTTCAAGGCCATTTTCTGGGAATTTTTGGAAATTATAGGCCATTTTCTGGGAATTTTTGGAAATTCAGGGCTATTTCTGGGAATTTTTGGAAGTTCAAGGCCATTTTCTGGGAATTTTTGGAAGTTCAAGGCCATTCTCTGGGAATTTTTGGAAATTCTAGGCCATTTTCTGGGAATTTTTGAAAGTTCAAGGCCATTTTCTGGGAATTTTTGGAAGTTCAAGGCAATTTTCTGGTAATTTTTGGATGTTCAAGGCCATTCTCTGGGAATTTTTGGAAGTTCAGGGCAATTTTCTGTGAATTTTTGGAAGTTCAAGGCCATTTTCTTGGAATTTTTGGAAGTTCAAGGCCATTCTCTGGGAATTTTTGGAAATTGAAATTCAGGGCTATTTTCTGGGAATTTTTGGAAGTTCAAGGCCATTTTCTGGGAATTTTTGGAAATTACAGGCCATTTTCTGGGAATTTTTGGAAATTCTAGACCATTTTCTGGGAATTTTTGGAAATTCAGGGCTATTTTCTGGGAATTTTTGGAGGTTCAAGGCTATTTTCTGGGAATTTTTGGAAGTTCAAGGCCATTTTCTGGAATTTTTGGAAGTTCAAGGCCATTCTCTGGGAATTTTTGGAAATTCTAGGCCATTTTCTGGGAATTTTGAAAGTTCAAGGCCATTTTCTGGGAATTTTTGGAAATTCTAGACCATTTTCTGGGAATTTTTGGAAATTCAGGGCTATTTTCTGGGAATTTTTGGAGGTTCAAGGCTATTTTCTGGGAATTTTTGGAAGTTCAAGGCCATTTTCTGGAATTTTTGGAAATTCTAGGCCATTTTCTGGGAATTTTTGGAAATTCAGGGCTATTTTCTGGGAATTTTTGGAAGTTCAAGGCCATTTTCTGGGAATTTTTGGAAATTCAAGGCCATTTTCTGGAATTTTTGGAAATTCAGGGCTATTTTCTGGGAATTTTTGGAAGTTCAAGGCCATTTTCTGGGAATTTTTGGAAGTTCAAAGCCATACTCTGGGAATTTTTGGAAATTCTAGGCCATTTTCTGGGAATTTTGAAAGTTCAAGGCCATTTTCTGGGAATTTTGGAAATTCTAGGCCATTTTCTGGGAATTTTTGGAAATTCAGGGCTATTTTCTGGGAATTTTTGGAAGTTGAAGGCCATTTTCTGGGAATTTTTGGAAATTCAAGGCCATTTTCTGGGAATTTTTGAAAGTTCAAGGCCATTTTCTGGGAATTTTTTTAATTTCTTGGGCATTTTCTGGGAATTTTTGGTCTTGGGCATTTTCTGTGAATTTTTGGAATTTCTTGGGCATTTTCTGGGAATTTTTGGAATTTCTTGGGCATTTTCTGGGAATTTTTGGAAATTCTTAGTCATTTTCTGAGAATTTTTGGAAATTCTTGGGCATTTTCTGGGAACTTTTGGGAATTTTTGGAATTTTTTGGTAATTTTTGATATTTTTGGAAATTTTTAATTAACAAAAAATAACCAGAAAATACCAAAAAAATACTACCCAGAATTTTCTGGGAATTTTTGGAATTTCTTGGCCATTTTCTGGGAATTTTTGGAAATTCAAGGCCATTTTCTGGGAATTTTTGGAAATTCAGGGCTATTTTCTGGGAATTTTTGGAAGTTCAAGGCCATTTTCTGGGAATTTTTGGATGTTCAAGGCCATTCTCTGGGAATTTTTGGAAGTTCAGGGCAATTTTCTGTGAATTTTTGGAAGTTCAAGGCCATTTTCTTGGAATTTTTGGAAGTTCAAGGCCATTCTCTGGGAATTTTTGGAAATTCAGGGCTATTTTCTGGGAATTTTTGGAAGTTCAAGGCCATTTTCTGGGAATTTTTGGAAATTACAGGCCATTTTCTGGGAATTTTTGGAAATTCTAGACCATTTTCTGGGAATTTTTGGAAATTCAGGGCTATTTTCTGGGAATTTTTGGAGGTTCAAGGCTATTTTCTGGGAATTTTTGGAAGTTCAAGGCCATTTTCTGGGAATTTTTGGAAGTTCAAGGCCATTCTCTGGGAATTTTTGGAAATTCTAGGCCATTTTCTGGGAATTTTTGAAAGTTCAAGGCCATTTTCTGGGAATTTTTGGAAATTCTAGACAATTTTCTGGGAATTTTTGGAAATTCAGGGCTATTTTCTGGGAATTTTTGGAGGTTCAAGGCTATTTTCTGGGAATTTTTGGAAGTTCAAGGCCATTTTCTGGGAATTTTTGGAAATTCTAGGCCATTTTCTGGGAATTTTTGGAAATTCAGGGCTATTTTCTGGGAATTTTTGGAAGTTCAAGGCCATTTTCTGGGAATTTTTGGAAATTCAAGGCCATTTTCTGGGAATTTTTGGAAATTCAGGGCTATTTTCTGGGAATTTTTGGAAGTTCAAGGCCATTTTCTGGGAATTTTTGGAAGTTCAAAGCCATTCTCTGGGAATTTTTGCAAATTCTAGGCCATTTTCTGGGAATTTTTGAAAGTTCAAGGCCATTTTCTGGGAATTTTTGGAAATTCTAGGCCATTTTCTGGGAATTTTTGGAAATTCAGGGCTATTTTCTGGGAATTTTTGGAAGTTCAAGGCCATTTTCTGGGAATTTTTGGAAATTCAAGGCCATTTTTTGGGAATTTTTGAAAGTTCAAGGCCATTTTCTGGGAATTTGTGGAATTTCTTGGGCATTTTCTGGGAATTTTTGGTCTTGGGCATTTTCTGTGAATTTTTGGAATTTCTTGGGCATTTTCTGGGAATTTTTGGAATTTCTTGGGCATTTTCTGGGAATTTTTGGAAATTCTTAGGCATTTTCTGAGAATTTTTGGAAATTCTTGGGCATTTTCTGGGAACTTTTGGGAATTTTTGGAATTTTTTGGTAATTTTTGATATTTTTGGAAATTTTTAATTAACAAAAAATAACCAGAAAATACCAAAAAAATACTACCCAGAATTTTCTGGGAATTTTTGGAATTTCTTGGCCATTTTCTGGGAATTTTTGGAAATTCAAGGCCATTTTCTGGGAATTTTTGGAAATTCAGGGCTATTTTCTGGGAATTTTTGGAAGTTCAAGGCCATTTTCTGGGAATTTTTGGAAATTCTAGGCCATTTTCTGGGAATTTTTGGAAATTCTTGGGAATTTTTGGAAGTTCAAGGCCATTTTCTGGGAATTTTTGGAAGTTCAAGGCCATTCTCTGGGAATTTTTGGAAATTCTAGGCCATTTTCTGGGAATTTTTGAAAGTTCAAGGCCATTTTCTGGGAATTTTTGGAAATTCTAGACCATTTTCTGGGAATTTTTGGAAATTCAGGGCTATTTTCTGGGAATTTTTGGAGGTTCAAGGCTATTTTCTGGGAATTTTTGGAAGTTCAAGGCCATTTTCTGGGAATTTTTGGAAATTCTAGGCCATTTTCTGGGAATTTTTGGAAATTCAGGGCTATTTTCTGGGAATTTTTGGAAGTTCAAGGCCATTTTCTGGGAATTTTTGGAAATTCAAGGCCATTTTCTGGGAATTTTTGAAAGTTCAAGGCCATTTTCTGGGAATTTTTGGAATTTCTTGGGCATTTTCTGGGAATTTTTGGTCTTGAGCATTTTCTGTGAATTTTTGGAATTTCTTGGGCATTTTCTGGGAATTTTTGGAATTTCTTGGGCATTTTCTGGGAATTTTTGGAAATTCTTAGGCATTTTCTGAGAATTTTTGGAAATTCTTGGGCATTTTCTGGGAACTTTTGGGAATTTTTGGAATTTTTTGGTAATTTTTGATATTTTTGGAAATTTTTAATTAACAAAAAATAACCAGAAAATACCAAAAAAATACTACCCAGAATTTTCTGGGAATTTTTGGAATTTCTTGGCCATTTTCTGGGAATTTTTGGAAATTCAAGGCCATTTTCTGGGAATTTTTGGAAATTCAGGGCTATTTTCTGGGAATTTTTGGAAGTTCAAGGCCATTTTCTGGGAATTTTTGGAAATTCAAGGCCATTTTCTGGGAATTTTTGAAAGTTCTAGGCCATTTTCTGGGAATTTTTGGAATTTCTTGGGCATTTTCTGGGAATTTTTGGAAAGTCTTGGGCATTTTCTGTGAATTTTTGGAATTTCTTGGGCATTTTCTGGGAATTTTTGGAATTTCTTGGGCATTTTCTGGGAATTTTTGGAAATTCCTAGGCATTTTCTGGGAATTTTTGGAAATTCTTGGGCATTTTCTGGGAACTTTTGGGAATTTTTGGAATTTTTTGGTAATTTTTGATATTTTTGGAAATTTTTAATTAACAAAAAATAACCAGAAAATACCAAAAAAATACTACCCAGAATTTTCTGGGAATTTTTGGAATTTCTTGGCCATTTTCTGGGAATTTTTGGATGTTCTTAGGAATTTTTGAGAGTTTTTGGCTTTTCTGGGAATTATTGGAATTTTTGGGGAATTTTTTGAGAATATTTGGGAATTTTTGGAATTTCTTGGGAATTTCTTGGGAATTTTTTGTGAATTTTTGGAATTTTTTGGGAATTTTTGGAATTTATTTGGAATTTTCTGGGAATTTTTGGAAATTCTTGGGAATTTTCTGGGAATTTTTAGGCATTTTTGGGAATTTTCTGGGAATTAGGATTAATTTATTTATTTATTTATTTACCAACTTTATACTTATATACAATCTGGTTACAATTTCAGTAATACAATAATACAGGGTGTTCGGCACATGGACCGACACAATTTTTTGGGGAATTGGTTGGGTCATTAGCTATTTTTCACCCATACGACCCTACGTCCCTGACACCGCTCGATTTTTACGTCTGGGGACGTGCAAAGGAATTGGTTTATGCAACAGAGGTGCCCTCACGAGAAATTTTAATGGAGCGAATTATAGCTGCATTTGAAATAATGAAAAGAGAAATGCGACTTTGCGAGAACAATTCGAACAAATATTATAACTCATATTTAATAAAAACATAATAAAGATAAAAAGAATTTTCTTGACCCTGACAACTTCTATCTCTTATTTTGACCATACTATAAATAATTTATCCAACATGTAGCATACCGTTGGAAAGAGTATAAACTAGACAACTTTTTAAAACAAACCTATGTTCAAAATAATGTTTATTTTTTTTATATTGAATTTAGAAGTAGAAATTTTTCATACATTTACACATTTTCAAGACTTTCGAAGCTCATATAATTTATTTTATTGAAGCCATTTGTACCAAATAGTGACTTATTTAGACTAAAAATACATTGCAGAATACAATAAAAGTTATTTCGTGCTATTACAATCACAAACAACCAAAATATGACGATTTAAAGGCGAAATTTCAGGTAATTTAAATAAAAAACGAAAAAAATTCATATCTCAGTTCCCGTGTCACTTAGGACGTAGGGTCGCATGGGTGAAAACTAGCTAATGACCCAACCAATGCCCCAAAAAATTGTGTCGGTCCATGTGCCGAACACCCTGTATATATAAAAAAAAATATAATTATAATAATATTTAATAAAAATAAACAAAAAAAAAACCTTATGATTTTCGTAAGCATCAATTCCGCTTCTGGATACGTTAGTTATTATTCAAATAAATACATACCGTTATTATTATCAAACGCCCGTAGAACTTTTTTTTTTTTTTCTGGTGAATAGTTTTTGACACACACAACTACTATATTAGTTAGACACTATTATATTATGATAATATACTCCGTACTATTTTTATTTTTATTTTATTAATTTTATTAAACTGAATTTTTAGATAATTAATTTTTTATTTTTTTTTTCACTGGCTGGACAAACGTCCGTCATTAATATTTTTCATTGATAATCCACAAATTACCGTATTGCTAAATATACGTTTTTATTTAGTTTTATTTTGTTTATCACTGAGTTTTAATTGGCAAAAGTCCGCCATTGATATTTTGGATTAGTATTCACTTATTAAAGTATTTCTAATTATAAGTTATTATTTATTATACTTTAATTTTTCACAGAATTATTAATTTAGGCAAAAGTCCGCCATTTTTAGGTTTAATTAATAATTCACTAATTAATTTATTTCTACTTATAAATTTTATGTATTGTACTTTAATTTTACTTTACACTGAATTTTAATATTACTCAAACAGTCGCCCTTGATATTTTTGAGTGTTGTCCACTAATTACGTTATTTGGCCAAAAGTTCGCCATGGATATTTATGATTATAAATTCACTAAGTTAATTTTATTATACGTTTTTCTGTATGTGTATTTTATTTTTCACTCAAAAAAAATTTGATTTTGGCCAAACTCCGCCATTCTTAGTTTTTGTTTTCACTAATTATATTTATTACTAATTTTAAATTGTTGTGTATTGTTATTTTCACAAATACATAGTTAATACTTAAACTAAATCACTAAATTAGTATTTACTTAATAAATATAAAGTTAAATTTCACTATTTATTTAGTTAGAATATGAGTTCCAAAAATAATTAATTTTTGCTTCAATCAGCAAATTTTCTCTTATTTTAAATGAAAAATTAAAAACACTCGCAAATGAAATACAAAAAAAAATACACTCGATCAATCAAGCAACAGCTTGGATATCCATTTTTATCAAATTTTGAATATCTAGCCACAATTTATTTAATTTAGATACAAAAATCAGATCACGCCATCAAAAGAAGTGGTGTGTCCAAATATTTTTTTATTTTTTGACCCCGGTGCATTCAAAAATGTTCATTTTTATAGACTACTCACAAAAATTGACAACAAAAGAAATTCCCACCCAAAACAACATTTTATTAATATTTTCGATTGTGTTCTCCTATAAACTGGATTTTCGCGGGCCGCTTAACTCCAACTTTCTACTTTTTCTAATGTTTAAGTGTCTAAGTAATTTTTGTGTTTATATTGTGTGTGGAAGAAAAGAAAAAATGGTTTAATAATTTAATATAAATGTATAAAGATAAAGATGACGTTGATTCAAGTAACAAGCGAATTTTGTTGACCAAAATTGAATTCAAATTATTTTGGGTTTATTTTTTTCCAGGAAAATAGCCAATTTGATTTAATTGACAAAAGCCAACTTTTCGAAATAAAATATAAATTTAATATGTATTAAGACCTGGTGGCAGGTATCATAACCAAAAATTAGAATTGGGTTTAAATAAACCCAATATTTTTTTGGGTTAATATTATTCTTGCGGGAGTTTATCCTATGCAATTGTTGTTGTAAATTTGTCAAGGAAATACGCTTATTTTTGAAGATGAGTTGGAACAGTCCTAGGCGTGAATGTTCATTTAATATTAGTTGTATTGCTTTCACCAAAAATCAAAAAATTACAACAACAATCGTACTAGATAGATCAAAATATAGTTTAGCTAACCCTAAAAAAAATTAGTAGTTAAACAAATCTTAACCAAACTTTTAGTTTTAACACCTGCCATAAGAGTGAAATTGACAAGAAAATACACGAAAAAAAATTTAACCAAAATTTGGTTAATTTTGCTGTTGCTTTTATTAGCCGTTAACCAAAAAAATACCTAACTCATTATGGTTGAAAGCAATACGCTTACTGTTTACATTAAAAGAAATTGACGCGTCATAACCTGGTAATTCAGAAACGGAAAAAAGTCAAGGCCTCCTTAGGAACAAACTATTTCATTAAAATTTTCATTCTAGAAATTTTAAATGCGTGTAATTTGTACTTATAATTAGTGTACGCAATGAATTTTCTTCGGTGGATTCGGATTAAAAGTCTGTTTGACTCGCAATCTTTGAACTTTCTCGGCTATACGCTGCGCTTCGCCACGCATGCAAATATAATTGCTCGTCAAACAAAGTATCAGTTTTAATCCTGATGATATAATGTATTTTTCCAATTTGGTTACAAAAATACGACTTTTCAAAATCGTAGTAGGTTGTGAAACGATATATTTTTCAGTTAGGAAATGGGGAATATTTCAGAGCTAGCTAGTGAGAAAATATTCATTACAATACCGGTTTGTGCCTACTTGATTTCCAAAAAAATTTAAGATTAATTTGTAGTTTAACTATCCAAAGACTTTCTTTTCTCAAAATTCAATAATTTACTGTTTATAACAAAATTAGAAAAAAAAATTAATTGTACGTAACACGTTAGGAAATATCATTTTTTGTAACTTGTGGGATTTTGCGCAAATCGCTTCACTCGTTTCGTAAATACCCATTCGTTACATAAAATGAGGCATTTTCTAACTGTGCCCTGAGGGTGCTGATTCTCTAAAAATTAACATAATGGGTGTTTTCTTTTATTCATTCCACAGAAAGAACATAAGGAATAGAATATTGATCACGTGACCTCGGAATATTCCGTATACGTAATATAATATGTAAAAGTACAGCAACCTGATTCTCTAAAAAAAACGATTATGTGTAGACGTTTAAACTTGTAAAAAGCAAAGCTTACTTTTATGATTTTGGACTTTTTCAATATGATTTTAGTAGTAAGTCAAATCGAGAAATTGCAAACTCATTGGACAGGTCAAGCTATCCGAAACAATTTCTGTTATTTAAATAAAAAGGGTTGGGCATGTGCGACGCTATTTTGAAATTGTGAAAATCACTTAAAATGTTCAAACCTGATGCTACACTATAGCCGTTTTGTAAAATCTCAGAGATTTTATCAAGAATAACGATATAGGCTAAGTAGGGTATATATTTAGGAATTTAAATCACTAGTTTACATTTTGATATGAGCCGTAGTGCTCTTGCAAAAAATTATGAAAATTATCAAATCGACGAATTTTGCATTGATAACTTTTCGTGTACTCTCCGAAACTTTTCAACCTCTAGCCTTTATACAATCATTTGTAGCGATTCACTCATAATGGCTACATTCGTTTCATCACCACAAATTAATTAAAAACGCAACTTCAGGTGTACACCTCTTTATCTCGTTTGCTAATTTCAAAATATATTTCAAGGCGTGCAGCTGCTGCTCAAATATTTAATGTCTATATAATTAAGGTCTTTGTGGTGCTGTCAAAAAAATCAATAAATTGACACACGTTTATTATTTTTCCTTCTGCCAACTACGACAGACGCTTCGTCGTCAATTCAAGTAAAATTAAAATATATACCTTTACTAAAATCCTATGCGACGCTTGTCGCCATTGTTAGAAGAATTACATATATGCAATTGATTAATGTATAAAAATATTTACATGTGCAAGTGATAAGAATTGCGCGGGTTTAACGTAATAGCCTAAATTAATTTCTAGTGTGCGTGGTGTAAATTAATTTCTTATTGTAAACTGAACATTATTGTAATAAACGCCGACCACATATTAGATTGTAAATTGTGTGGTCGCTTACTTTAAAAACATTTGTGTCGATTCAATTTCCCCGGGTAATACAACATCGCCGGGATAGATTCCCATACATTCATGCAGGAGAGCCCCTTTATAGGTATAATGAGATCTCCCATATGAATGATAATGATTGTATAAAGTAGTTCATACAACATTCTTATGGAGCGCCCAAGCCAATGGAATCCATTTCACTCACGACTGAGAGCCCGTTTATAGGGATAATCTTTTATTTTCAAGAGATACGAAACGTTTCAAATACTTTATCAGAAACAATGCATTTACAAAATATCAGCCGACACCTGGTAACATTTCTGAGATTTTAGTAACTGGCCATAGTATAGCATCAGGTTTGAACATTTTAAGTGATTTTCAAAGTGATTTTTACAATTTTCAAAATAGCGTCGCATATGCCCAACCCTTTTTATCTTAATAACAAAAAATGTTTCGGATTGCTTGACCTGTCTACTTTATGGAAATATAAGCCCACACCTGTGCAAGGATTTTGTTCAAAAAATGAGACTTGAGAGTTGCGATTTTCGTGTACGTACTAGATATACAACAGTAAATATTATTGTTGTTTGGTTTAATTTTAATATAATCGAACATCTAGTAAGCCGATAAAAATTGCAACTCTCAAGTCTCATTTTTTGAACAAAATCCTTGCACAGGTAACATCTCTGAGATTTTACAAAACGGCTATAGTGTAGCATCAGGTTTGAACATTTTAAGTGATTTTCACAATTTAAAAATAGCGTGTATTTTAACAACTTGAGTTTTAAATTCCAGATAAGACCAATCCAATTAATTGGAAAAAGTTACAATCCAAAGAGCCAAATTTCTGCAACAAAAATTCATGATCAATCTTGTCAGAAAGCTTGTAGAAATCAGCGTAAAAGACCTATAGAATATTACCATTTAATAGTGCATTTGAAATACAGTTTGTAAATAAAACTAAGTTAAACCAAGTTAGTAACGGTTGACCTACCAGAGATGAAAATCCATCCCACCCAAACCGCAAATGTTCTTTAACTAGTTTCTCAAATAGTTTTGGTAGAACTGAAATAATGCAAATACCTATATAGTTATCCACATCGCTTCCATAGGATAGGAAAGCAATCTTCATCGAGACTTCGATTAAATAGGAAGGAAATATGGTCAGAAATGGCATTACTCGTTAATTTCAGAAAAATGGGTGGAATAGAATCGAATCCGGGATTCCCTCCATTTTTATTGTGATCAAGATTTGACAATTCGGGATAAAATAGTATCTACTTCCATACGAAACATTTAAAATGTTGACTTACTTACAACATTATTCAAATTACAAACATTAGATTTTGAATTATAAACACTTTCAAAGAAATCGGCAAACAAATCACAAGTATATCGCACATTATCGCACGAACGATCATTTAAAAACATCGTAGAAGGGTAACCATTCGATTTTTTTGTTGTATTTTTACAAAGTGCCAAAATTGATTTGGTTTTGCCAAAATGCATTTAAGGAACTGTAATCGCCCATTTTAAAATGAAAATTCCATGAGTTCATATTTTCTTCGACCAACTCGCAGCATTCAATTAAAACTAAAATATTCAGCAGAGAGTGGAAAATACTAGACGATCCAGTTAAATCCTCACACGCAGAAACTGTTATCTCATGATCAAACGGTACAAAATCCAGATCCAATTCGTTGCCACTATTATTCTTAACATTGTTATACATTGTTTTAAACCCAATGAACATATTTCAGAGATGTATTTTTCAATCTCGTCGTTCATGTTAATAGGAGTCAAATTGTGATCAACAATCTCCCATACAATATCTGGTATGATAAAATCTTCAAAAATAAAACGACGATCCTTCGGCTGAAGCAATGGAACAATATTAGATTTCACGGTGTCCGCAAACCTGTGACAGACTGCCATGCTTGAATGACAGGCTGTATATGTGACACCAGATAATCAACGAATATGAATGGAATCGTACACGAACAGCAACAATTTCGTCATCACAATTAGCCAACGTTATCCGACTGGATGGATATTTATTAGAAATGGCAACTGTCCATTTGCAGATATCTATCTCTCCGAAAAACAGCATAATGGACTACTAACCACGACTCAACGATGCAAATGACATCATAATCTTCCTCTAAAATTGACATATACAGAGATTTTAATTTGGTTCGGATACTATTTGAATTGTGGTAGTAGATATTTAAAATTGATGGAAATGAACGCCAGTGAATTGTCCATTACCCGGTCTTTGGTGAGTAACAGTTTTGCAATTTACTTTCTCCAGCGAGCAATTTTGCAGTTTTTCACAAATCTGTTAAACAATCGGGTCAGGTGACACGGAGGGGTAAATACGACTGATATATAAATGTTTCATATCAGGCAACGAAACAGTTTTAATTGAATTGTCGGGTGTACCCGTCCCCATGATTTGTCTATTCAATTCTGTATGATCTGTTTTTACAATTTGAAGTACATATATGTGATTTTCGTAAAAGGACAAAATTGGCAATTTGTATGAACAAGTTGGTGTATATATCAAATGTTTCCGGATGTTTGGCAAGTTGTTGCCAATCATTCCCTAAATTGGCCGAACCAACTGAACTCATACGACTTGTTGTATGATCAATCATATTGTGTATTGGTCGTTTAATTTTATTTTTATTTATTATATGTTTAATCTAGTTTAAGTCAATACAACTGCACTGGATCAACGTTCTGTTCTATCGAACATTTCTACATGTTAGTTGGTTTAATTATGATGTATGTAACGTTAGCCCGAAAACTTTTTAAGTATTGTGTCTCGGCTAAATTAAGTTTGAGTTTGAGGGTGGCGGAAATTTCTGTAATATGTGACAGAGCCCACAGGAATGTTTAAAGATAGCTTTGTCTTACCTGAGTGGAACCTATATACCGCCATTGCAATATGAGTTGGCTACAAGGTCTTTATAGGAATTATCCTAGAAAGCACGATTCTTATGAAATTGTAGTGAGACATGAATGCGAATATGTACTTATGTAGGCATCTTTAATTGCAATCCTTTGAACTATGTTTTTTGATTGATTGCTATCAGAGCGGTAAATTTGACCGTGTTTAAAAAAATTGTGCGTGAAAGTACTAATGGAACTGTAGAGTCTTGATATTAGAAAAATAATTTTGGAATCTCATTTCGGTTATGAAATAACCAAGATCTATCCTTCTTCACCAAATTTCACAATTTTCCAAAAATCATTTTAGTATCCCATTTCCATTGTACCGGCTTAAAAAACTTTTAACTGTTTAGTATAAAGTTGTTCAATTAATTAAAATAAGAAGCTAAGAGGAATAGTATGTCTTTTCAAAATTTTTACCTCATTCTAATCGATGATGGCCAATAGTATTACTATAACTATCTATTTAAATTGGCCAACCACTTTTTTGTAATACATTATGGCCAAGAAAATTTGTTTAATGAACATGAAACAGTCAATAAAATTATCTCTGATTTATATATTTATCTTTGATCTCTCTGATGTATTAAAAAAACATGCCAATTGTTGATGCCAGGCTGCTGGTCATATAAAAATGCAGCCGACATTTCATGGATTCCGAATGCTTTTCGAATTTTTTGTGCTGCTTCAACTGCACATGGGCTGAATATTTGACCGTACCCATCTTATTGACTTGTTATTCATCCGCAGCAATATGTCCCATCCATAAAATAAATTTGTAAAAGCATGACGACAATTTAAGCTAAACTGTGAGTAACGCGTATGCTCAAAACAAGGTGGTACCCCCAAAATATTGAAGGGCCCAGCAAATTATTTATATCGCCTTATTCATTTCATAATACCCAATGTTATAAAGTTTGGGAAACTTGCATGTGAGTTTCAGCTAACGTTTCGATTAAATTCGCTACAACTGTTTCGACTAAAGTGAAAATAAATGAAGATTTTCAATTATAGAAAAAAGGATAACAAATTATTAAATTGACCTTGGCCTTTTGTACGCCTTCGATTAATGAAATAATCAAATTACTACAGAAATTCCAAATAACAATCAGAATCCCTTTTCTTTCTTGGGTAAACGGGATTTCACTCCAACGACACTTTTAAATGTTATCCTTTTTGTTTATACGTTTGTATTTTTCTGTTTCAATTTATGTGTACCTATACGATTATGCCAGTTTATTTATATCTTGATACCAACAAATAGATACAAATTTACAGTTAGACTAAGTGTCTACCCAACAATATTCGTATATATTGAAGAAAAAAGGATAATTTAGTAAAATTGTTATTGAAAACCAACACCCACAATATCTTGTAAAATCTTCTCGATGTACCTACACTATGTATAGATTGTCGTTCGATTATTTTTTTTTTGGTTTGCGTAGGTATTGATTTTTTTTTCTTTCTTATTTCGGCTCTTTTGTTGTGCAAGGAATTTTTGAGTAGGTTTAGTTGCGTTTATTCTTGGGATACCATACCTCTCGGAGTCGACTCTTCTAAGTTTTAAGGCGTTGAGCTTTGGAAATATATTTTGAAAACGCCAATTTATTTTATAAAAATTTTTTAAGATGGTGAACAAAATATATTCATTCAAATTACAAAACCTCTTTTTATGCACCATCGATCTGAAAATTGAAATACTCTCCCATAATTGCTTATACAGCACAAACAATTTTCCCTAAAAAACAAATAAAATCAATAAAAACTCCTTTACCATTTCGAAATCTTCCGCAAAATTTGGTATAATTGAAAAATTTAGAGAAAACTTCACGATTACTTCGTCGACACTCGGTATTATTAACGATTGGCCTAGGCGTCTCATATAATCCCTTTTGGTTTCTATTAAACTCGATAAAACTCCGTCTGGCGACCACGCCATTGGAAAAATCAATTGCTTGACCATATGTGCTCAAACAAACCGGCTGCACATAATTTTTATACATTGGGGTGCGGTCTAATTGTAGAAGAAATAAGATGCCCACTACGTTTCAACTCATACAACATAATTTCTTGTCACAAAGGTTTATTAAATATTTAAGCACGATCAGGATTTCAATAGAGCCAGAAAACTGTTTTAGAAATTTGTAGCGATTCACTCAATAATTCGTTTTATCACCAGAATATATTTGCTAATATTATTCCAGGTGCACATTCCTCTGTCTATTTCTAAGTCTATACACAATGTATTTAGTCTCTTCGCCTCGCTGTTAAAAAAAAACCGTACTGTAATACACACGCAGACACTCCCGTAAGAATTTTTATACTCAACGCATCGTCTCGATATACACAGCGAACACCTAATTTTCCTAATTTATCCAAATCAATTAAATTCGGTATCGTGTGTTATTACTTTTGGTGGTGTTTATTAATTTCCCGCTTGTGATTAAATTTTGAAATCTAAATAAATTATGACGGTCGCATATTTAAAAATTTTGGTGCGACCGCCATTAATGTAAAGTAGTGCGTCGGATCGGAATTAATTTGTTTGGTCTTGGCATGCCGAGCTCCATTCTATTGCCCCAATATGAATAGTATTAAAAATTGTTTTTTGACTATTTTAAAGCTCATCATAAAAATAATGAGATACATTTATAGTGTTTGGAACACAAATAAAGGCGAAAACAGTTAATAACGAACAACCAAAATGTATAGGATAGAGGTCGTGTGAAAAGCATAGCTATTTTTATTTTTAGTAAATACATAACGTCGGTCCAGGATTAGAATACGCTAACCACCAAATTGCCATTTTTCAGGTTTTAATGGGTTTTTTTGTTTTAAGGAACCAGTTTTCGGTTCCGCCTATTAATATCTTAATCTGTTTGTCCGTTCCTTGGAAAACGATGTTTGTATTTTCCGCTATGCGACATGTTCACATCATTTTATCAGTTTTTCTTACGCTATATCCTATTTAACGCTAACTCCACCCAAGTTTTGTTTTTATTCTAAGCTAAGTCAGATTTATAATCTAACTCCACAAATGTAAAGTTTCAGTTTTTGAAATTTTACGCTATCTCCATTAGTTGAAAAAAAAAAAAATTATTTGAAATATTTTGTGCTATTTTCATATATAACTTTGTTCCAAAATTACGCCATATCCATATATTACGCTATGTCACAACCTTTTGAAGTCAGTATTAGAAAGGTCTGTAATAATTACGCTATATCCCAAACTATTTCTCCATGTTCCATGCTTAAATACGCTATATCCCTCTTTTACGCTAGGTGATTACTATACAATGCAAATAAAATAAAAAAATTGCTCTATATTCTCAAAAGTGTTAGATTCATTATTCCGCCAATTTCCAAAATACGCTATATCCATAAATAATTTTTATATTGATATTATTTTCATAGCTCTTGTTCGGCTAAATCCAACCGTTAAATTTTTTCGGATTATTTCTCTCTCTCGTTGTGGTATTTCTAACGGTACCTAGAATTATTATATAAAAGGAATTTCTTTCCAGCCATAAATCAGTTGAAGAAAAATAATTGTTGTGAAAATATCGTTTATTGCGGAGCAAAGTGCATATGTATATTTTTTCTTTTAAATAAATTTAGTATTACAAGAATCAATTAATTAATAATGAAGTCAGTATTAGAACGCAACAGTTCACCATCACCAGTGTTTTCGGATGAAGAACTCAGGTACATTTAATAATATTTTTACTACAGCTTCACTGATTAATGTTTAAAAATTTTAAAAATGTAGGGCCTACCATTCAGTAGAAAAATTAATTGAAGAACAATCACGTAATGAAAGTAGTTCTCCGTGTATTATAATTCCGCCAACACCAATAAATGAGCATAATTTTGCAAGCCCACCAATAAACTATATTGAGAATTGTCACTTACCACCAGATCGAGATAACAGTCCTGAAAGTAAAACGTCATTATTGAGTGACATATTAGGCAATGTATCTAATGATTCTATAAAAACAGATAATGAAGATAGAGGTAAGGCTTTCTCTCGTTTTATATACATACATAAAATTAAATGTAATAATTTTACAGAGTCATCATTATTTATTGATTCCGATGCTGATCCAGAGTACTTTCCATCAGTTGACGATAAAGGAATGGTTGATCTATTGCGCGAAGGTAAGTAAAACTATCATTTAATAATTATACATTTATAAATCGTAATAAAACAATTTTAGATTCTCCATGTTGCTCGAAAACTTTAACTAGAAAACGATCAAAACATCCCGAAAATTGGAAGCAAAATATAAGGAAAAAAAAATGTCAAAGCGGGAAAGAGTTTACGGATAATTCTGGCATAACACGTAGGAAACGCCAAGTAAAAGAAGGTTGCGGCGAAAAATGTCCATATGGTTGTTGTGATACATTTGAACTCAGAGAACGCCAAAACTTACTTAACAGCTTTTGGAATTTAAACGCTAAATCAAAAGGTGAATTTTTTGGTAAGATGGTTTATAGAACATCGGTAGAGCGGAAACGTACTAGAAATGTGAACTCTCGAAGAAAAAATACGTACCATTACCATTTTTTAAAATCCGGTCAACGAATCAGAGTGTGTCAAGTTTTTTTGACGAATACGCTAGATATCAACAAAACTAGAATTCATTATTATTTCGACCATCTAGTCGATAATAATACCACAACATCGAAATCACCAGCAAAAGGAAGACACACAAAACATAAACTATCCGATAAACTATTAGACGACGTTGTGAGTCATATCAACGGATTTACCACAATAGATTCTCACTATAGCCGATCTTCATCGAATAAGAAATATTTAGAGCCACATCTAAATTTACGAAAAATGTATGACCTTTACTGCAACGATTATGATGAGCCAGTAAAATTTTGGGCTTACCAAAATGTTTTTGATACACAGTTCAATCTAGCTTTCTTTGTTCCGAAGAAAGATTTATGTAATAAATGTGAGGAGCATAAGAGGAAATTGGAAAATAACGTAATCGTAACTCAAGATGAACAAAATGAGTTTTCCCTTCATTTACAAAATAAAATACGCGCGAAAGCAGAGAAAGACATAGACAAAACTAATAGTGAGACAAATATACGGATTTTGGTCATTGATCTACAAAACGTATTTGCGTTGCCAAAAGCTAACGTTAATTGCTTTTATTATAAGCGGAAACTATTGTGTTTTAATTTAACTGCATACTGCAAGGATAACCAAACCACTTATTGTAGTATTTGGAATGAAACAACCCAAGGGAGAGGGGCAAATGAACTAGCTAGTGCTTATGTAAAAATTTTGCATGCGGTGGTTACTGATTTTCCGCAAACAGAGAAAATTATCATCTGGAGTGATTCTTGCGTGGCGCAGAATCGTAACTCAATTTTGGCGCTTTGCTTACTGAATTTCCTAAAGGAAAACCAGACAGTTTCGATTATAGAGCAGAAGTACTCTGAACCAGGACACTCGCTCTTGCAAGAAGTAGACGCGGTTCATAGTACTTTAGAGAGGTACCTGAAAAATAAGGAAATTTACAGCCCCGTTGGATTAATTCGATTACTAGCAAACGCTAAATTTCCAAAGGTGAAATTAAAAATAATGCAAATGAGTGATACTAATTTCTGGAATTATAGTCTTGCTGCACAAAAATTTAACTTCTCATGTATTCCATACACCAAAGTTAAGCACATGAAATACGAATCCAGCAACATTAAAAATATTTCATACAAACGCTCATTCGATGATAATTTTACCATCGAGTCCATCAATAAACCCGTGAGTTCCAGAAGAACAAGAAAAAATATCGAAAGTACTCCACTTGAAATTAATTTTGACGTCATATTATGCCAAAAAGAGAATTCTAGATTAAGTGAAGAGAAAAGAGAAGGATTTGATGAGTCTTGTAAAATTTATGCCTAAACTTGACCAAAACTTTTTTAACACTATATTGCAATAAAGTGAAATTTGAAAAATGCATGGGACCAAAACAATTATGATTTACTAATGAAGTGTTAATTTACATGTTAAAAACTATTTTTTTATAATTTACATGTATCTTGAATAAATTAATTATATATTATAGAATTACACCTAATAATTGTTTTAATTAAGATTGATTTTCAATTTAAATTCAAAATTTTACTTTTGAGAAATGCAGCTAACTGCTATTTTCAATAGTAATTTTGAATTACATTTTAAAATTATCATTTAAGCTATATCCATTTTTCCGCTAAGTAACATTTTACAAATTTGCATATAGCGTAAACTGAAAATACTTTGAATGGATTTCTTTTATTTATCATATTACACTTTAGATAGATTAAATATCTAATGCAGCATATTACTAGTGAAATAGCCAGTGAATCCGAAGATTATTGAAATCGTGAAGCTAGCTTTACAATTATAAATTTTATAAAACTTCAAACTTTAATTTTCATCTTTCTCAAAACTATTATTTGGCGCTTAGCGTACTCTAATCCTGGACCGACGATAAGTAAAATTGACAACCTTTTAATTAACTAGTATATTATCTTAGTATGCTTAATTAAATCGATAGCATATTCAAAAGATGAACACATCGTTCTCCTACCCCTACGATTATTATAAGTATACAAGAGAAGAGATGATCGTTAAATCGGCCATGGCCAGTAAGGATTGCGACCAGTATTCTGAGCTGGTTTCTTTTTAAAGATAAAGCAAACTTAGTAAACCTCCGATCTGGCTTACTAATAAAGTGCTTCGCCTTACTATCAAAAGCTCCCGCAATATCCAAAAAAGCACCCATAAGAAACTCTTTATTATTGAGGGACCTTTCAACCTTAGTGACAAGTTCGTGTAGAGCAGTTGCACAGGACTTACCAGCTCTATAGCCATGTTGCATGTCACTAGCTGGCAACCACTCTATATGTCTGTAATTTTGGGGACTTCCTCACAGAGCCACTTATCTCTTTCGTCCTTATTGCACTTGCAGATGAAGACGCTATCAAAAAAGTAGCATCCAAGCATCTGTGGTATAAATCCAGACGTTTTAGGAGGCTCGATAACTCGCCTACACAATACCATTCGGAAGACACCCAGCTTCTCCCCATTTACGGTGTTTTCCGGGTTGAGGTCACGAACGCAAAATTCTTAAACACAACTAGCAACGGTTTCTGAGATACGCGCTTTCTTGGGCACTAGCTCAGAAATAGTGCCAGTTATTATTCTGGTTTGCTTAGGAGTAACCGACGAACCAGAAGGAGGCTCTTCAGGTATTGAGCCGAGCTTAAGTCCCGAAAGTTTTCTTTGAAGATGCTGGTGATTACGCTTGCCCACTTGGGCAAGGCTTGGTTCCGATTTAGAACCGTCATAAGATAGCTAATAAGCCTTGAAATCTCTGTGTAACACATTGAAGATGCACAGAAAAAGGACAAGTTAAAGTTAAATATGTACAACAGTTAGAAACGGAACAAAAAAAAACTGCGTAAAAGTGTGGGAGACGAATCAAAACCCGAAGCTCTACTATCCAACCAAAATTTAGGAGACAGATATCCGTCCGAAGACTGCGCCGTATTAAAATGCTGGCGGGCACACAATTAACTTTAAAAGTCACTAAATCATTGTGGGTGCGAAGAATGCCTGGAATCATCAAGATATCATTGTTGGCACACAGCTGACAAACCGCACGCGGCAATGTCAACAACCCAGCATCATAATAGTTCTGCTATTATCCGACAACCCCTTTTCATCATCCGCACGGATTCAGGTCGACCAACCCTCTGCAAGCACATCACATAATGCCACATTGAGGATCGCATTGCAAACATCGAAGCAAAATTAGATAAATTGGCCAACAACAATAATAGCAGCCATTCAAGGGGTCAACAATCAGCATCACAATCCGGATTCCGAGGAAATTCCAACTCGCACAGCCCAAATGCTGCTATCACTGGAAATTTGGTGCAGCTGCGCGAAGATGTGTGGAAACGAGCAATTTCAAATCGACACACGCGTCCACCTTGGACGTCGGCTAACATTCAAAAAACAAGTCCTCCCACCGGGTAGAGAAGACAAAATCCCAAACCCATTAATCAGGTCGTTTATTTCTCTACAACCATAAAAATAAACTAGTATTTCTAAAGACACAGGCGCTGACCTTTCGGTCATTCCAGCTCAATATTACAAAAATTTGTTATCATTCACAAACCGAAATCCCGATCTCCCTACAATACACATCTATACGGCACAAAATTGCTTCAGGTAGATATCGGACTTAAGCGAACTTTTACACATGCTTTCATCTTAGCTGATGTGAACCGTCTCATCATTGCCGCCGATTTCTTGTGTATATTTCGCCTCCTTGTTGACCTAAAAAACAAACGGCTAGTTGATTCAGCGACGAAGCTGTCAATCAATGCCACAATGGTTTGTATCAACACACCAACATCGATCCATTTTTCAGTCAACAATGGTTAGGCCTGGTCGATTTGAACATACCCACATAGACATCGTAGGACCACCTCCGCTACGTGAGGTATTGGTGTAATTCATAACGCGCGAAATTCAAACTCGTGGTGAATAAAAGAACATCGAATGCATATTTCTACAAAATTCAACGTGATAATTCCCTGACGTCGATAAGGCAGATCAATATGCATTTGACAAACAAAATAATAATATCATATAGCGGCTTTATTGTTGATGTACTTATAAATTTGTTGTACATATATTTTTGGTAAAATCATTTAATTTATATTTCCTTTCTTTTTAGATATTTTAGCATGTTAAGCGTGAACAATAGCTATCGCGTTTATATAATCATGGCCGCATGAAACTTTTCGTTTAACATGTAAAATTTCGTCCCTTGAAATGGGAGTTAGGTAAAAGCTACTCGATTCAATATTCACATCTTTAAGCTCAGGATACAGAGCGATTGGAATATTATTTCTTAAGTGAGCAGCCATTTCGATAAAGTATCGGCTAAATTTACTGGCTACAGAAGCATTATCGGCAACTTTTATATTGTTATTTGTAATAAATTGCATCGAAATATCTTCTCTCTTCGTGCCAACGATTTTTTAATGAGCTTCCATTGACTTTTTGCGTCCCTTTTTCGTTCATTAAATTTTTCCAAATATTGGGCCCGATTCAATGTAAATCTTCAATTTGTCTTTTCTTGTATTCTGCTACTATTTGTAAGAGAACTAGATACGGGTTTCAAGCAATCTATAAGAGAGAAGTATAGAAGAAAAGAAAAATAGAAGATTTGCTCTATTATAACTATATCAGCACATATACTCACCGAACATTTAATCTCTTCCAAAACATAAGCAACAACACCTCCTGACGCATTATTATTATTACATGCATCAAAAATTTTATATCCATCAATATTGAAACGTGAAATTTCACTACTATTAATCCAGACCTCCATTAGAACTATAATGTGTGACTTTATCTACAATTCTGTTATTTCTGTGCAAAACACGTCAAAATTAGCTCTCATTGACCGAATCTTTTGTTGAACAATAAACTTAAATTACAAGTGTTGGTTATTTCATTGGCTCCATTTCCACTAAAAAAGAAAGATATATTATCATTATTAAGAGTATCTGTGGAACCGTGACAATTGATTTTAAATTAAAATTATACTTATAAACTATTAAGGTCAGAATTGCTCCTAATAATTCGTATATCTGAACCATCCCGTTTCCTCAATGAGATAGTGCCGCGTCTAATCCATAAATATTTATATTTACGCTCCAATTTAAGTAGTTTAGCCTTTTTGAGAGCTGCCTTATTTTATAAGTAATACTATCGTTGAACAATATCGGCTGTGAAGAGTTGTAACCGATGTCTGATGCCAACATTTTTTTAATTTTTGGCGCCTTGTATCAGAGCCTTCTAGAGTATAGAGCCATAATCATTATGACGTATTTTTTAGAAGCCTTTTTCGCGGTATAACTTTTCACTGATTTTCATAGGAATCCATAGTAAAAATGGTGTTTTTCAGCTTCAAGTTTTTCAATGAAAAAAGCAAAAATGTTACAAAATTTTTATACCAAAGTGTTCTACATATCTTTAGCAGCAATATACAAGAAGGGTATATTGGTATTAAGTAAATATTAATTGCAGAAATATTAAAATTAAATTATTTCTAAAATATATTTTTCGAACTTTCATTTTGAAAAATACATCAAAGTTGGCTCTGACGAATTAAAATAATACTTGCTACATAAATTGTTTTTTATTTTAAAGCTCAGTATGCAGCTCGCGCTAAGATAAATTTTAACACGGTCTCCACAAGTCTCCACTAAATTACAGATAAATTCACAAGCTAAAAAGATTATGTAGAGATAAATTTTTACATTTGCTTTATTTGTCCTACAACAAAAAAAAATTAGTTCGAGCGAAAGTTAAATAAAGTATTGAGCGACTTTTATCAAATGGATTCAAGTGACGAAGACAATATTATTATTGGTGCCGCAGCTATTGTCTAGATCTTCTTCACTGTACTCCATTTTGCGATTTAAAAAAAAATAAATGTTTATTTTTTAGTCGCTGTCAAAATTTATCTCAATTTTATTGTGCTAGGCAGATAAATTGCTGCGAAAATGTTTGTAGACTTTCCACTAGCGCAGTCTGTATTTGAATGAGATAACTACAAAATTTTCACGTCAGCTACGTACCGCTTCTGCGAAATCGTGAGCTAAATATTTTTTTGTTATTTCGCTAGCTAAATTTTACGTCAAATTTGTATGGAAAATTTATCTTAGCGCGAGCAGCATACCGAGCTTAATGAGCCAATATATTTATCAATTAAACAATTTTTATATTTGGTTTAGGGCTCTTTTTTATTTCTTTTAAACTAATTAAAGCTTTAGCTTTCGAACCCTATTCGGATTCATTTTCAAAAGAGTAATGAAAAAAATATAACAAAAATTCTTTCTTTTATACATAAATCAAAAAATAAAGCAATCACAAATTTTTATTTGCTGCGTTCCATTTTCGCTGGTAAAGTACTCACAAGTACTTAAAAGTAGATAGTAAATGGAACGCAAAAATAAAAAGTCAAAGCAAGCAAACTACTCATATGCAAAAGCAAGAGAAGTTGAAAGCAGTGGGAAGTACTTGTGAGTACTTTGCTAGTGAAAATGGAACGCAGCAATTAAAACCGACTTTTCATGGAAACGCACCGCTATGTAATTTTCGAAAAAAATACTTTGCTAAGGCGCTTCTCATGTAAAAAAGGTTGTACATTTGTATAAAAATAAAATTGCATGAGGCAAAAAACAATTTAGATGAACAAATCATATGAGTTGCCAATATAAGCATAATCTTCAACGACATTGATTGAATTTGTACTTGATTTAATTTGTAACATTTGCAAAATCGACCTTTTTCTAAAATTTTTTTGTTTCTCGAGAATTTTTATGTTATCTAAACTGATTTGATGGCTCGTATTTTTCAAATGTCGCGTAAGTGCACTAATGCTTAAATTTTGATCTTTATTTATGTCAGTTTTGTGTTGGTAAAATCTTTTCTCTAGAAACCGTTTCGTCTGTCCTGTGTAGGTAGCGTTGCAACCACATACATTGTATCTGATAAACAACGTTTGATTGCTTCTTTAAAGGTGTGTTATCTTTAATTTTAGAAAACAAGTTGTTGTTTAAGCTTGTGGCTGCACGTCCTATAATTTTAAAGTTATAATTTTTGAAAAGATTTTTGATTTTTTCGTAAAGATTTTTAACGTAGGGAATGGCCAAATAATTAGTGTGTTCATTTATTGATCGAGAAATAAAATTTGTATGGATATTTTTTTGTTTCCAAATTATGTGGTTTACCAATTTTTCCGGATACTGATTGTGAAATAATGTATCTTTTAGAATTTTTAGATTTTTATAGTAAAATTTAGTATCGGAAAGTTTCAGAATTTTTTGGGTCAGAATTTTAATGGTGTTAATTTTATAATTGTAGGGAAGACAAGAATGAAAATTTAAATATCTGCCAGACCAAGTATTTTTATGGTACCAATCACACGAAATTTTGCCATTTGGTTCATGGATCAGCAGAATGTCCAAAAATGAAATTTTGTTATCTACTTCTTTTTCTAAGGTAAATTTTATTCTGTCGTTTTTCGAATTAAATTTTTCCAAAAATGAATCAATTTTATTTATTGGTATTGCCGTAATTATATCGTCCACGTATCTGAAGTAAAATAATGGTTGAAAATCTAAAGAATTTAGAACCGAATTTTCCAAATTTTCCATTACCAAATTTGCTATGATAGGACTTATTGGTGAGCCCATAGGTGAGCCGAAAATTTATTTATAAATTTTGTTATCAAAAGAAAAATCAGAATTGTTCAAAACTATATCTAAATCCGTAAAAAATTGTATTTTAGTTAATTTTGATTTAGCATTTTGCTTTATATTTCTCCAATTTTGACTAATAATATTTTGAACAATTTGGCTATCGACGTTGGTAAACAAAGAGATAACGTCTAAAGAGATTAACAGAAAATTTGGAGGGATCGTAACATTACTACATAATTTTATTTTTGAAATCTTCAGAATTTTGTATGTACGAATTTGTCCTTCCTATACTAGGATTTAGAATATTACCCAAAAATGATGCTAATGAATATGTGGGGCCATCTATGGAACTTACAATTGGTCTATACGGCAAATTTGGCTTGTGGATTTTTGGTAAACCGTACAATTTTGAAATCACTGCGGTGTAACACGTTAAATGTTTTCTTGTTTTCACATCAATATTCCCAGATTTCTCCCATTCTTTTACCATTAAATTTATTTTCGTCTGTATTGGTGTCGATAAGTCTCTAACAATTTGTAGGTAAGTGGAACCGTCATTTAGTAAACTGTACATTTTTTCCAAATAGTTTGTTCGTAAAGTTACAACCGTTACGTTACCCTTGTCGGCCTTTGTGACCATAATCCCTGGATTATCTTTTAGAAAAGTCTTAGTTTGTTTCACATATGTTAAAATTCTTTTTTCGACTGGCATTAGATTTTGAAATTTAGTACTATTTTTGTAATTAGTTAAAATGTTTATAAAATTGTTCCGAATATTTACACGAGCGTTGTCATTTAAACCAAAAATTGCACTTTCCACATCTGAAATAATTTTGAAATATGGAATTGAAGAGCCGATGGTTGGAGGACAAAATTTATTTCCTAAACTTAAAATAATTTTAACATGACGCGGGAGTTCGATGTTTGAATAGTTTACCAGCCGTTTATCACATGTACCAAAAAAACCATTCGTTAAAGTGTCTAAATTATTATTTATGATTTGTTCAAATTTTGCTTTTTGTCTCACCTTAATTTCATTGAAATGAAAATTGAATGTCCTTTTCGCATTTTGAAAAAATTCTTCGAACACGCTGCCTTATTTTTTGCCTCATGCAATTTTATTTTTATTCAAATGTACAACCTTTTTTACATGAGAAGCGCCTTAGCAAAGTATTTTTTTCGAAAATTACATAGCGGTGCGTTTCCATGAAAAGTCGGTTTTAAAAAAATTTGTGATTGCTTTATTTTTTAAATTATGTATAAAAGAAAGAATTTTTGTTATATTTTTTCATTACGCTTTTGAAAATGAATCCGAATAGTTCGAAAGCTAAAGCTTTAATTAGTTTAAAAGAAATAAAAAAGAGCCCTAAACCAAATATAAAAATTGTTTAATTAATACTTGCTACATTTATCTTTAGTTTTACTAGTGTACGTTAGATGTCTCAGATTTATACAGAAAAATACGAAAAAAATTGTTTAATCACAAAATTATGACATTTCTTAATATTTTGAGAATTTGTTTTGCTTTTCCTACAATTTTTGAACTCAAATTTCCCCAGGTGGCAATTTTTGGTACAATTTTTCAAAATGTTTACTGCCCACTGCCATCTATGTATATTGTCTTAATGCACACGATTTGTAGTAAGCTTTTCTTTTTAATTTGACCAGAACGCTGTTGTTACGAACTTTTTTTTTATATTTTGGTTTAAATAAATCAATTATTACAAGAAAATGAAAACGATTTACTTAAACGATATTCATAAATCTTGAAATTCAAACATTTATCAAAATATTTCAGAAATCATAAGAGAGAATTTGTAACGTTTTCATTTACAAATTTGTCTTTGGAAAAAAAGTGATTTCCCATTATGTTTTACGCTTTTTACTATGGAAATTTTGGTTTTTTCCTCGTTTCTAATTCCCTTATAAAAGCTTTGTTTTTTAGATTATGGCTTGTATAATCAAGGTTGCTTTGCTTGTATACGGTAGCCGTCACATTCTCTTTGACGGTTCTTCTCAGAAATTTAATGAAAATACATGATTTGGTTTTGTTTGTATTTAGCTTTTACGACAACTGTTATCTATAGCAGTTTTTTTAATTATGATGCTGAGTGATTTCTTAAAGAGTCAATAACTTTTCCTCAATAACTTCATTTTCGATAGCTGGAATTTCATGAATATTCAACTTGTTCTGCACACTAATTTGTTCCAATTCATTAACTTTTTGCTGGAGCTTTACTAGACAGCACCTTGCTTTTGTCGAGCGCTTTTTCCAGTGATTTAGATTGTTTGTAAGTTCCACTGAAGTTTTGTCAAACGCAGATTTGACACTTAATAATTCACTGTAAATTACCTCTAGTATGATGTTTTGGGGTGACTGCTGTATTGATGATTGAGACATAGCATCAGATATTAAATGATTTTGCGGATTTGAATTAACATTTGTTTTTGTCACACAGGATTTACAACTCCAATCTTTATTGTTTTTACACTCATCATTGTTAACATAAAATTAACATGGAAAACTCCTTTACAAATTACACAGTTATTTTCCTTTCTTTCCGGTCGATGCGTATATACAACATAATTACAGTTTCAATTACCACTGATCTGAACATTGTGTACACGACATAATTACAGTTTCAATTATTTATTTATTTATTTAAACCTACAGTAAAGTACAATCGGTAATAAGAAATTATAATGCAATACAAAAATATTAATAATACGTTAATGGTACAAAAAATATTAATTATCAATAGCACAAAATTTAAATAACTCATTTCTAAACGAATTTCTTGACATATTAAAATCAAAAATTTCAAAAATAGAGTTAAAAATTTGCGACATTCTCAAGACTGGTTCAGAAAGTGCATAGTTGGTAGTAACAGAATCAATGTGTAAGAAACCGTCTCGTCGCCGCAAACAACGCGTAGGAGCGTAAAAATTGAAACGCGTAAGTATTTCATCACAATCAATTCGTGAGGTCAAAACATCGCGCACAAAGATAGCTGATGCTATGTCTCTTCGGTGATTTAATCGTTGTAATTTTAATAAATTACAGCGATCTTTATAAGGCAGAAGAACATAGTTATTCACTCTATCAGAAGGTAGACCACGAAGAGCATACACAGTAAAAAATGGGACGTTCTTCCCAAACGGTGAGTTAAAATCAATAGTAGTTGATTTTAATTTAACTATTTTACGAATATAAATATGTTTTTGCTCTTAGTAGTTAAAATTTATCTTCAAAAAAACCATTTCGCTAACCCCAAAAAATTGCTAGGGGCAGTTAAATCGGCAAGAAGTTAAAATTTAATAACGATTTGTCATTAAAAACAATTTACTTCCGAAATGTTATTCCAAATTTTTCCTTACCAAATACATTAATACAGTTACCTCAATAAAATATCACAACTTTACTACCAGTTGTTGTAAAACTTATTATTTTCATTTTAATACCAGTGTTAACTCCATTAAAGTATGTATTTGGTACACAATTTCAGATTATGCTTATTCATAATATTCATTCTCATTACAAGCATTATTATGTACCGTACGAGTACATCATGTTTGTTCTATTTAATATTGTTGTGAATTGTATTTTATGTTTTCTTTAAATACGAAAAGAAATGAATGAATTTATGAAACAGTTCGTTTTTCAGTTCACCAAGTATCACGACTTCAAATATATTTTGATTTTTTTTAAACTGCGTTAAAAGTTTGAATTTTATTTTATTATAAGATTAACTATGAAAAGTGAAACAAAAATTCTAACCTTATCTGGAACTTGATAGGTGTGGGCTACCTAAGTTCCAACGATAATTTTGATAAATGGCAAAAAAAACTTGAAACTGATGAATGAGTCCAATTTTGTTGTACTTGGGTCGTGTAACAAAAATCCAACATGCTTTAATTGCATTATTTCTATGCCATAGAAATATTTAAATATGTTTGTCTGACATAGAAAATAGGTACCAGTTTATTAAAATATTTCAGTTTGTTTATTTTTGTTTTTATTTTTTTATTTAATATAAATACTTTATAGAAGTTCAATACTATATCATCAATACTATACTATATCTAAATTGACGTAGAAGCATATGACAATGGGCGATTTCAGGTCTCGCAACATGTTGGCTTTGGAAATTTTCAATAAATCGAATGCATTCAGGAAACAAAATGTTGATTTTGCTCAACATGTTGTCAACAGTTGGCGGACCTGGAAGCGCCCCACGTAATACATGCCGAAACAACGATCATATACTTCGATTAATACACAACCGAGTATTTGCCCCTATTCAACCATACCAAAACGCTTGATAAACCCTCTAGTGAGAATTATTCGCCATTTAAACTTACATGTCTTTTTATGGATAAGCCGTGTTTATAATTTCAGTAATTATCTATATTGCATAATCTCAATTTTTTCGTTTTAGTTTTATAGTATTTAACAAGCCAAAATAAAAACGTAATAGTAGTAGCAATCCATGAGAATGTAAACTGCATATCTATCGTATACTGTACTGTAAGTCTTCAATATTTTAAAATATGTTCAACTAATCAACTGTAACTTAACATGTAATGTTTTTAAAAGAATTTTAATGTTATTTGGTTTGTAATGTGTCAAAAATGACTTCGTTGATGGCCAGACAATCATATACCTAAACCATTGCAGTTTTAGTTTTCATTGCAGAAGGTTCAAAGTGTAAAAATTGTAAAATATAATTAAAGTCAAAAAAATAATTAAAAAATTGTTTATTGAAATAAGTTCAATCATATTATGTGATATGTGAAATATATATAGTGTACGTTAAATTTTAGTTCAGAAATCTGGCCATTATAAAGCGGCAAAGAAAAATTAACTCGTGTAAATTTTAGTGGTACGTGCAATTAGTTTTTCTTTCTTCAGTGACTTAAATGTGTTTCAAGTAAATAGAGTAATGTGTTTCATGTACATAATTTTCAAATTTGTAACGACCTTTTGATTAATAAAATAGTTAATAAATTATGTAATATATAAGTGTGCGATACGTCTCATTTTATTATTCAAAAAGCCGTTGCAAGTTTCAAGAATGTATGTATATGTCGTTCTCTTTTTGATTAATTCAAATTTATATCTTTGAGGAAAGATACAGTTGTAGCTAAAAATTATTATTACTAACAAAAAGCATCAATACGTCAACGGTTCAACAATTTTCTTAAGGACATACATTGTTTGAAGTAACTTTAAATTCAGCAAAATAACAATTAAATACAATCAATTTTTAAAATGGAAGTCAATAACTTCATTATTAATGAAAGTGAAATTTACACTGAGGAACTCATAAAAATAACATACATGAGTAGTACAAGCTGGGTGAAAGTCTCTTATATAATAAATCAGAATTTTCCCACATATGATGATATAATTTCATCAGGTTTGTTATATTTTACCTAAATATATGAAAAATATATGCGGTATATTCAAGTATATTTGGACCAGCTAATTTTTGTTGCAACGTAAAAATAATATTAATATACAATTTTTGAAAAATGCTAATTTGAACATAATTTGAAGTTGTATTCTAGGGAAAAATACTGTTAATTTACTTTTGTAAAAAATATTTCCCCAAACCAATACTCATAATTATTTAATGATCGATTTTCATAAATCAATTAAATTTCAAACTACTATTGGATAATTAAATAAACATTAAGGCTTTGTGTGTTCATGCTCAGTCGTATTTATAATATCTCGCAAGTAGATATTTCTTAGAAAACATTAGTTCTAGAATGTTATCTCACTGTTTTGAATGCAAGTTTTTATATCGGGATGACTATCCGCTCCATCTAAATACCCATAAGATTAAATCGGAGGTCTGACTTACATTATACATATAACCAAATAAGAAAGTTACCTCTTTATTTTTATGATTAACAATTTACAAATGTATACATACGTATGTAAAATGTCTCAGTTATAAATACATTAACCTTAGTTGAGTTAATCTAGGTTTTGCTATTTAAATGAAATATTATGTTCCAAATCCCGATTTTCATTCATAATTCAAGGACTACAACTATCTTTCATTCATCTAGGTAAATGTATGTATGTAGTAGTTCTATTAAATTTATCTTTCGATCGAACTTATTTAATTTCCCCCAACTGTACTTTAATCCAAAATAGTTTTTTCTATTAAATAATTTATTCATAAGAAAGTTGGTAAATAAAAAATAAGACCAAAAAATTCAGTAACATTTTGTGATACTAATCATCCCCATACGAGTCGAATTTACTTGACAAAACCAAGTTCAAAATAAACATTTTCCCGATTTATTTGTTGTTCACTTTGAATTTCATTAAATCTTATATTTTAAAATTGGGTTTGTCTATTAAGTTCATCTCTTAAAAACTTTAAAAATAAGTAGTTGAGAAATTTTCGATTTACTTTAAGGTTAAAAATAAGCTCTTAAATTTAGTGTACTTATTACTGGGGCATCCTGTTCGTTTAAAACTTACCGTGTTTAATACTAATTTATTGTTAATACCTTGTATTTATTTAGCGAAACAACAATTTAAAATTTTAAAAGAAGTTATTTTATTGGATACATGCGACGTGATCATACCACGTGAAATATTCGAACATTTTATTAAAAGCTACGACCGTATAAATTACGGATTTAAACTAGTACCAAAAAGTACACCATTGGATGTATTAAATCTGGATATATCCCCAATATCTCCGTCACCATCATCAGCTTCAACGATATCAAGTAACTGTTCCTGGAATTTTTCTGAATCAAATGATGATAATTGTCCAGTTCAATTTCCAGAAAGAAAAAGATTAGTAGAAAATTTATTACGAAAGGTGAGATTAAAATCATACATCACGGTGCAATTTCAAAATGAACTAATTTTGAATAATATTTCTTTATAGGATTTGGAGCAATATATAAAACACCAAAAAAACATTGACATAAATGGACAAACTTTATTGGAAAATTATCAAAAACACAAGTTTCTCACGACCAAAGATCGTATTAAGGTTATTAATATTATTGCTGACCATATTCAACTAAATAATAGCCATATTTCAAGGGATGATAAAATTCTTTGGGCCAAAGCAACCATCCAAATATTTCCATGTCTTCGTGATGAGACAACTGAAGGAAAATATGTAAGATATTAAAACTATAAAATAATTTTGAATCGCAATACCTACTAAAACATAAACTTATTAATATTAATTTTTCTGTTATTCCACAATTAGGAAATTGTTTATGATCCAAAGACCAGAGGAGGCTTTTTAGGAAATAGATTGAAAACATTAAGCAAAATTTTAATAAAAAAAAATAAAATTTTTAATATTTCTGAAGCAAAACATTCAGCAGCTACTGACCCAGAGCAAATTTCAAATGATAATTTGGAATTTCATATACAATTTTTAAACTCCGCAAGCACTAGCTCAGAGACGGATGATATTAAAAATAGTTTACGTGCAACCGTTCAACATCGGCAATCTCTAATCATCACAGAATCGAATAAAATACCCGAAATATATCCTATATTATTGAAAAAAGTCGAATTGGTAAGTAGTTTTTGTTTATTGAATACAACAATTTTTAGTTTCTTTTAATTAAAGCAATTTTTATTATAATTTTTAATTTTTTTGCTGCCAATGACTTTATTCTTGAATCTCCAAGAGAAGGTAAAGAGATGTATTCAAATATTATACTAAATTTACTATACGTAATTTTTCTTATAAAGAAATTATTTTATATTTTTGGTATTGGATAGATTTTGATATTACCATAGACATTCATAATAGATATCTGATTTGACTAAAAACACAAAAAAAAAATAAAAAATTTCCATTCAAATGTTATCGATGTATTGCATATAGGTATTATATTTGCAACGCATTCTAAAATCATTGCCTTATAAAATACACAACACAACGATATATTGGAATTATCAGAAGTTTTTGTTTTTTTCCTTTAGTTACTATGAAATGAGAAATCTAGTATGATTGTCTATGATATTACTATATCATTTAGAGATACATAACCTTAATAATAAAAATCAACATAAAAGACAAATTAAATTTATAAAAACTGCTTTAATTATTGTATTTATTTTAAATAATATTTTTATTTTGTATTTAATTATATAAATAATTTTTTTTATATTTAATATAATTTTATTTAGATTGATTTCGAGTTCGAGTTAAATCAACCGGGAAAATGCAATAAGTTGTTAGAATTTTGGAATGAATCTAATGCAAATAAAATTATTTTTTCGGCAGAACAAAGCAGAAATGGTCCAATTGAAAATTTAGGTAATGTAAATTAGTTAGTTAAACTAGTGTGTTCCCAATCTTGAACCAAAATATTCTAAATCCAGAACTATACTAATGAGAAGAAACATTTTTCAGTCATTTGATTTAGAGAAATATTTATCTACTTATATTAAACCGGCTAAAATTTAGTTTCGAAAACCATTTCCAATTCTTCCTGTTTTTTCATTTTTTTATTTAATCGATAAAAAATATTATAAAGTGCATTTTGAACAAATAATATAAATATCAATAAGGATAAAAATATAAATCAATAAAACTCATAAATTCTTGAATTTTCCTTAATGAATGGTGATTTTCAACTGAGTTACTAAAATAAATCATTGTTCTTTGTAAAGAAAATTTAAATGGTTATTGAAACTAAAGCTGTTCCTAACACATAACAGAAAATAATTTTTTAATTTTTCGTTTCTTTAATATTTCTTTACAAAAGTAAATTAAAAACAAATACAAATTTTCACTTTTAAGTAAAAATTTCAAAAATATTGTTGCTTCAGAATATTTTGGCTCATACTCGCAAATAAAAGTTGTGAATTCATAGTATATTATAACAAACCAAAATTATTCCTTAATATTAATGTTTTTGTAAATTTAGGTTTATGTACATCTTTAAAAGCTCTCTTCTGTTTACTAACATTATGTCCACCTGCAGTTAAGGGTCGCGGCAGCTCAAATAAATGTGGCGTTGCAACATCATTTGGAAAATTAGTTGTCTTACATGAGGTATATTTGAAATTTTGATTAAAATTTAAAATAGATAAACATTTTTGTATTTTAATTTCAGAACAATACATCACTTGAACAGAAAACAATAATAAACAAATAACCATATATTATAGCATCCGGACGAAACTTAAATGAGATCAATAACTACTACGTTGCCGTGGACGGGAATATAGTAGATACAGGAAATGAATTAAAGCACGCCATCGACATTTGTTTTAAGGTTCATTATATTTTAAACATCGAATATGATGAAAATTTAAGAATTTTATGGGGATACATACAACATTTCATTTATCAAATTAACCTTAACCATATATCAACTTGCATGAGACTGTGCAATGCCTTATTAAATAATTAAATCAAAGCCGTAGGTTAGTTTTATATTACTTAATTATTAATTTATGTTGAATTTTCACGTACTAAATGAATAATATAATAGAGCTCTGCAACGACTTATTAAAAAAATAATCAAAAATATAATTCTCAATTTTATTTTTCATAATAAACAAATTTTAATTTATGTTCAATTTTCTTTTCACACTAAGTAATTATATTAACATTTAAAATATTCTGAAAATATGAACAATATATAACTGAGCTTCGCAATTATTTGTTAAATTATTTATTCGGGAACATGTTTCATATTTTATATTTCATATTCATAATAATCAAATTTTAAGCAAAATGTTCACTTAAAACTAATGAATTACAGTATCAATAATTGTGAACAATTTAATAGAGCTCTGTAACGCTTTTTAAATAATTTAGTTGAAAACATAATTCAATATCCTATATTTTATAATTAACCAATTTTAATTTATGTTCAATTTTTTTAATGAATTATTTTAACATTTAAAGTATTCTGAAAATATGAATAATATACATATAACTGAGCATCGCAATTATTTACTTATTCGAGAACACGTTTAGTATTTTATATTTCATATTCATATTTAACAAATTTGAAGTAAAATGTTCACTTAAATCTAATGAATTACAGTATCAATAATTATTAACAATATAATAGTGCTCTGTAACGTCTTTTTAAATAATTTAGCCGAACACATAATTTCCTTTATTTCATAATTAACAAATTTTAATTTAAGTTCTAATTGTAATGTAAATTTCATGAAGTACGTTTCACATTACATCTTTGTGTTAGAGAATTTTAAGTCGTAGTTCTTTTATTTAATTGTTCCGAAAAATTACAAATGAACTTCGTTTGTTACATATGTGGTGAAAAATTTTTCCACCGTAAAGGAAATGATCAAACATTTGAAAAAAGATGTGCATAATGTAGAAGAAAATGGAGAAGATAAAATTATCTGTTTAGTTCGAAATTGTTCATGTAAATTTCAAACATTTAGTGGTTTAAGACGACACATGAAAACAATTCATATCGACAGATTAAACGCAGTAAATGAGCCTAGTGAGAGTAGTTATGACCGTGTACCAATGGTAGATAATTGTATCGTTAGCCCGGAAGACAATTCTTCCCTTAACCTGGAACCAAGTCCAAATATTGAAATGTTGGACCTAATAAATCATTCGTTGGATGACTTACTAAAGCTTTCTCTGTCCGATTGTGCTATCGATATTATAGTGAATTCTATACTTCAAATAATAAAATTATTATTTTTATTTATAAAATCATCAATACTAAATAGTCCAGAACAGAATAATCTAATTTCCTCTTTACACAAATCAGTTATCGAAATTATCGAAGAAACTAACTCAAGCTATAAAAGAAGGAAAAAGGCGTTTAGTATTGTACCACAACCTATAGAAATTGACTTGAATACTCGTTATGAACAAAGATATAACAAACAAAATCAGCTGTACATGGAAGTTCCAATAATAAATAAGTTTGTTTATGTTAGTATAGTCGATACATTAAAATTTCTTTTGAAAAACAAAGATATTCAAAGCTATGTAATGCAAAGTCCGCCAATAGAGGCTAATAATGTGATTGAAAATATAAATCATGGGAAATATTTATGTTCAAATGAACTTTTTGTAACTTCACCAAATGCTCTACAAATTCAACTTTACTTTGATGAATTTGAAGTTGTTAACCCAATTGGAAAAAAAACTTCCATTCATAAAATAGGTGCATTCTACTTCCAAATAAGAAATTTCCCGGTTCGCACTTATAGTCAATTAAATAATATACATTTGCTGTCACTTTGTTATTCAGAAGACATAAAGTCAGTGGGGTTGAACACAATTTTATCTAGATTTGTAGAAGAACTTAAAATATTAGAACTAGACGGTATAGAAGTTGATTTTTTAAATAACCAAAAAATCATAAAAGCAGGTTTAGTTTCTGTGTGTGGCGACAATTTGGGAATGAATGCAGTTCATAATTTTGTCGAATCATTTTCTGCAAACTATTTTTGCCGTATGTGTCTAATTAAAAAAGAAGATATCCAATCAAATTTTAAAGAAGAAAATGTTGAGTTGAGAACTAAAGATAATTATGATTTGCAGCTTAATTATATCGAAGAAGAGTTAAAAAGCAACATAAACAATCATTTCGGAATTAAAGGAGCTTGCATATTAAATAAACTGAAATATTTTCACATACTTGATTCTCCTGTGGTCGATATAATGCACGATCAATTAGAAGGTGTCGGGCCTTATGAAACTGCACTTTTTCTGAACTTCATTGTTAATGATCAAAAACTGATATCGATGTCAGACTTAAAGTCTAAATTCCGAAGTTTTAATTTCGGTTATTTAAATCGTTCAAATAGGCCTAGTGATATTGTTATTGATATTCAAAATTGCAACGTAGGGCAGAAAGCCGCACAAATGTGGAATCTGTTGCCGTATGTTCCTATAGTTTTGCGAGACATATTTCAGTCGTCAATCCCAATTGTGAGAAGTCATTGTAATTTAATAATTATTTTAATAAAAATTTGGCGCCTTATTTTTGCAACAAGATTTTCTCAGCACATGATTTTAAAAATAAAGACGCTTGTAGAAAAACATCATCAATTATTTAAAGCATTATATCCGAAATATCCTTTAAAGCCGAAGCATCACTTTATGATACACTATGCTAGTACTATTGAGAAATTAGGGCCATTGATACATTTATGGAGCATGCGATTCGAAGGGGCTCACTTACCATTTAAACGAATCAGTAATATAAAAAATTTTTTTAAAAATATTTGTAAGACGTTAGCAGTTTCACATCAACTAAATCTTTATAATATTTACAACAATAATGAATTTAGAACAAAATTGGAATATAATATCGATAGTAAAATAAAATTGGGGACTTATGAACACCAATCTATTATTTTGCAAGGAAAACAAAATTTTGTAACTATCATATTTTGTAAATCATTAAATTACGGATTTGAATATAAAAGAGAATTTTTTATATGTTTAACAGTAAATTCTGGGCTACCGGAGTTCGGGGAAATTATTGATATTTTATTAATAGATAATGAAATATACCTAATGGTTCAAAATTGGATCATAGAAGCTTATATTTCTAGGCTAAATTGTTTTAAAATTAAAAAGGGAAACCATAGTATAACATTAATAAAATTGGAACTTTTACTTTACAAATGTGTTTTTGAGAAAATTTTATTAAATAATGAAATATATATTTTATGTAAACAATTTTTATAAAACCATATTATAAAATAGATTTTTTAAATAAACAAAAAATTAAAAATTTAATGAATTGTTGTTATTATTATTCCTAAAAAGGTATAAAATTTACTACTCAAACGTATAGATACTCCTATTAAATGTAGCTAGGCCTATTCTTTTTCTGGAGATTAAATGACGCCTAGTACGGAATTGATTAAACCTATTTTCTGGTGTCATTTATTACTCTGTGAAATTATTTAGTAATTCCGAATTATACTTAAATTAATTTTTTCCGTTGTTAATTCAACTTACTCGAAGGAGGTAAAATGAAAGAACACTTAGGGGTCAATTTGTGTTTTTTTGTTCCTAAAAAATGATAAAATCTACTACTCAAACGTAAATAGATACTTCTATTATATGCAGCTTAACCTATTATATCTCTGGAGTTTAAACAACGTTTAGTACGGAATTGATTAAACTTATTTTTGGGTGTCATTTATTACTCTGTGAAATTATTTAGTAACTCTTATTTAGTATTATAATTAAATTAATTTTACGTTGCTAATTCTATTTGCTCGGAGGAGGTAATATCAAAGAACAATTAGGAGTTCACTAAACAATTTTTCGTTTTCATAATACTAAATAATAGATAAAATCATTAATGGACTGTAAATAATCTATACTCCTAAAACTAACACGTTTTGCTAAATTATGATGTCAGAATGAACTAACAAACTATCTAACTAACTTTGGGTAATAGTTTACTATTCTAACTTTTTTATAGAAGTATTCTATCAAAAAACGATCCTCTCTAATTAGGAGTCAAATTTAACAATCATTTTGACCCGGTCCCTTTTTAAGATGGTGTTTGGGGTTAAAATAGGCGTCTTATTTCTAACTGTGTACAGTACAAATTGCTTTTGAACACTTTCAATTCTATTTGAATGACACTTATAAAATGGTGGCCAGATCTGAGAAGCGAATTCAAGAATAGACCGAACAAAGGACACATATAAAGATTTTAGTGTAAGCGGGTCACAAAACTCTTTACAATTACGCTTAATGAAGCCTAACATAATGTAAGCCTTAGCAATAATAGAATCAATATATTTAGTAAAGGAAAGATCAGAAGAGAAAATTATACCCAAGTCAGACAAGAACTCAACTCTGTCAACCACCATATTATAAAGAAAATACTGCTGAAGAATAGGTGATCGCTTTCTAAAAAAGAGATAACCTAATAAATAATGAGAACAGAAGTGGACCTATGTGACTACCTTGCGGTACTCCAGAAGTTACACGAAATAAATGAGAAGCAGAATCATTAATCTTAACGTATTGTGACCGGCCAAACAGATAAGATTCCAACCATTTGATAGGGATGAACTCACAATTTAGTTTCTCTTGCTTATAGATAAGAATTGAATGATCAATTTTATCAAAAGCTTTTGAAAAGTCAGTGTAAACTACATCTACTTGTTGCCGGCTCTCGATTATGCTGTATAAATGTCCACAGAATGCAGCCAAATTGGTAATTGTAGATCTTCCCGGATAAAACCCATGTTGTGCAGGCAAAATAAGAGATTTCACATGAAAAAACAAAAATTTCTGCACCATGGCTTCGAAAAGTTTGGGAATAGCAGAAAGAATAGCAATTCCTCGATAGTTGCTAACTTCACATCTTTTGCCAGATTTAAAAAACGGACGTATGAAGGAAATTTCCAGGGATCAGGAAAAATCCCAGTCCGAAGGCTTTCATTAAAGATGTGGGTAAGCGGAAGAGCTAAACTTTCTGCACAATTTTGTATGAGGATAGGTGGAATGCCATCATGACCAGCCCCCTTATACTTACATCAAGAAGAGACAAGCAATCATAAACCTCCGTTTCAGTGAATTTTAATAAATTGTAATCAGTACGATTACAAGCTAATGAAGACGTGTTATGTAATGGAAATGATATCGCGGATGGTTCGTACACGGACTCAAAATATTTGGCGAATAGATTGCAGGTTAAGGACTGGACGTTAAAGGATTGGACGTTAAGTTCACTTCAATCTGCAAAATATAGTTATTATATAGGAACCAATTCAAAATTTTAAATTCTTTTCGAGCTGCATCGAATCTAGAATAAAACTCAGCCCCATGTAGCCTATATAATGAATGTAATTTGTTACGCCGTTTTTCCAGGCGCAATAGTTTCCTATTGTACCATGGTTCACGAAACCGAGGTTCATTTTTAATTAAAGGCACATACCTTTCAACACCAGTCTTGAGTAGTTCATTGAACAAAGAAACGGCTTCGTTCAAGTTTTTCCCACGGCTAAGGAACTCCCAATCAGAGTTGACAAGAAATTCGTTTAAAGAAATGTAGTCAGCATGTCTAAAATCAAAATGAAAAGAATTATTAAGGGAAAAATTAGTATTGCATTTTTCATGAAAAATATTTATCATTATTGGAGTATGGTAGACACTCCCACATCTAGTAAAATCCTCACATGAAGAAATATCCGTATAGTTTTCCTCCGCACTGTTGCTTATTTGGTTCAATTGCTTGGTTGCTATACTCACAAAATAATCGGTGATGGCTAGTGCTTTTTGATCGTCAGAAGAGGGCGTGAGAACACCATCAACGTCAAACCAAACAATGTCTGGAAGATTGAAAGCACCAATGATCAAGAGTTGTTCATCAATATGCACGGCAGACATTACTGAATTAAAAAAATCAATAAATTCCAGATAAACTTCTAAAGTTGATCCACAGGGCACATAAACAGCGACCACGAAAATAAAAGAAATATCGGCTTTAATACGTACAGCCATAATATCGTATACCGGATGACACGCTATAACTTCACTCGAACGTAAATTTTTCACGGCGATCAACACACCTCCTCCTTTAAGGCTGGTATCAAAATCATGCCTGTCTTTTCTATAGACCACGTAATCTAATGGAAAGTATTCTTCTGAATTGAAATTTTTTGTAAGCCATGTTTCACAAATAACTATAACATCATAATCGTTGTCGAGGACACCCAAAAGAAACAATTTAGATTTCTATCGAATACTGGATGCATTATGGTAATAAATAGAGGTTACTGTAGTTAGTTTTATTAATTACCAATGATCTTTACAGTTTTAGTTGTTTTTAGTTATGTATGTCATGAAAATAAACAAGAACTTGGTACTATTTTTTACTGTTCTATTTTTTACTGTTTTTTACTGAACAAGTATCTAATAGATTTTAACATTTGCCTCTAGCAAACTAGTGGTGTGAATATTACGGACACATATCAGAGAACCACTAAAGTTCACAAATTTCAAAAATAACCTGTTATGGTAAACCCCAATAAAGTCAATTGGGGTCAGTAATCAGATGGTCTCAGACTTAAGATAAGACACATACAATTTCCCGTAAATTAGTTTAACAATATTGAATGCTCCCGAACAGGTATCATTGCATGAGTGTCTTGTCAATCATTGCTCCAAAATAATCCTCGCCTTCAATTTAGCTAATCTCAAATAATAAAACAAAACGTAAAAATTAATATTCAAAATAAATTAAATTAATTAATATTTCAGCAGATCAATCAAACAAGATTAGTTATCTGTGTATGTATGTACCACATGATTTAATTTTCCTTAAATTTATCGTTCGTGCTGTTTCTTGGACATGAACAGTACAGATAAAATATACTGTTGTTGTAATGTTTCTTTTTGGTTTACATCAATATTCGATATTTATTTTATTGTTTATTTATATCCCTATGTAGAAGTATTTGATAGAAACGAATTAACACATCAACGAATTTATTTATTGGTTATTTTTAGTCTGGATTGTAGTTTTTCCTTTTTTTATTTTCAACCAGAACCTTTCGAACAGGCTGTACCCATACAAATATGACTACATTTAATTTTAATGTGTTTTGGAAGAAAACCTCCATTGCTTGGTGGTTATTATGTTTGAACAACTTAACTACAGCTTCCATACAATATACTCCCAATACAATCCTACTTAGTTTTTTCTGAAAGGTAAACATTTCATTAGCATTTTATTTTTAGAAATAAATTAGGCTCCCATGAAACATTATTAGCGCCGATTGGAACCATTACCTAAATACGTAACCGTGCAATAAATCTTTGAAGTGATTCAAGAAGTTGCTTGTGGGTATTTTTGACACGACTTCTATGTGAACGGTTTTTATGTTCATGTAACCGAAAACAAGTTAGTAAATAGTATTTGCTTAATGTGTAGCGGTCCTAGCTCTGCCAAATTAGCTCTGCAATTGGACTCGATGTAGCGCTAGATTTTCCATCAATTGACCAGACTAGTAATTTTGGCGAGCGGTACTCATTAATTTCCGTCATGGCGGTGCTTGATAAGCAGATTTCTCACCAACAACGTAGTTATTTCCATACTTGGGCAATATTTGTGGGTGTTTAGTTTCGAATTCTGCCAGTGAGTTTTCCATGCGACAGCCAACACGTCAGAGTTGATTTGCGTTCTAAAACTGGTCTAGGTCGTATACCTTGCTGGTTCAATCCACTCGCTGGTTCAATTTTAACGAATAAATTTCAGATGACAAATTCTTACTCTCAACCCAATTAATTATTGTATTTTCGGTTTTCATTATTTCTTCAACGGTTATAGTTCCTTCATCGGTTTATCTATTGCAGTTCTTTTTTTTTTCTCTGGCGCTACATCCCATAGAGGGATTCGGCCGCTTCATGATGAAGTTTCGTAATTATTTTGTGAACGGATAATGAGTGACTAATTCATTGATCCTACATTAACCAGCCGTGATTTTTTCATCACCCGCCGGGAATGGAACCCGGGACCTCCGGAACTTAAAGCAAGCATGCTAACCACTGTGCCACCGGGGCGGCAAGTCTGTTGATTGCAGTTCTGATAACTATAAATTTAACTCGTTGAACATACCTCTGGACCCATGTAAGAAGGCGAACAATTTTTAAAAATGGGAATGTTTTTCCCTCGAGCTGGTTTAAGATGCAAATTTCATAATTCGTTGATACCATTGCTGAGATTACAGTGAATTTCCTTTCTTCGTATTGTATGTTGAGGCCACACTGATTCTGTTTAACTCAACCATTTCCGTCCGCATGTCACCATAAATCTAACCTAACTAACTTTGAAAGCATCGTTTTTTGTGACGCACGGTCTGCTGGGTTGGTTATTGAATCGACCTGTCTTCAATGTTGTTATAAAACAATGACAATATTTTACACGTATGGTATGCAAACCGTATTCCAGTTCCACCTCCTATAGGTGGAGATGAAAGCCCACCTAAAGCTATTTTGGAATCCGTTCACAATATGACTGTTATTCCTATGATTGTCTTCGTAAGCTCAGTGAAGAGACTTGTCGCACAAAGGCTTAGGCTCGGGAGGCACAACCTTTTTTTCGTTTCACCTCCTCAGACTAAAACTATGCGCGGCAAGTCTTATGACTGAGCGTTCAGGTAATGATAATGTAAGCGATTGTGACTCAGAATCAAGTAACGTGCGATACAATTACCATTCACACATAACATCTTTGATTTTGATTAGTGCCGTTGGTAATAAGGTAAAGCAAGTTGAGTTGGATGCTTGATAAATACTCGTACTGGAACTTGTGCCCTGTTTGTCTTTTCTTGATAAATTCTTTGATGCAGATGGTTGTGATTGAGTGGATCCTAGTGATAATTCAGCGCCTACAACTAAACGGTGAATGTTTCAGTTTTTTTTTACCGTATAATTTTGTTTCGTATTTTTAACGTCATGTTTCAAACAAAATTTGTCGATTGCTGACGCACAGTACAAATGGCTGGTACGGTTACGGTTAAGTATTTTTTATTTATTTCGTTTTCGTTTCAGTTTCTCGGTTCATCAGAAATTCCGTTTTTCCCCGATTTCGTCGAATTAATGTAATATCCCCATCCCCAGTTGTACTAAGCGTAAGCAATCGATACATTTTGTTTTGGGATGGCACATTAAAAATATAAATCAGAAGTATAAAATATAAAAAAACGAAATCTTCAGGTAATCTTCTCGAAATAAGGTAAAAAGTGATGATTTTGGTGAGGTATGGTGGCATGGAGATCTCAAGTAAAAAAACTGTTGTAAACCGACATTTGTTATTCTATATTATATAAAATTGCTCGATTTGTATTCTTTAAGCAACAAATATAATTAAATTTAACAATATAATTAAAACTAAATTTAAACACAAGTTATAATGTAATTGTTTTTAATGCTCGTTTGATATTAATTATCGAGCGCGCATAATGAGATGTGAATTCCCTTCTTATCTTTGAATTACGTTACACATAATTTGATGATAAAAAATAAGAATAACAACAACACCAATATTTTGTTGATAAAACCACTCACTGTACTGTATATAAACCAGAATTTTATTCATATCTGTTCATAACAAAATTTAAATCACCAGCATGAAGCCAGTTATTGTTTTAATTGCATTTTGCATTATGGTGATAAAAGAAACTAAATCTGCCGATCTTTTTAATATTGATGGCAGTAACTACTATTCCAGTTATCCAGACCAAGTAAGCATTTTTAATATTTGTTTTGAAATCAAATTTAATTAAATTTTTGTTTGCAGTTAAACTGGCACCAGGCCCTCCGATTTTGCACCTACAATGGCATGTATCTCGTTGATATTCGCACCGACTTTGAGAATCAACGAGTCTTATCGTTGTTTGAGAAGTCTACGCGAAACACAAAGTGTCACAGTTATTTTTTTGGACAAGTGGTACCGATTTGGGCAGCGAAGGACAATTCTATTGGGCATCAACGGGACATCCAATGTTGTACACATATTGGGGTGGAATTGAACCGAACGGTGGTTCAGTGCATGAGAATTGTGTTCACTATTGGGGAGCACGAAACCATACATGGAATGATGCTGATTGTGCATCGAAGTTTAATTTTATTTGTCGTGATACATTTGATGTACCGGTTTATAAAAATTGGGGATGTGACCAGCTGGGTCATGACACATTTTAAGAAATACAATGTAGAAAATAATTACGATTTATTTTAAATCTTCTTTTACATTTTAAAAATAATCTTGCTCCTCCATGTCAGCGATAACTCGTGTTTAGTTCTCATCCAAAGTGTAATTTATGAATATTTCTTTCTTACACCCACCGGCAGAGAAAACGGGCCACTCTAAAATTTTTTTTTTTGCTGCGAATACCTCTTGAACAGCACTAGTTGGAAACATAAAACAAGAACTGATAGACGGAGAGGCAGAGCCAAAAAAGTCTCTGAATTTATTAAGCCTGGATTTGTTCTCAGGTGATTATAATCAGAATTTACAATAAAATGCTGCGGTCAGTCAAGCGAATATTAGAACAGGTGTCTCAGGTGCACGGTCAAACATGTCGTGACCACCGACATAATAAAATCAATTTCTTAAGGCTGAAACTTTATGAACTTTTGTTTTTTTATATGTAAATCAAAATTGTGATAGTCAGTCAACGTCCTATGGTGACACAGCTGGTTAGTCAGCTGTAATGTATGTAGCGAGGTTTATAAGGGTGCAATTCGTTTATTAAGCGTGAAATTTGTTTAGTAACTACTACTGACTATATTATTAATAAATAAAATAGTCAGTCAACCATTCCGTAGATCAACGCCCGTCAGTCAATGAATAAGAAATTAAATTTTTTCGCTCTTTATGGACGTTATACGCGGCAGCTCGTTTTTTCTTAATTTTCTTTATTTTATTTTATTTATTTTGTTACTTTTTCCCCCACCACGAAATGTCGTTTAGCTCGAAATCTAACGACTTTTCTGCGAAGAACGTCAGTTTGAGATTCGTCCGTGACGAGAGAAGTGTTTCAAAATGAGCGAAATTTGTGGTTTCTGTTTTAAAAAGCACCAGCCGCTGACATTATTCACGGAAGAGATTTTGAATAAGTGGAAGGCGATTTTAAAAATTCGTAAGCAATATAATTTAACTTACGAAAGTGTAACTGTGCCGTTAAATCCAGGGCGAATTGACTGCTATCATTTAAGTTGCTATAGGAAGTTTACAGCTTTGAGTAAGAAATACAGGAAGGAGTTATTAAGGTAATAATTTAATAAAATATAATGTAGAGAAAAATGTGAAAAAAATGTAGAGGCAGTCGTAGAACCGACGTGTTCTGCAGTAAGGTACATATTATTATTAATTATTTAAATTAATTTTCATTTACTTCAATAAAATTGTTATTTACTTAATACAAAATTCATTTTTTTACAGGGAATCAGGTGGTGGCAATGAGTCCGAAAATAATCCGGAGATAGACGTAAAGCCAACAGGTTGTGCAGTTAGGTACATAATATTTATAATAGTGTATCAATTATTTTAATTTTTGTATTTTTCTGAGTTGATGAATAACTTAAAAAATATTTTTTAGCGGTGAACGTGAAACGTATGAAGAGGAATCCTCTCAATTGAATATTTGCTTTATATGCAACAAAGAGAGAAAAAACACAACGGACGGTGGCAAACGTTGCATACATCGCAATATAATGCAATTGCGACCACAGTGAATTCTTTTGCTACAATGACAGATGATTTAGACATGTTGGAGAATATTGAAAATATGTTGCAGTCTAATATTATTTTGAAATATCATATTATACAATGTATCAACGATTATAAAAGCGAATGCAATCGTCGGGCTCAGAAAGTGGAAACGAGCGTATCGTGCCACAGAAAATGCTACAAGTTAGCATATGACAGCATAAGTACGTTTGTGCAAAATATCATAGTTGCAAAAAAAGAATGTTGTTACTTGCCGCGTTTGCGACGTATGTTTATCGAGCAGCTTGGAAATGAATTAGCCAAAGAAACTCTAGCTGTTACGCCGAGTTATTTAGCACCGTGGTACCTGCAAAAAAATTACTAGAAACATTTAAAGGCCAGATAAAAATAATCTCCGTTAAAAATTATATATTTGTCATGCCATATTCTGGAGTAAATTTAGAGGATTTAGATTTGGAATCTCTGCTAAATGTAGATGTAATTGAGTTCAGCAGCATTACTTTTAAGAAAAAGAATATTGCAGATTGAGAAGAATAAACTTCCATCTAATTTAAAAACAAAAAATATAATCGATGGCGAATGGTCTAAAATTCCAAGTTTTTTGAAGGAGTTTTACTGTTTGTTGCTAAGTGGTCAACGCTCGCTAAATCAACTTAGTAATGCTCGAAGTCGATTGATTAAATCTTTCAGTGAAGACGCTATTTATACTGTAACTAACGGCAGATTGAAAACAGCAAAACATCTGACGTTAGCCATAACAATTAAAAGCCTCACGAGTAGCAGGAAAGTTGTTGAAATTTTAAACAGATATGGTCATTGTTGTAGCTACACAGTAATTGAAGAAATTGAAATTGAGGCGACTTATTGCTCCAATGACGAAACTCAAATATGTCCTGAAGATATAATAAGAAAAGCGAATCTTTGTACAGGATTAGCGTATAACAATTTTGATCGATACGTGGAAACGCTAACGGGAAAAAATCTCTGCACGATACCGTCGGTATTATTTTTCAGAACATTGAGCCTTGAAAACGAGACTTTGAGTAACGAAGAATCATCAGAACAGTCGAATAAAAAAAGAAAAAGGCGTACTTTTGACGCGATAACAGCTGATTTGCAGCCTTACCAAAAGAAGCCAGAATTTGTTGAAGTTTTAGATGTTTTACCTCATGAATCTGTGCATTTCGTTCCAAATAGTTTAAACACACATAAAAAGATACATTTTGCTTGGCTATTATCACATGTATCGCAGATTGAGAATACTCCTATGTGGGTAGGCTTTAACAGTTTATTATTTAAATATATGTCAACAAAACAGAGAGTTTCTTATTTAACTACAATTAATTTTTCTCCAACAAGTAATCATGTATAGTTGCTGAAACAATGCATCAAGCTCAAAAAATTGCTGAAGAATGTAACGAAAAGTATATGCAAATCACATATGATTTAGCGATAGCAAAAATTGCTCTACAAATTCAGTGAACTAAAAGAAACAATTTGCAAAATTTTAATAATTTGTTTATACATTTTGGTGCCTTTCACATTCAAATGGCTTATTTCAAAGCAATTGGGAAGTATATAGATAATAGTGGAATATCAAATGTACTTATTGACTCTGATTTGCTGGCAAGTGGATCGTTGAATGGATTTTTAAGCGGAAAGCATTTTAATAGGTGCAAACGGATACATCCTTTGATAAGCTTAGCTTTTTCTATTTTGCATTTTCAAAGATTTGTGCAATCTGAAGATGTTCAAAAGAGCGAAAATGTGAAAAACTACCTGCAAAATTTTATAAAGAATCGGTCAATAGTACCAACTATCGATCTAGTTGAATTATTGCACATTATTGAAAAATACGAAGAGTACAGTGATACAACTTTAAAAGGTGAGCATGGAAAATCTGCACAATATTATATGATATATATTAATCGTATTAATCATTATTTCGAACCAACGACTTTGAATTGTTTAAATTTATTTTACCTAAAATAACTAATTTATTTTTCGTATTCAATCAACCAAATTATGCTCGTTGGTTGGTTGTGTTTCACAATAAATTATGCAAAGTTCACGAAACTCATCCAGGACTCGAAGTAGAACTTGACAGAGGATCTTTCGGAATAAGAAGAACCGATAAGCCGTTTTCAAGAATACCGATCGATCTTACTCTAGAACAAACAATTAACGCCGATGCAGCTAGCCGATTGACAGGGGTACTCTATATCAGCTCGGCAGAGATCCACAATAATATCTCATGTTTTGCAAACAGCTGGCTTAAGATTAAATCAAGATATCACAGCTGATTTAGAAGTAAACCGAATAAAAAAGGGTTCATCGCAATTGAAAAATTTCATAGATATTATAAATCAAAACTTGAATCCCTTTGATCGCAATATCGATACGAATCTATTGTGTAATATATCAAATGGCCAAGCAGCATCAGAAGCAGCAACAGAATGTTTATTAAATGTAGAAAATCACGGCAATGAATTGCGAGAAGCATTTATTTCTGGTATGCCAACGAAGAGAGTTCACGATTCGAGGCAAAAATTTTAACTAATAAGCTAAAACATTTGCAGGCTCATTGAAAAAAAAACAGCAGTGTGAATGGAAAAATTCAGGAAATACGAATGCAACGTGACCTTTTCGGCAGACTTCTCGCAGTTTCAGTTGAACAAAACGTTGATCTGAAAAAAGTTCTATCCTATCCGTTGACTCCAGTGCCACTTTCTTTGTGTCATTTAGATGGTACGCACTGCAAAACAGATAAATCTGCATTGATGAAAAGCTTAGAAATGTCAATCGATAGCGAATCACCAGCATATAAAGACGTTGTCCTAATAGATGGATTCTTTTTTTTACATTTGATGAAGGATGTTGCCGTGACCTTCGCAAATATTTCAAAGAAATTTTTACAAAGTATTTTAAAATTTAATGCATAAGAGATTGTTATAGTTTTTGATCGATACTTCACGCCATCAATAAAAGATTGCGAGCATGCTTTGCGAGGAAACTCTGAAAATCGCGATTATAATATCTCTGGGCATCGATTATAATATCTCTGAAATTTAAAATAACATTTATAAAATTCATCATTAATCACTGGGCTAGTGATAAATTAGTACCATATTTTCGCGTTAAAACTGTCAAATTAAACTTTGATAAATGCTACGAATACGCTGTTTTAGATGGCAAAATACATAAAAATATTAATGAAAATTTAACCTGCGAAGTACATGAAGAGGCTGATACGAAAATAAAATTCCATGTTTGTAAAATCGTACAAGATTTAAACATTTTAATTAGGTGCTCGGACACAGACATTCTCGTTATTATGCTAGGAAACATGGAAAATTTGTCAAGTTCGTCGACAATTTGGATAGATGTTGGGACTGGAAATCATCAAAGGATGATCAATGTCAGTAAAATGCATGAAAAATTGGGAAATTCTGTTTGCAATGCTCTTCCAGCTAATGAACCAAACCGAAGATTTTCAAAAAACCTTCGCTGACCTTGGACTTGCAGATGAAAGCAACCAAAATAATATATTTAATAAGGTTCAAGAATTTGTTTGCCATTTATACGGCTTGAAAATAATAAAATCAATCGACGAGGCAAGATTCGTTCTATTTTCGAAGACGTATAAATGTTTTAGTACTGCAAACGATTCTTTTAAAATTAAAATAAAGAATGTAGATGGGTCGAGTCTGCCACCATGCCAATCAGAATTGATGCAGCAGTTCTTAAGAGCGAGCTTCATTGCAAATATTTGGCGTAATGCTCGCCGTCAAATTCCAACGGAGCTATCTCCTACTGACTACGGCTGGAAATTAGTTAATGAGAAATATGAGTTTGATTGGTTCACAGGCGATCAATTACCAAGGCTTGTACAGGATGTTATTATTCAACCTTTAGAAGAAAATATAGATATACAAATAACTTTTTTATCGAAATTAAACAATCACAAAAATAATTTTTTTTAATGAATTTATTTATTTTTAAGATTCTCAGTCTGAAACATCTGAGCTTGACGTGTCAGATCACGATAGTGAGATTAATGAGATTGAAGATTCAGATGAGGAATTATTTGATGATAATTTATAAATTGTTAGAATTTTGTATCCTTTATGAAATAAATAAATATATGAGTTAAAAATGTTTAAAAATAAATCAATGAGTTCTTACCTGTGTGTATACCTGCGTTCGTTAAGTACACTGTTGTATCCGAACGAATTTTATTTCTGCTATTTTTAGGCACAACTGCGACACGGAAGTGCCTTATTAAAATATGTGTCGTACTTCAAATGATTATGATAATGTTATTTTATTTTAAGTAAATTATAAATAAAAGACGAGCTGCCGCGTGTAACATCTATCGAGATCGACAAAATTTCATTTCTTATTCACTGACTGACGGGCGTTGTTCTACGGAATGGTTGACTGACTATTTTATTTATTAATAATATAGTCAGTAGTAGTTACTAAAAAAATTTCACGCTTCATAAACGAATTGTACCCTTATAAACCTCGCCACGTACATTACAGCTGACTGACCAGCTGTGTCACCATAGGACGTTGACTGACTATCACAATTTTGATTTACATATAAAAAAACCAAAGTTTATAAAGTTTCAGCCTTAAGAAATTGATTTTATTATGTCGGTGGTCACGACATGTTTGACCGTGCACCTGAGACACCTGTTCTAATATCCGCTTGACTGACCGCAGCATTTTATTGTAAATGATGATTATAATCACCTGAGAAAAAACCATGCTTAATAAATTCAGAGACTTTTTTGGCTCTGACATTATTTTGTACTTAACAAAACTCCATTGAATGTTTAAGGTACACTAGTTTATTTGTGTTGAAATTTTGCTACACGGCATAAAGGAAAACAATTCTACAGTAGCAGTTGAGTTCCTATAACATTTTACCTCATACTGCAAAGATTCTAAATGGATTTTGATAAAGCCTTTATTACTCATTTTAAACGCGATTTTGAAGGCTTGAATTAACAACTTAATTTATTTTTATTTTATTAAGATCAACATAATTTATATTAAACTGATCAGTACATTGCAATTACATAGTAAAAATCAAGATTCACTCCAAAACCAAAACAACGATATACAACAATAAAAAAAAAACAGTATCACAGAGTAGTTAAAACAAACCAGTAATTCTATTTTGAAATTCGCTTTTACTTATATTGAAATCAAACTCCGTATAATAATCATTAAAGTTATTAATAGCCATATCCAAAGGATTATTAGCTCCGTAATTAGTCCTGTGAAATCGAGGTAGGAATAACGAACGATTTTTAATATTTAGATTCCTTGCCTGAAAATCAAGGTTCGACAACAACTGAGCAGAGTCAATACTGCCATTCAACAAATCGAAAATGAATCAAGCAGAACTAATGGATCGTGTACGATTTAGTGGAAGCAACTGAAATAAATTACATCGATCATTATAAGAAATATGAACTTGACTTCTTAGAAGGAGACGACACACGCGACTCGTGAAACGTCGTTGAATTTTTTCTAGACGACTTGTTCTAATATCCTGTTGAGGGTCCCAGATAATTGGCAAATATTCAACTTGTGATCTTACTAAAGTTGTATAAACTGTTTTAAAAGTAGACAAATCTTTGAAATCCTTACAGGTTCTAAACATAAATCCTATCATTGCGTTGGTTTTATTTATTATCTTCTCGGTATGTTGGATAAACGTCAGGTGATCGTCGAGAAAAATACCGAGGTCCATAAACTCAGTAACACGATCAATGACAATATTGTTCAATGTGTATGTAGTTAAACACAATTGGATTTTTCTTTCTATCGAAGCTCATAATTCGACATTTTCCAATATTTAGTTCCAATCTATTGAGTTCGCACCAGACGAAAAATCTATCTAAATCTTGCTGAAGACGTTCGCAGTCGCGTACACTGTCAATTTTAATGAATATTTTCATATCATCCGCATACAACAGAAATTTTGATGAATGAATGCAGGTAGCAACATCATTGATAAACAATAAAAACAACAACGGGCCCAAATGACTGCCTTGGGAAACTTCAGACTTTTGTTTAGACTCGCTTGAATGAAAGACAATCATTAAATTTGACAAACAGTCTATATGATCACAGAGGTAAGATTTTAACCACAACAACAATTTAAAAACAACTTTTTGAAATAAATTTCAACACAAAAATGCGATTGATTGCAATTTCCAAATATTTGCTCATGGAAAGAACAATCATTGAAAATACAAATTCTTAACATAAATCAATTCCACAACAATTCTCCAATGATTTTAGATAACTTCATTTACAATTAAAATTGAGAGTATATCAAAATGAACTGCTACACGATTTTAATTAATTCCATGAATTCCTTGCTTCATATAAAAACTGAGTACACAATGATTCTTTTTAGTTAAAAAGGTAAATAACGAGCGAAGTATAAAATAAAATAACAAAAAATTGGGAGAAAACCATTTGAGAATTGAATTCGTTTTTTGATTTTTCCAGGAATACATTTTCCTACTTTTCGTTCACAGAACCACATGTACTTATAAACATTTATGTACTAGTATGTATATAGTACATGTACACAAGAATTTTTATTTTGTATTTTGGTCCAATATTTTGTTTGTCTCAAAGTGGTGGATACACTTCTGTACTATATGTCTATCCGTTAAATTATACTGAACTATATGGTATATGTATGTATTCACGTACTGGGGGTGTGTATACAAACATAAGAAAAATTCACTACTGTAATATTTATTTTTCTATTTTGAGAATTTTCATTTTTATTATTATTGTTAGTATTATTATTATTATTGCTATTACTACATTGGATTTGGAAAATTCAATTGCTTAAAAATGTTTTTCGATTTTCCCGTCTTGCTCAGTATTTTTTTATTTTTTTTGGGTGCTCAAACAACGATTTTATTTTATTTTTTTTGTCGCATATGTATGTATGAACTTATAAAACTAAACCAAATGGATTCAAACAAAAGGTTTCGTCGTTCGTTGTTTTATTTTTAATTTTATGCTTTAGATGCTGGGAAAATAACAAATATTGGAAATCTCTTAGGAAAAATAAAATTTCATGAACACGTATTTTATTCTTATTTATTTTTCCGAATATATTTTTTTGTCCTACATCAATGTAAGTACTTTTCGATTTCGGGTTAACTGATTCAATGCATTTTCAATTTATTTTCCTCCTTACATAGTTATTGACTAGATTTAATGGATTAAGAAATGACGTGCCTAGATTATATTTGGTGATTTCGCGAGATTTACAATGTATCCTTTTTTATAAAGTCACAAATTTCAATGCAACGGCAAAAATGGTGTTTAAAACAAACACAAAAGGCTATAGGGACCATCTTTGATATACTTGATAAATAAAGCCCATCTCTGATAACAATCTGAGTACCAGCCGTATGGTACAATTTTAACAATCTGCCAACTTCCAAATTGTTGTTTTGGTTGAGACGGACACCATAATTTTCAAAAAATTATAATTTGATATGGAAAAATTTGGTGTGTGAAAATTGCACCCAATGGCTGGTACTCAGATATTTATCAGGGTCTTAACTACTGCCTACTCAATTTATGAAAAAATAATTCCGGCCCATAAAGTTCTTAGGAGATGGAAACCATATTGATTGATTGAATGGAGTGTATGACCAAGTCTCAACCTGTCTCCCAGATGACGTTGGGCCCACCGGTCACCCATTATAACACGAAAGGAAGGATAGAAAAGAAATGTTAGTATGGGCAGACTTGACCCGGTTACAGACGCGGTAGTTAGTAATTTTGTTAGTATAATTTATGATAATTATGTTATGTAGCACAAGACAACGCAATTTTAATCTACATGTTGATTTGATTCTTGTTTCTCTGGGAGCTTTGCCCAGTTACTCAGGTATCTATAAAATAGATTCTGCTAAATTCAATTTGAACTCATTTCGATTCTAACTGAAATATTCGGTGCATAGATTGTCTTCAGGTTCCTGTTGTGAGATTGCGTTGGTTCCAAGTTGGGTACCTTTTTAAAGGTTCTAATTAGAAAACTTTAACCCACTCCATTGTGTGCAAATTTGATTTAGAATTCATCTCCAAGGAGCGCAATTGTTGTGAGCGGTTGAGTTAATTTAGAAGCAAACCATATCTAATGAACATCAATGGTTGGAGAACGAGAATATAAACGTGTATTTACATGTTTTAATACCAATCACGGTATACCATCTTATCCTTTGAAGGGAGGCAGCAGAAGAATAGGACAAGCGTTTGAAAAGAACATATTTGTTTTCAAATCTTTTAGATTCTTTGAGTTTAGTCACTTGCATTAGGAAAAATGTATCAAAACTATACACTGTGCCGTTCGTCCTATAGAAAAACGGTAAAAACAACGGAACCAATTTGTTGATCTTTTTCCTCTTTAGAGTTATCGAAAGATCGAAAGAGAACAGAGCGGAGAAAAATAAACAATTAAAAACATAATTTCAGAATTTGTAACGCTTGAGTCCTTTGATCCAATTATTAGCATCGAAATATTTCGTTTATTACGGCAAGACATTTATTTCTTCTTCTTCTGAATTCTGCCTTTCGCTGCCTTGTGTAATTAATTCCGATGAAGCAAAAGCGTTATCCATTCGGTTGATTGTTTTTCATAGTAGCTTAAATCATGTTTAAGTGAATCATTCCATGTGAAGCAAGGGTGTCCCAATTTCTTTTGGCCGGCGGAGTACATTAAATAGGTGCTTAGGAGTTGGTCCACGGCGATGTATGTGTCCCCATAATATTTGATTCTCTGAATCTAATCCGTTTGGTTCTTGTTCTTTCTTTTAATAATACTGTAAGTTTTTGTGAATTTGGCCTATGGGTACTGAACTCTGTCAGTTTTTTCAAGAAGAATAGCTCATGTTGTCTCAATCGCCGTTGGTTTGCGAAAGTGAGGGCTGCAGTTTTTAACCCATAAGTTATCATAGGGACTGTTGTGTTGCACATAGTGAGAGAAGTTTGTGATGGTATTTTGGTTTTACGGATGAAGAGCTCCTTCTGCTTGACAAGACCAAGTGCTTTATAGCATCTGGCCCGTATGGTACGGGGTCGATTTAGTTCCGAGGTTAGCTGAGTACCTAGATATCGCATTGTGTTGACGTGGCAGAAATTGATCCCTGCTAGAGCTGAACTGTCGGTGGGGTCGGATGAGTAATGGAGGTCTCTTTTGAGTACCGTACATTTTTGTGGATTAATTTCTAATCCAGAAATTTCCAGGCTCCCAATTAATTTTTTGAGAATGGGTTCGAGATTATTGAGGTTACGTGATATGAGGACGATGTCATCGGCATACGCTAGAATTAGTGGTAATTAGGTTCTCACGCAGTTCCAATTTTAATTCTGGAAACTGATCAGAAACCGTCATTAATACTGCATTGAGTATGAAATTGGATAACCGTGGTGAGATTGGACAGTCTTGCTTCACTCCTTTATTTTTATTGATTATGGATGTAGTCTGGTTGAACCAATTAATTGAAGTGCGCTACCAAAAGCCTGTTTTAATTATGCGGTTTATTAAGTAAGGAGGTGCATATTGTTACATTCAGAATCACATTTAGGTTTACGATATCGAATGCTTTTGCTAGGTCGAGGGAGAGTACACCCACTCTATGGCCAGCCCGCCATTCCTCGTCAAGTATTCGACGTATGGTAAACATGTGGTCTTTTCTGGATCGATTAATCATAAAAGCAGCTTGATATGAGGGTGGTAATTTCAAGTGTTCGTCTAGTTTATTTAGTAATATTTTCGAATCCAATTTATAACCGACATTGCAAAGTGTGATCCTTCGGTAATCGGCAATATTTCTGGTTTTTTTTTTGCCCTTGGAATCTGAAGGGTATCCATCCACTCTGGAGGGGGACCATTACTAATCCAGGATTTTTCCATTATTTTTTGCATTGCTTGAATCACCGGACCGAGTTTGATTAATGGCGAATTTGATGTCACCAGTGGCGGGACATAATCGTTCTCTTGGATTAGAGGTGGCCAAATACCCCCAGATTTTACCAATTCGTTTAGCCAGGAGGAAACTGGAATATGTGTCTATTCGATGTGCTGTTGCCTTTCTTGAATTATTTAAAAAATGAGTACGTTTTGCGCAGTTGATCAGATGGGGCATGGCTTGAGAGTTTCTGGAAGAAACTCTGGCATTCTTGAGCATTGTGACTTGAAACAGCATCATTAAAGTTTAGCCGGCTGTTTTTCAAGTTTATTTGAGCGAGCAGGTCTATGGGATGGCATTTTTATAATGTAAAGCACTTTTATACCGTACCAATGCTCGCTGACGCTTGGGAGTCAGGAAAGCTCTTGGTGTTAGGGAGTGGGAGGCAATATAAGTGCTTTCCACAATCAGCTGCCAATGGTTAGTGGTTTTGTCTTCGGCGAGAGTTTTCATTCCGGATTTTCTCATCTTTTAGTAGGGACAAATCTAAGGAACTGAAGTTATAGGTTGCTGGCGATAATTTTGGTTTGGATTGTGGAGTGGTTTAAGGCAAATTTTCCCTTTACGTTTGATGCAGTCAATCCATAATAAACAGTGATCACTTTTTTCTTGATGGAACAAGTCACCTTTGATGGATTTGACATAAATTTACTGGTTGCGGATCAGGGTTAGGATGTGATTCAGTTGGGAGTAGGGCCGACCATTGGCCACGTGATTGCCGTTCTTCGCGGACCACTGATGGAATGAAATGTAACTGTGCCAATTGGGTTAGCAGCTCTAAGGCGATTCCATTCTCGTTGGAAGTGTCATGGATCAAATTGGACCCAACGGGTTTTCCCTGCCGAGTGACTTTGGATCCAATATGTGCATTGAAATCCCCGAGCAGAACTAGATCGCACGATTTAGGAAAGCGGTTATGGAGTGCCATGTTGAAAATATTTTCGCAACTAGCCGACGATTATACTGGGTTGTTTGTGAAGGAATATACACCGAGATGAAGTGGATCTCTCCAAGAGTTGGAATTCCTCCAGTGAGAGTAATGATGGCTTCAAAGTAATTTTTGATTTTAGTGCCACTCCCCTCTTTCTAGCGTGCGGTTCATTGGCTAGGTACCAGGTGTAATTGCCGGTTGATCGTCAAAATCGTCTTGTTGTAAGTCGAATACCTTGTTTTAATTGGGTTTATTAATTTCCAATTTTAACGTTATTTGTGTCAGGTAATTTTGCTCTTGTATAACAAATCATTCTACTTGATTTATTATTGAATGCCAATATTGGTACGTTGATGTATTGATACCAAAATATTCGTACAGCTGGCCAAGCAAAAGTATGCGATCGTTACACTTTTTAGAAATTCTATATTCCCAAGCATTGTCGGTGTTAGAACATCGAATAGACACTCGACCTCGTTAATTAATTAGGCAAACATGATAGCAATCTTGGTATCTGCCTCCTCATGTTCTTGACAAGTTTGATATTTATTAATTGTTTGGTTAATATAGTACCATCTTCAACTGAAAATCATAGCACATGTCGCGATTAATATGCGGTTTTGATCGCAATGATCGCAATGATTTAAAAAGAATCATCAAGTAGTCAAAAATTAACAAAATTAACAATCATTATTGTGTCAAAACATCGTCCAAAATAAAATCGCTATCGCCGTTGTCTGCAGCTGTGATTCCAGCTGCCATTATTGCATCATTTAATAAAAACGATTTGTCGTATTTGAACATAACCATTACATCGTCCAAAACTTTTATCCTTTTAGATTCCGATATAGTATGTAGTGCTGGTGATGGTACATTCAATATTGTATTGCTGTTGGAAGTTTTTGAAGCTGAAGAATTTGAAGTTTCCAGCTGTGGTGAAAATTCGTATAACTCTGGTGAATTTGAATATGTTGAAAAGAATGGCCTGTGCTGTTTTGAAAAGTTAATGGGAGTAGATGTTGTACTGGTGCTGGATTTAAGTTTAGTCTCGGATGGCTTAAAAGTATGAGTGTTTAGAGAATTTGATGTTAGTCCTGGTGTTATTGTGTTGTCTGACAAATTTAAATCAATTGATTGATCAAAATCTGATGCTGATGGAGAAATGTATAGTTGTTGAATTTCAGTTTGATGTGTGTTTTTCAGTAATTTCGAGAGTTTATTTCCAATTACATTTTGGATAGTTTGCATGCAGGAAAAACCTTCTGCTGGATTTAATTTATGTATTTCTGCTAACTGAAGTGCACATGTGGCCGAAAATGTTTCAAATATTGTCAGCGGTTTCGAATTTTGTGATGAACAAAGTTGGGCAACTGCCGCTTCATACTTGTTTTGTTTTTTTGATGAGTTTTTTGTTTGCTTGTTGTTGACATTGCCGATTCTTCGTATTCTTAGCAATCAACGGCTTCTTCAGCTACTTCATATTCTAACTAAACAATAAAAATATAAATAATTATTAACTAGATATATAAATTGAAATGTTGTAAATAAAAAAAAATATTGTTTTAGATGATTAACACGGAGGCTGAATGGCAGATGATTTGTAACAGCTTCGCCGTAACAACGAGCGAATGGTATAATTTATTTTTGAGTATTGATTTTTTTTTAACGCCTAAATGGTTCATTTATGTCTAAACGTTCGTAATTTTAAATAATTTACTTGGTCGATAAAGAATAAAAAAAAAATAAATGCTTTTTCTGATAGATGCCGTGGTTGCTTGAATTGACGTTGGGCGATGGTAATAAATTTTGCGCGCGCGAATAGCGAAACATTTTTTTTGGTGGGGGGTTTAATATAAAACGGGCGTTTAAGATTTTTCGGGTCAGTCTTGATGTAAATTTTAAAAGAGTTCTAAAAAAACAAGAAATTGAGTGAAAAAAAAAAAAAGCCGTGAATATAGTTTTGTGAATTAAAAGATTTAAAAGTAAATTTTTACGAAAAATAAGTTGTGAATAAGTTTGGATAATTCAATAGAAACTGTCATATTGAAACAAAATTGTGAATAAAATTAATATTAGTTAATCTTGCAAGTGGTCAAATTTATTTTGGCAAGAAAACCAAAGAAAAAGAATGTTCCAGGAATTTCTGGATTAAAATAAAAACAAAAACAAAAAAAATATACTCATATCGTAACGATTATTAAATATTTTTTTTTTTAATGCGTAATTAATTTTAATTAAGTTTCTTGCTTTGCTATGTAAAACTTATAATAAGTTATAGTTATAATAATAATAATTAATAAAAAAAAAAAAAATTCACAGTAAATATATTTAAAGATTTAATTAGTGGATAATAATAAAATGGTAATGAGTGATAGTGGAATTGTGTTTGTGAACTTGTGAAGAGCGAAAAATTATCGCTAAATAAAAAAAAAAAAACACAAAATTAATTGAGTGAAAGATTCAATAGAACTTAATGGTGGTTGAGTCATTTGGTATTGTTCGTCCATCATGAACGTTCAAGTGAAATAAAAAAAAAAAAATTCTACCTCAGACCATTTGTGAATAAACTCGTCGACTTAGCGAATTTTATAAATCAAAATAAAATAAATCATGAACATTTTAATGTGCGCGCCTAAATTTGATTGATTGATTGATACGGGTGTACGACCAAGCCTCAGCAAGATTCCCGGATACGCCGGATCCACCGTACACCCTTTACATAAAACAAAACCGAGGGATAGGAAAGGAATGTTAGTATTAGAGACTCGACCCGGTTTCAGCCACCTATGCAGTCGATAGTTAGTAAATTGTTAGTAATAAATATAATAAAATAGTTAACACAAGACAGCACAATTTCTAAACTACAAGCTTATTAACTTTTTGTTGACACTGGAGAGTTAAATTAGGGTGTAAATGTATTCTGAAAAACGGAATTAAATTTAATCCTTTTAAAATGATTAATTCTGGAACTATGTTAAATTCTGAAAATTAAGTTATTAATCAGTAAATTAAGAAAGAGATCCCTTTATATGTATACTCTTCACAATTATATTAATTAATAAATAATAACTGATGAATAAAATGAATAGGGTGCCGCAACTGGGTTGTTCATCCTGGAATCCCAATGTATCCAATCCGATCCGAAAACTACAGTTTAATTCAAAACTACTTATAAATTAAGCATTTTCCTGAACCTACCACTTAAACTATAGCAGTTTGATCTGTGATAACTATTCTGTAATGAATTAAATTTAATATCACCAGCACCCAAAATTAAAATTATAAGATACAAATTAGTATCTAAAGTATAAATTCAGAACTAAAGTTCTGTAATATAGGAGGATATAAACCAAACAACAGAATTTCTAAAACTACCTGTCCGCTAGATGCTTTAAATTTCTGGGAATCTGCGTTGAATTTCCACGAATATTTCTGAAAATTAAGACCGAAATTATCATTTAATACTCCTTTTAGAATTTAAATTAACATTATTAAATCTGCGCTTAAAACCCCACTATTTAATTGTTAAATCTACTATGGAACAAGTAACTAATTAATTAAATTCATCACCATGGTCACCAATATTTCTGAAAATTCAAATCCAATATTAATTCATGTAGTTGCAGCTCGTGAACCTAAGCATAATTATATAAAGAATTAATGTAATTTGATAATTATTATAAAACATAATTATAATGGATGAACCTGACATGATCCAAGGGGTTCCAGAAATATTAAAATAATTGGCTATCCCGACTACCAAATCTCATCACCTGCACATTTTAACAGTTTTTATCATTCGCCAGCTGCAAAATCAACTCATCTCATCCCATAATAGCAAAAACAAATTTTTACCCAACCTCAGTTAATGAGTTAAATTTCAAATTAATTCGGCACAAAGTTTCTGGAAATCTATATTGTGTTTCTCTGCATATTTCTGAAAATCAAGATTTAAATTAGTTAATTGTCACCCACTACTGTTTTTTAAAAACTAAAAATTATTGAAATCCTCATGGTTTAGTTGATAAAATGGCTATATTAAAAGTAATTAATAAACATATCATTAAGGTCATTAATCCTTCTAAAATTCAAAGCACTTAATTAGATATTCGTTATTTCTAAGCAATTTATAATCATTTATTTAAACTACATTCAAAAACTTATAGAGCGGTATCTCAAAATCCCACCTAGTGTAATAAATCCAATTAGTGTCTTCCCATTCAAAAAATCCCCGTCATACTAGTCATCTTCTGAATTTAAAAATATATCCACCAACCTTCTTCTAAGACAACATAAGCCGCCCCTGATGAAGGTGGGATAAAATGTAATAAAATAAAATAAACACAATTAAATAAGGATAAATATAACACAACTTATATTGTTGCTGCAATCGTTTCATGATTTAACTGCAGCTATGTATTTCCATGCCCCTCACAATTTAAACTGTGAAACTATAAACCATAACCAATATACCTGCCGTCATACCTTGATAACCAAATAGTAATTTGTGCAAAAACAAACATTAAATAAGCCAATAAAATTTCCAAAATTATTGGCAGTTCTCTGCGATCAAGACTTGGCTTAAAACTATTCCAAACGGAATGAAAAATGCACCGCGTTGTTGTTGCAAAAATTAACAAGTTAAGACTGCAGTATATTATCAAGTATCAGAATATCGACTAATTGATACTTTCTCGCACAACAACAAACCATTCCATTCACCTCCCATTTGTACTCCTACACTCATCCCTTAAAAGGAATGTACACGGCAAAATATGCAAAGCTCAGGACAGCACCACTCCACCATCAAAATAGCTGTAGTATAAGCAATTAACAACTAAACAATTCATTATCACGATCATTAATATCTCGAAATACAAGTATTAAAATTAAATTGATTGTAATTATTAAAATTTCAAATCAGAAGCAATCTGACGGTTAACAAAAAATTTGTTTTTAATATTCAATTCCCACCAATCATTTCATGGGCCAATGCCGCAATGTTCTGAAACCCTATTTAAACTAAAACTTAATAATAAGACAACCATATTTTGTTGTTGCAGCTCACGTCATCAAATCGCATCCCCTTCTATGCTTGCATCAAGACCAAACCTATAAAACAACATGGTGACTCGTTCTACCTTGATCCCAAAAATACCGTTCAAGTTAGATAATTTAAAATAATTAATAAGTTAAATAGAAAAAAATTAAAATTTAAACTATACATACATGTATTGGATAATTACGCATAAAACTCTATTTAAATTAATTTAATAATTAATATAATTCTACATTGTTTCTACTACCCCGCATTAAAACCAAAATACCATTTACTATTATTAATAATAATTAATTATTACACTTAATATTATTTTACATTTATTAATACACTAAACAACACAATCCAAAAACTAAAAAATCACTTTATAACAAAAATAAAAATTAAATTAAATTAAATTAAATTTACGAAGAGGACGACAAAAAAAACACGTGCGTCTTCTTCGAATGTCAACGACCGACCTCATTTTAATGTGCGCGCCTAAATGAGGATAATATTTCACACGATCAATTTCAACATCTACAATCAACAGGCTGCAACGCAACATCGATAAGTTTTTTTTTTATTATATACATACATATTATATTTGCTATACATTTTTTATTCTCCATTTGATTATATAATTTAATAGTTTTCTTTTTTCTAAGTTAGCATTAATTTCCGGTGTAGGGTAGTTTTAGGATAGCTAGGTTAGGTTAGTTTAGTTTTACGTTGATTTTTCATTATACCAGAATTTTTCTTTGTTTTTCTTTCATATACCAAAATAAATTTGTTTATTTTCTATTAATTGTTGCATCCAATTTAAACTGGCGTTTTCAATAGTGAAATATAATAACAATTAAGAAGCCAAACAATATGAGAATGACGCGTTAGTCGTTAAGCTGCGGATGAGTTAGGGTAGGTAAATGTAGGTGAGCGTAATGGTAGGTATTCAGGATCATCCTTCTCGCGGTTAAACCCGATCTACACACACTCTAAAACCCCACGCCATACCCTGATGCTTAGCCGGCAACAACCGCTCAAGAGTCCCTGTGTAGGTCCAATTCTGTTAGCACAATGCTTGTTTTGGAGGATAATTTCATTTGTTCTTATTTTTCTTAAATTTTATTGATTTTTCTTGCTACTTCTTTCAAATTTATTTTTATTGATATCCTCCAGAACAGGCAAAGTGCTACAGATTATACAAGATTATTGGAATATTTGAAACTTTCCGCATACCCTAGGTGCTATTGACGGAAAACATATACGGATTACCAAACCACCACATTCTGGATCGGATTACTACAACTTTAAAGGCTTTCACAGCATAATTTTATTGGCTATCGTAGATGCTCATTCACGCTTTTTTATTAATTGATGTGGGAGCGAACGGAAGAGCGTCTGACATTACTATTTATGAAAATACCAACTTTTTTAAAAATATCAATAAACTGCATATTCCACAGGCAAGTGTTTTAGAGGGTGAAATGATGCCTATAGACAATTTTTTCATCGCTGACGACGCATTCAAATTGGACCGGCATATGATGAAACCGTACACCACACCAGATGCCAAATATTAAGTTTAAAACAAAAGATATTCAACTATCGATTATCTCGAGCCAGATTAACAGTCGAATGTGCATTTGGTAGATTGGCATCCCGATTCCGAATATTGCACAGACCAATTGATGTGAAACTTGAAACGGCCGATATGATCATTAAAGTTTAAGTTTGCTGTGTTCTGCACAATTACCTCACAAAACCGATTGAGAAAAGTGTTTGATGCGATGATATAAAACCTAATGAACTACCGCCAACCTTTTCTAGTATCAAATCAGATGAAAATATAACAAGCTCCACTAAATTAATGCATACAATGCGAGACACCATAGCTAATTTTTGTGTCGGAAAGGGAGAATTGCCATTTCATTGGGGAAAAATTGGCCTGATAAATTAAATAAAAATATGTATATTCAACTTAAAATGTATATGTGATTTGATATAAAAATAAAAGCTATACTTACAGCACTATTGTCCGTTTCTGATGTTTCGTAATTGCTGGTTGATTTGCGTAGTACCACAACCTTGTCCAAAAACTTCATTTCGTCGTACAAAAACCAAGTTTTTTTATCGTTAACAACAGCGCTTCCTGATTTTTTAGGTACCTTTTAATTTTTTATTTTGTATTACGAAGATTCCTTATTTTTCTTTTTACATCTTCAACATTTACGTTTATTTCATCCGCCATTTGTTGTAAAACAGAATTTTTTATGTCGGCCCGTCTATAATTTTTATGCGTTATCTTCCACAAAATTTCATTTTTGCGGTACATGTCGATTAATCGTAGTGTATTTTCGGTATTAAAAGACATTTTGAATTGTTAATAATATGAATAATTAACAAAAAAAAATTCAACTGAAAGACGTTTCAACTGAAAGAACAATTTCAAATGGCAAAACAAAAATTCAAACATTTTTTTTGTATGACATTTCATAATAATTTACTAATAAAATTACGTGAAATAGCCTACTGATAATTTGCTAATAGTGCCAAAATGCGTGTAATATACACACACATACATTGATAAAATTTATATCATGATAGAAAATATCAGCAAATTTGCATAGTGTAGACGGCGTGTTACTGAAATTTATGAAAATTTGAAACGAATTAACTTGGAACCTACTACATACAAAACAAACCAATATTTCAATTTGTTTTATTTTGTAATATGGTTATGTATGTATTTTATTTCTGTTGGTTTATGCAAGTTTTTTGACGGTGTTTCTGCTTTGAACAAATAGATGGCAGTAATGAAAATATTTTTGAAATATATTGGGTTCCTCGATTAGATTACAAAAAATAAACTAATATGAAAAATGGAGCCACTGTATTCGACCAAACATTCTCTCCCAATAATTCATCTGGATATATTAGTTTGTGCTATAATTGAAGTTCATTTTTATTTTATATTGAACAAGTTAGCTTTACTAAATTATTGCAACTGTTGAACTATTGACTTTTAGAAAGGAGCTTTAACTGAAACTTGTATATAAATTGACGGTAAGTAAAAGATGCAGTAGTGCTTGAATTATACGGCTCAGTGCTTTAGTACAAATTAATATTATAATTATCTGTATTAGTTCGAATTTGCTACCGCCAGCTAGTTTGGTATAGTTTTACATAATAAGAATTTTCACAGAAATTGTAGAAATTATTTCCACAACTACCGTACAAATTCCTTTAAAATATATAAGTGACAAACACTCAATTAACTAAAATTATATCCATAAATTTTAATCGCTTTCCCATCTGCAACCCAAAGTGTAAAAGCTTTCTTTTCGATATTTCTTAAAGTATATTAATTCAGCATACCATGTATCTATATGTACACAACGCTGAATTGTACGCGAATTGAATAAATAATTTTTTGTATTGATGAAGAATAATGAAGACAATATTTTGTTCCATCCAAAAAAAAGCTTTTTCTGGTTTTGTTATGCTTTTCCGTTTTTCTTATGTGTTTTTGCTCTTGTATCTATACGTAATTGAGCTTTAAGATAAAAAACAATTATTTATACTTATATGAAACGTCATATTAAGGTGCTAAATCATTAATGTCGTGCGTAAAGATCATTTGATTTATGTGTGTGTGTTTTCGGATATAAAACAAAATCACAAAATTATCTGAAGAGTATAATAATCGGATAGTAAAAATTGTGTGTTTGCGTGTGTGATAAACAATAAAAATACGACGATTTATTTGTGTTGATAAAAGTCAGTTTTATAGCCTAACAAATAATAAGATTGCGATTTTATTGCATTCGATTTTTTAAATTGCAAATATTAAAGCTTTTACCATTATATCGATTTTCAATAAAATAAAATAAAAAAATTAACTATACTGTCTTAAATTATTATCATCATCTTCTCAGTTGTCTTGGTGTCTGTATATCATGTAGAATGATAAATTTTAATTTAATTTCATTTCATGTAATAATAATATATACGATACAATAAAATAATATATCTTCGAGTATATCAGTAAAAATTAATTTGAAATAAATATTTTAAGACAGAAATTTAATTTAACTTTTCAATATTGTTATAGCTATCTGAATGGGTTTTGTGTTCACATACGTATATAGACAGATATTGATATTTGTATTCTTATAATTTTTCATCAATTTTTATCTTAAACCATTGTTTCTTCTTAGTTTCATATTCTTATTATATCGAACATATTCTAGAAGATATCCGTATTTCTGTATAGCAGGTTGTACCAAATTTATAGAGACATTTTTGGTTTAGTTTATTACAAACATTTTAGAACTGCTCGTTACAATTATGTTATAAAATGACCCAACTTAAAAAATTTTAAATGAGCTTTCCGAGTTTTTTTCACTAATTAAAACATTGATAAAAATACTTTATAAGGTAGAAATTACCTTGTTGTAAAGTTATATAGATAGATATTACCCGCGTATGTAAAGTTTTCCGGAATTTCCCACAAAAGCTTACCGACTAAACCGAACCTCCAAATTTCAAGAAGAGACAACATAGAACTAAAAACGTATTCCATAGTTGCAAACCAAACGCTGGAAAAGATGATCTAAATTTTCCAACCCGAGGAGGGGTTTGATAATTTGTTACGATTTGTGGGGAGAAGAGTATTTAAGAAAAGTATATAGTGAAAAAAAGCAATTTCCATTGAACATGCAACTGCACAATATAACACGATATGAGTATAAAACGGAATGATAGGTGTTGGATACAACTTTTTGTGCTTATAAAAAGAGTAGCCTCCAAAAATTATACAAAATTCAATTTATTGTCATGTACAATACTATTAGATAGGTCCTCTTGGCAAAATCAAAATTTCATAGACAGTCACATTCACATCAAATTAATTGCTTATTATACATATTTGAAAATTTTAATAGATGGCGTCGGCATCAAAAATTTGTATTTTGGTTCGCATTATGCCACTTCTTACTGTATATGTATGAGACGTAACTGCACCACCCCTCTGTTCAAAAATTGACGCAACATAAAAGATTCGTTTTGGGGTTAAATTGCTCGTATAAGCATTATGCTTTCGAAATTTGACTGGCCTTTTGAATAATTTAAGATGGAGGATTCAAAATCGCACCAAAACGAGCGAAACCTCCGATTAGTCGAATAAAATCATCTAGCAATTCTCATTATGTATCTTCTTAGGGTCGCTGATTGGGAAATCAGAGTCATATATGCTTCTACACTCCTTCTATGTAAGCTTTACAGCTGGAAAGCCCAAATAACAAAACCTTTGAAATGTAATATCCCCGTAACATAAACTAATACGCCCATAGCCTAAACCTAAGCTCGATAGTCACAGAATCTCTCACCCTAAACTCAAAAATCCCTTTAAGTCCATAACTTTAGCTTTTAAATTCCGTACTTCACTTGACTTAAGCTTTTGAACTAGGGAGCCTTGTAATATAAGTTATTAGTATATCTCATTCACCCTTTACCAAACTTTAAAAGTCCAATAACGCTTAACCTAAAAAACTCCTATAAATTCCATAAAGTAAACTTCTAGACTTAAAGCTCAACAAGTTCAGTTTTGAAATCAAATACCCCTTCGTCTTGGGCTATTAACCCCCATGCCCATATTTGAACCTAAACTAATAACATTACCAGAACTCTATGGTACTTTAATTATAATTATAAATTAGGTACACGCATTTAGAATTTCATGATTGAACATTTTCAAAATATTTTTTGTAGCTAAGGAGGTCTTGACTTTTTCTCGTTTGTGTAATCAGAGCCTACTGTATAAATAAGAGCTTCCAGTATCGACTGTATTTTTTACTAAGCTTAAAATATGGTACATAAAATTGTTTCTTTACTATGAACATATATGGGAAAACGGTTATTTTCATTTACAGTTTTAGTTTATTAGAAATATGAGCTTTTGTTTTGTTTTTATATGAAAATGTTCATGAAACAAGTAATATTATTTGATTGAAAAATCAAGTCTTGAAAATGTTTATTTCTCAGTGAAAATCGCCATGAAAAATTAGGTACTTTTGAAATTTTAAATATTGTTGTTTTGTAATATAAACGTCATAAACATAACTCGAAATTTATAAACAATACAATAATCATCTCTTTTATTGCCTCCATTCCAATTTGAATTCGAATATGTTTCTATAGTTATTTTGAATTTGCAAAGCATGCTAGATTGTTTTGATGTTTTGTTTTTTTCGCACTCATGGTATTGATTTAATTTATTCTGTTTGGCTCTTTTTGATTTTTTTAAAATTTTGATTGTTGAGCGGAGACGTGTTGTCTTTTTTCTTACCATTGGGTTTAGATGGGGAGATATGATGTCGTCATTAAACTGAATTTTCTCTTTTTAATACACATTGTTGTTATTGTAAAATGTTTTTTAATTTAATTTCCCTTATTTATTTTTGATTATTGCTGGAAAATAGGGAAATTTGAGAATCTGTTTTTTAAATGAGTAAGACATTGAGTTATTTGTTAGCGATTTCTTAAAAAAATATTCAACTGGGGTTAACTTTTAATTCATATTTTATCTTCAATCGAAATCGCGTTTTTTCATATAAACACTATGAAAATAAATGAATTTTTAGTGTTTCTATATCTCTTATTTTAAGTTCATTTTTCACATGCCGGCTCTATTCACATCAAGATGGTTCTGGTGTAATTTAGCAAGCTATTACCTAAGCAACCTTGATTATACAAGCCATAATCTAAAAAACGAAGCTTTTATAAGGGAATTAGAAACCACGAAAAAACCAACATTTCCATAGTAAAACACATAAAACATATGGGAAATCACTTTTTTCCTAACACAAATTTGTAAATGAAAACGTTGCAAATTCTTAATTATGATTTCTGAAATATTTTCATAAATGTTTGAATTTCAACATTTATATGAATATCGTTTAAGTAAATCGTTTTCATTTTCTTGTAATAATTGATTTATTTAAACCAAAATATAAAAAACAGTTCATAACAACAGCGTTCTGGTCAAATTAAAAAGAAAAGCTTACTACAAATCGTGTGCATTAAGTCAATATACATAGATGGCAGTGGGCAGGAAACATTTTGAAAAATCGTACCAAAAATTGCCACCTGGGGAAATTTGAATTCAAAAGTTGTAGGAAAAGCAAAACAAATTCACAAAATATTTAAGAACGTGTCATAATTTTGTGATTAAACAATCTTTTTCGTATTTTTCTGTATAAATCTGAGACATCTAACGTACACTAGTAAAACTAAAGATTAATTTAGCAAGTATTATTTTAATTCGTCAGAGCCAACTTTGATGTATTTTTCAAAATGAAAGTTTGAAAAATATATTTTAGAAATAATTTAATTTTAATATTTCTGCAATTAATATTTACTTAATACCAATATACCCTTCTTGTATATTGCTGCTAAATATATGTAGAATACTTTTGTATAAAATTTTTTGTAACATTTTTGATTTTTTCATTGAAAAACTTGAAGCTAAAAAACACAATTTTTCCTATGGATTTCTATGGAAATCAGTGAAAAGTTATACCAATAAAAAAGCTTCGAAAAAATACGTCATAATGATTATGGCTCTATACTCTAGAAGGCTCTGCTATGACACATAAATTTCTTTTAATACTGAAAATAGTATATGTAATGCTGAAAACAGATGAGCAGAATTCTGCAACCAGAAAAATTAGAATACACACGTTCATACGACATGAAATAAATGAATTCTGCTTTCCGAGCAGAATTCTGATTTGTATCTCTATTTCTAATTTTGCTGCGAATCAGTATGCTAGTACAATTTGTAAACTTTTTATTTTTTTTGAAAGAATTTTTTTAATTTGTTGACAGAAAATAAGTTTTGTATGGCAAGTGCCAAACTGGAGGATAAAAATTAAATTATTTGTGATAAAATAAGGCATCATTCATTTAAATTAATTGTACATTAAAACTAAATATGTATCAAATAAATACCACAAATTAAAATTCTGCTTGTCAAAAAAGACGCTCATGTAATTCACCCAAACTTCTGCCGGCAGTGCTGCTAGCAGAAATTCTGCTCGTGTGTTTCCAGCATAAACAGTACCTTAACGCCTAGGATTAAAAGTGTAGTCTAGCAACAAGTATATTTTTATAATCGTAATAACGAAACCAACTTTAATACCCAATAATAGTATTGTTACTTTTAAGATGTTTGAAAACAAATTACTTTTTTCTACGATAGTGCATAGTAACCTATGCTTTCGATAATGATTTTTGAATTTAAATTATATAATAAAAGGAGCCTTTGCGTCGTCTACTAAAATCGTTTGGAAATATTCATTACACAACGATTTCTTAATATTGCCACATGATTTGTGAAAATCCAAACATTCCAATTTCTTTTATTTTCTTTTACGTAAGTAAAATAAAGTATAGTAATCATGAAAATTTTCGACCCTGAGATTATTGAAGATTTATCTGTTTTGAAGTCCCCTGAATCCGAAAAAGGAGGTTTCGAAATGATGTTTGTCTGTCAGTCTGCCCGTCTGTCCGTCTGTTAGTCTGTGTCCGTTCTACAGCCCAGATGGCTTAACCAATCGATCTGAACCTTCAGATTTAAGCTTTTTTGATAAATTGGCAGGCCCCAGTAAATTTTACTCCAAATCGGTCAACCGGAAGTGGCCACTCCCTTGGGCCAAAAAATTGGTTTTGCAAATATCTCAAAAAATATAAGGTTTACAAAAAACTTCTAATACAAAATTTTTCCAAAAAATAATAAAATAAAAAATTAAAAAAATTAAAAAAAAATTAAAAAATTTTAGGAAAAAAAATAAAATTGATGTGTGGCCAACACATTTCTTCTACGAACAAAATTAGTTTTGGATTCGCTTAAAAAAGATATTATTTTAAATTCAATGTACGACGCGACGGCGAAATCAAAGAAAGTAAGGAACTTTTGCTGGTCAATGAGAAAAAAGAAACATTTGGAAATGAAATTATAAACGTAAGTTTATTTCAGAAAATAAATATTTTTACATGTTGATTGTTTAAAAAAAATAAAGTAAAATAATATTTTTATACTGAATAAATTAAATCATTTACATTTAATATTAAATTCAATTCAAAATTATATAAACATAGTATTATTTGAGTACCCTTTTTTCCATTATTAACCGCACCCCTTAATAAGCAGCGGCTTCTTAAAATTTTTTCCCTCCAAACATTTTTTGTTAATCTCTATTAAGCCGCAGTCTCGTGTAAGTCGCACACTTCTATGCATTTTAGTATTGGCGATTTCCAACAACTGTAAAACACCGTTAATTTCTATGAAAACTTTTTTTGTTCTAATAAGCCGCGGCTGGGAGCGTATTGAAATCTTAATTCTCAAAATTTTACTTTTATCAAAATCTCACTTTTTGATAAATCTTACTTTCTTGAAATCATGATTCTCCTTCATCAAAAGAGGCGGTCCGAATTAGGTTTGAAAACCAGGGCTGGGATGTTGTACCATCACTTTCATTCGAATCGACTTTAAAAGTCGATTCGAAAAAGTGATGGTTGGCATGTTGTAAAATTTTCGACTCCAAAGTGATACGTCAATACGGCAACCATTTTTCAAAGACAAATTAACAACAAAAATTTTAATTTGACATTTAGTTGTTACTAAAAACGTTAAATAAATATTAATTCTTAAAGATTTTATTAAAAAACAACAATTTATGAGGGATATTATTATAATATATTTTGACGAATCGCTCGTACATCACTTTAAATAAACTGAGTGATACAAAAGTATCATTATCGCGATTCGAAAATTTTACAACATACCAATTATCGACTTTCTGTTCGAATTTCGAAAATTTGAAATTACAACATCTCACCCCAGGCTTTTTAAAACAGGCTTTTGAAAACAGGCTTCTGAAAACCAGGCTTACCTAGCAGAAAAGTAGGGATTTTGAAAAAGTAAGATTTTGTAAAGTTAGGCTTAGACCATAACCCGCGCCGCGGCTTCTAATGGAAAAACAGGGCAATCACAAAAAATTTACTCTCGTCGCTTTTTTATTGCAAAATCATTAATGAAGTTAATGAATAACAAGGGAACCTTTTGGAACAGTCAATTTCAAAAAATTATAAAAACTATTCTAGGTACTCTGTGAGAAATTAATGAAACCATTTTTTTATTGGCAAACAAACCTTTTTAGGGGTTATTTAAACCTTAAAACACAAAAACTATTTGTTAGAAAAATTAGCTCCTTTACATTTCTTCGTTATGTTTTGAATTAGAGATGGAAACCAAAGAATATTTGAAACAGGTTCGGTTTAGGTCCAAATTTAAATTAAGTTTTTGGTTCTGGTTTTGGTTTCCAAAATTTTCAAGTTGTGGTTTTGGTTCGGTTTTGTTTCAAAGCAAACTGGTTTTGGTTCTGGTTCGGGGAAAAACATATAAATTAAATTCAATACCTTTTATGAAATCTTTAAATCAGTTTAAAATGACAAATTTACGTCGAATTTACTGATTCTATAAATTTTGTCGGCTCTTACGCGTAGAGAGCGATTTGGCATCTTCTGGTTGCTTAGCACACTTCGGAGAGTTGGAGCCCGATTATTGCCACGGTACGGGCCAGCAATGGCTTATATTATATTATTATTATATATTTTAAACATAATTGACTATATGAAAATAAAAAGTGAAAGACAGTTTTATTAAAACTCAAAGAAAATATAATTTAAGTTTCTGTTGGTTTTTGGATCGGTTTTGGTTTTTATTTGAGAAAATGGTTTGGTTTTGGTTAGTGGTTTTTCTGGTTCGGTTCAAAACCGGTCTCCATCTCTGTTTTGAATGTCGTCGTCGTTCTCGTTCTATTTAGATCAAAATATTATCATATCCAAATTTTAGTGTCATGATTCGTTTAGTACTTCTTGCAGTTGTGCTTGCGCCTGAATGTTCATTGTGAATGTGACTGTTAAGATGAGTTTTATCAGTCACATTCGTTCCTCGTTTCCTTCTTTTTTACCAATGTGTATAAACTAAAGTTAGTTTATAGGTAAACTGAATGGGGCTCCCGAATGTTATGTTCTATCTTTTTCTTTTAAATTTTTTTCTATTATGTTACTACTATTATGCGAGAGATGGCTAATAGTCCAGTCATTGACGGTAAAAATAGGTCATTATCTCTGAATTCTTACGGACAATACTGGTTTTCGTGAAATTTGGACAGTAAGTAGAGAATAGCTGAAGGAACAAAAGTGATTTAGTGCCGATGTATGCTTTTACCCTGGGGGTGCATGCCACCCCTTCTAGGGGGTATAAATTAGTACACTCAAAATAACCACAGAAATCGATAAAGGGATGAATTCTAAGCAAAAAATATCGTATGAAGTTTTTTCGATAAATCAATATTTTTCGAGTTATTCGCGATTAAAAATGTTGATTTTTCATCTAAACATTGCATGTTTGAGAGCAATCCGAAAATTTCACCGAAAAACACAATTGGTTTTTCAACGATAACTTTCTTAATTTTAAAGATATCTAAATGTTCTAAAAACCATTTTATAGGAAATTTCAAGGGCTATAAGGCCTGTAAGGTTGAACTTCCTTGAACCCTGTGTTTTTGAGATTTTTGAGTTTAAATAGTTCGGGAAAGGTTGTTCTCGAACTCAAATGCGAACTTAAAACGGTGATATCTCGATTAATTTTCATCCTAGAGAAATAAAAAATAACAAAATTGTCTGCAAGAAAAACCTTAATTTTTGTACTTTCGTATTTTATACGTATCTTCTTTAGTTTTAGAGTTATTGTGAAAAAAAGAAATTTTTTCAAAAATTTGAAAAATCATTTCAAAACTGAATCAAACTTCTTTTCAAATCTAGACATTTTAAACCATTCAAACTTATGGTACCTATTGTTAGTACCTAAATAAAGTACATTGTAAATGTATTACGTTTAATTTCAATTCTTGCGGTTAAGCCATTTGTTTTTTTGCTGATTTTTTCTTCGGAAAGACGAGATCACCATTTTATTTTTATCATAACTCTGTAAGTTTTTATGCTAACGACTTTTACTGCAGCTAGTTTTAAAGGTCTTTTCAAGCACTTAAAAAAACATTAAATTTTTTTTTTTCAAAAATTTGTCGTTTTTCTGTTATTTAATATTGAAAGGTTTGAATTCTGTTTTCGGCGAACAAACAGTCACTCTCAGCGAGCCACAACTCGGTTCGTATTGCATCTAAAGAAATAAAAATAAACCAATCAATTTGTTATTTTACAAGCTTTATTTTAGTCCTGAAAGATTTTTTGATGAAACGCAAGGTTTTCGAGTTATTCGTGAAAAAATCGCTCTAAAACATGCATTTTTAGATAAAAACATTTTAAATCGCGAATAACTCGAAAAATATTGATTTATCGAAAAAACTTCATACGATATTTTTTGCTTAAAATTCATCCCTATATCGATTTCTGTGGGTATTTTTAGTGTACTAATTTTCAAGCCCTAAAAGGGGTGGCATGTACCCCAAGGTAAAAGCACACATTGGCACTATATAACTTTTGTTCCTTGAGCCATTCCCTACCTACTGTCCAAATTTCACGAAAATCGGTATTGTCCGTAAGAATTCAGAGCGAAAAACCGTCACTGACTGGACTATAAACGGCAGCGGAGTATTTTTATTCATTTAATCATTTAATGTGATAAAAAAAAATTATTGAATGTTTGTTAATTGAAATGTTTTTGAATAAAATTACCCACACGCGCCCTCGCATTTTGTGCGCCGGGGTGCCGTGCACCCCTAGCACCCCCGCTTGGCGCGCCCCTGTGTTTATCTTGCCCAAACATTCAGGTTTTTTTTTGATTATCTTTCTTTATCACTTGAAGAAAACCGCATATTACAAATTATCTATAGCACATGGCAAGTAACTAATAGGGCTACATTAAAGAAAGAGTGTATATCTCCAGAAAATTTTGAAGAAGAATTTTGCACTTCTTTAGAAAAACTACTAGCTCATGAATGTTTGGCTAAAAATCAATCTTCATATAATTAAAATGTCTAAGAAACTTTAAAAAGTGGTAAATTTCTGGTACATATACAGATTTTTCGTAAAAATTTTCGTTCGTTGTTCGAGATGCAACGCAAGCTTTCCATTATAACAACAATCAATGTACAGTCAACCCTATACTATTTTACTACAGGACTGACGAAGATATAGCTCATTAAAGCTTAATCCTCCTATCTAATAGCACGAGCCATGACGCTGCTGCAGTTTGTATTATCAACAAATTTTGATGCCAGTAATAAAAAAAAAGAAGTCTTTCAATCAAAAAGGTTTATACATTCAGTGACGGCGTGAAACAACATTATAAGAACAGGTTTCAAATTAGCAATCTTGTATATCACGAAGAGGACTTTGGTGTTAAAGCTGACTGGCATTTTTATTCGACTGCTTGTAAACTAGCAGACATAATTAATTAATTAATTATTTTGCAAAAATAAGAACTACAATTCGAACAATATTTTCACAAAAACAAGAGTACAACACTAATTCGATTGTAAGACTAAAGCAAATATTCTATTCGAAGTACATTTACAGCAGCGTAATTTCCCGTTAGGCGCGCTGATAAAAGTGTTTTCGCTGATTGGCACTTTTATTCAGCGCTGTGGTTGTAGATGGTAAATCCCCTGTATATGCAAAGCCGTATTTATGTGATAAGCTTTAATCTTATATTTTCATTGATTGTTAATTTTTTCCACAAGCAATCGACCATTTTTCTTCTTTTTGGATCGGTATTTGACATACTGCATCAATTTGAGGTATTTCTGTGAAATGTTTACCACAAGTTTTTACCTTCTATTGATACGACTGCACAATCAAGTGGAATTTTTAAACAATTACGTGAAGCTCTGGTTAAAATTAGTTGTCTACAATCAAGGCGAAACTGGTATGAGCATTGGGTACACGTCAAATGAAGTCAACCACCGCTAACAAACGATGGAAACGGGATTTTATGTTGAGTTTTAGATAATTTTCTGGGATATGACCAACTAGGATGAAACTTGGCTACTCCTACCGATTTAAGTCAAATTTGGATGCACGATGGGAATAGGATTCTTAAATGATTTTTCTCTTTCCGGGACCCTACACTACCATTAGAAGTTATGAGTAATGAGAAACATCAACAGCTGCCAGATTTACAAAAATATCATAAAAGCTATTGTCTGCTGAAGTTTCTGTAAACCAGGCAGCTTTTGAGCTTTGTGCTGAGAGCAGATCGAAAATTGGTAAAGAAATAGCCAATTTTCATTTTAGTTGGCCATATTCCAGAACTGTATCTAAAAAATATTTTGGAATCCCATTTCCAATGCACATGACAAATTCCACCAAAAAACCGTAAAAGATGACTGTCATCTTCAAAAGATGACGTCTGGTCACCATAATTAATAAAAATGATATCGATTCATTGATTGCAACAGCAGAGCCAAGTTAAACCCGCTATTAAATACATTTTTTACATGGAGGGACGTAAAAGTTTGTTAAGAAAACAGAATAAAGCGTATACAATATCAATTTGTCAGTACCTACTATTGTCAGCGCTGAAAAAATTCTATTCTTAGTGAATAGTTTTTTTTTAGCGATGAGAGTTATTGTTTGTAAATAATTGGTAAATTCAAAACTAAACATATTAAATATTAATAAAACTATTGACAGCGCTAAAAATACCAAATATGTGCATCTGATTTGTATTGTTGCAAGCTTCTATTAATAGATGGCTCTTCTTAATTAAATATTTTCCGTGATATTAATTTTCTCTTTTTCCAATTATTATCGCGTTCATGGCTGCGCACGGTTTTACAATTTTACAACATATTTAATTACAAGAAGATATCTTGTTTCTTTGTTTCTAATTAAATCAGTACATTAGTTCTTAATTTCGTATATTCACCGATTGTCTACATCGTCAATATAATTATTTTAATTGTCTACATACATTATCTACACGTTTATAAATACAATCGTGTAATTACGCCATGTAGATTACGCGGCACAACACTTATAGGCTATCAAAAAATTAAATTTAATAAAATCGAATTTTCAGATCGAGTTTCATGAGAACCTTCCTTAGCATGTAAATTATTTCAAAATGAGAGATCAACGAAATTCAATTCATTTAATTAAATACAAGCGACAAACATTTTGTATAACATACTTAATTACAATAATAGTCCCTAATACTCATACACGAAAATTAAAATAATCCATTAAATTTTTTTTTTTAATTAAATACAAAGTTTTAATTTTCTTATGTACCCGACTGTAACAAGTCATCATTTTTCGTTTTAATTTTACCGTATGAAATTATAAAAAATAAAAAACAGAAACCGGATTTTGCCGGGTTGTTTGAATTTCGGTGAAATAAATTTAGTTGTAAATGAAATATTGAAATGAAAATTTAAAGCAATTTATTTGAAATTAAATAATTAAATGTTAAGCTTTGGTTTATCAGTTTCTTTAAATATTTTTTTTAATAATAGTGGAGTTTGTGATAAATAGTGAAAGTGTATTTATAATAAAGTGATAGTTTCTTTATAATATGTGTAAAAGGGTGACATCGAAAAAGTTTAAACACAGTGAAAAATAAATTATAAAGTGACAAATATTTCTCAAATGACCCTGAAGTGGACAGTGCAAACGAAAGGTAATTTTTATTTATTTGATGTTACTGATTAGGTCAAAATTTATTCACAAGTAATATTAATTCGCCCTTAATCTTTGATAATTAGTTTTTTTTATGCTCATTCGAATAACAACTGACTGAGTTTATGTACAATTACGTCATTGTATAAATTTAAGTGTGTGTTCGTGTTGAGTGGTTAATAAATTTGATAGATAATAGTTTTCACTATAGATGATAGCTTTTAATGTGTAGCGTTTTTTTCTCGGTTTACGCTGCTCACCTCATTTACCACAAAGAAAAAATTATCAAATCACTCAACTTCCCAAAAATAATTTAGAAACAAAATTAAAGAGAAAAGAAACAAAAACAAAAAGAATTAAATCGCTACAAAATTCGTAATTTACGAAATAAACAAAACAATTTATTTTGAAAAATAAATTTAATTTTTTGATTCGAAGTAATCTTCTAAATTTTTTTGATAAAAAAAAAATAAATTAATCTTCAATCATTTTTCCGGGTTTACGGAAAATTTTTTCAACCTCTTCTCAGATTGGAAAATGTTGGTAAGCTCATAAAATCTAGGTCAATATATATATAAAATAGTACTTAATCAGTGAATCCTCGATGAAGCGCTTCCTCGACGACTCCTGCAAATATATAAAAAAACGCACCGCAGTCCGATATAACCGTTAACTTTATGCACTTAACACAGCAAGATCCTGGTAAAACAAATAATAATTAATACTAAATCCGTGAAAAAAATGTGAGTGATTGAAAATAAATTTAATTACTGAAATATGCCGTAGATACATATAATCGGCCATAAAAAAATTTTAAAAAAAATTACTTTAGCTTTAGAATACTATTTTGATATGTACACTAAATTTCACCTTTGAAATTATTTTTATAAAATTGTACTGACATATTCGTGCGCAGACAAAAACAATTTATTATTTGTTTTTTCCGTTTTGTATTTGTTCGTATTCGCAATAAGGGATTTTTGTTTGGTGTTGCTCGAAATTTGGTGCTCGTTTCCGATCTCTGATATCTATGTATATGGTATAGGTTTAGTAATACTTGGAATAAGTTTGAGTTTACATTTTTCTGCATTTCTAAATTGAGAGAATCTTGTTTTTGTAGGATTAGCTTTTTAACAACCAGAAGTTCCCTACAAAATGGTACTGATGTCTTGAACATCTTACCTAGAAGTATTCAAAATACTGTTCTGATTTAATAATACAATAAATTTCTTATATTTTCAAACTAATATTTTGTTTCGTTTTGTTTCGTTTTAGGTAAGTCATACTGTAAGGATAATATTAACAACAGGAGTAAGTTTTATTAGATGCTAAAAGTCTGATACGATTTAAAAAAATAAATTTTGTTTGAGTATAAAAGCAGAATAACATATTTTGCAATCATATTAAATCGTTATTATTAAAGAAACATTTTAAATGTATTACAACCATCGCAAATTATTAAATCATCAATTTTCAGTTCTATCTAATGACTTAGGTTACCCATCTTAATTATAATTTTACGGAGAAATCTAAAACCATAATTTACAGAAAATTAATTTACAACAAAGGAAATTCACAGAAAAGTATCAAATTTTGCATTAGCAAGGAATTTAATTTAAAATTTCGCACTACTCCTTCAAGGGATCTCCAGGAAATAAAATTTCTGTTCTCGAAGACAGCCGGATGGCATAGATACACGAACACAGACACAAAATTTGAATTCGGGCTTATCCCAAAGACCGGATGCTTGATGTGAAATTTGATTTCCTATATGGTTAATTAATTTATTTTTTAACGCTATTGGTAAGGGCAATAATATAATCTGTTGCATATAAAATGTATGTACTCACTTAACAATTACGTAGATATCTGAAACCTCATACGTAACGTCGAGTAATTCAGTAAAATCTTTTAAAATACAAATATTGTTATTCTGACAATCTATAAAACTTTAACGAAAATGTTAATATCAACTTTAAAAAATACGCAAAACCGTTTTTCGTTTCTGCGAATTATTCACTCTTTATTCACTGATAAATGTTGATTTCACTCAGTATTTGTTCATTGTTCGTTTATTAATCACTGTCACTGTGTTTAATCACTGATTATTCACTAGTTATCTATCTAGTCAGTTTTCATTGTTTATTCACACATTACTCACAAATTTCAATTTGTAATGAGAGTTCGGTGAGTAAGTGGTGAATAATGGCTGAATAATGAACTGAATAATAATTGAATTCACTTATTTGTTACGCAGTTTTCATCCATTATTCATTCTTTATTACTCTTTTGTGAGAAAATAGGGCTCAGCTTTGTTTCGTTGCATGTAATCAGTCTAACGTTCAATATAGGGATAATATTTTTGTATTCTTTGATTACGAGTTTATGGTCAAAATGCTTATTTGAATAAAATTTGCCGCAACATTTCAAGAAATTTTAAGAAGCCAGCTATTTTTAATTTTCAACTTAAGGCAGCCATTTTGATTTGGTTAGGTTACAGCGGCCTTATTGGGGCGAAAGTATTACATTATTGGCTTTAAATTACCGATTGATACCGATACTAAAAACTATCGATTTCGTCCACCACGGGCGTAATAATTAATCTATATGCAAAGTGTATTCACTGTACAAAAATATTTCATTGAATAGTATAACATTGTAATAACTTGTACAAACAACGGAAAACAGTTAAGTCAAACCTTTTTCACCGTTTTTTGTTAAATCTCCCTGACGGAATATTTAAAAATATTTTTCTGTTCATAATGTGGCTCTGAACTTAAGCGGCCTCTGATCTATAGCAAATACTTGCTATAGGGCAGCTTGTATTTCGTTTGCTTCCACGTAACTCTCTATTCCTTTTAGCATAACAACCAATCCTTTTTGGCTCTTTAGTTTTTTTTTTCGCTGGCGCTACATCCCATGGAGGGATTTGGCCGCCCCGGTGGCACAGTTGTTAGCATGCTTGCTTTAAGCTCCGGAGGTCCCGGGTTCGATTCCCGGCGGGTGATGAAAAAATCACGGCTGGTTTAATGTAAGGATCAATGAACTAATCACTCATTATCCGTTGTAAAAATGATTACGAAACTTCAAAAAAATGAAGAGGCTCTTTAGTTGGTACGTGTAATAATGTTTGACCAACTTAATCAAAATGTTTGATTAACGCTCTGTAAAAGCATTAATATTGAGCAGTTGAGTTTTTGTTTCTTTTATATCTCTTCTTTTGGTACCGGAAATATAAAATGCACCATCCGTAATAAACTCGATGGTTTTTGCAAGTTCTCTATTTGGATCTTCCCTCAAATAGATTGGTGGCAGCTTTTCAGGTCTTCAACAACCAGGCAAGAATATTTACCAAATGAACTGTCGGAAATACTGAATCATAAGTCGTATGTATACATCAAACAATAATTTTTATAAGCAGCCATACAGCCATACTATCTTCAGTATATTTAATGTTAAACACATGAAAAAACTTAAACGAACAGTCGACAACAGTGTAAAGAGCATACATACAGATTTTTAATTTGTATATCCCTCCCCTGTTGCATCAATGTACTATTTGCAAAATTTGCTTTACATGATTTGATGTTGTTGTGGTTTCTGTTGTGGTTTCTTATATTAATAAAATATCTTTTGAGAATTTTCAATTAATTAACTTGATTTTATTTTTATATGATAATTTTATATATTAATTTTTAAATAGTTTTAGGATAATTTTTATTTATAATTTATTTATTTTATACACTTTTTGTTTTATAGTTGGTACTTATCAGCTTTGTGCTCGATCTCTCGCTGACTACCCGAACCAATACAAAGCTTACATTACAATTTTTATTACAAAGGTAATTCTTAATTCATAACAATGAAGTTGTATTGTACCAAATCAGGGGTATACAACCCCTTACTCCATAATAGAAAATAAATTTATTGATTTTTTGTTATAATTATACAAAGTGATATTAATTACATCTAGTAACTTAAATATAAAATTCGATGTTATTTAGTAAATATTTCAAAACAATATAATATAATTAATAATGAATATAAGTATAGCAAAAACATAAAATAATTAAGAATTATAATAGTATAATAATATAATAATAGTAAAGAAATATTCGTAATTAATATTTTTATTTTTTATTTTTTTTATCTAAACAATTATTTTAGTGTAAATTTGTAAAACATTTTTTATTTTAGATTTTTTACGATTTGTGTTTTTTTTTAATTTTTTTTTTTACACACACTAAACATACATAAAGTAATATACAATTTTTAAATTTGAATTTTTTTTTATTTTTAATCAATAAAATGTTTTAAACGATTGTTTTGGACTACTTTTATTTGTTTGCCTATGTGAATAGAAGAATTAACAGTTAACACTGCTGTTGATTCCTGTAATTTCATAAGGACACGTCCAAAGTGGCTCGAGTTTCCCTTTTGATTTTACGTTTCTTAAGAGTATTCTTTCACCAACTTTAAATTCAACACTATCTTGTCTTATCATAATAAAATTTGGACTTTTCTTTAGTTGTAATTAAATTTTGTCTTGCCATTTCATACGAGCTTGCGAGCTTCATATGTAAATTTTCCAAGTAATTATCAGGATTATAAAAAATTCTAGAATTATGTCTAAGTGAAGAAGGTATATTGGGCTTGAATCCATGTACTATCTCAAATGGCATCAAATTAGTTGAAGAGTGCGGTGTCGAATTGTAGGTAAACATGGCAAATGGTAACCAATGATCCCAATTATTAGAGTCTTTATCAGAATACACGGAAAAAAATAATTTCTAATATGAAGAAAAACGGATTAGTTCAAGAAAATTTTTACATCATTTTTCAGCTAAACGAAATTTTTCTCACCACAAACTTTACGTTTCTCAATTTGAAATTCTGGTAAAATATTAAAATAATCTTTATTTGTTTGATATGAGAAAACTAATTTCTTGATACAAGAAAACGTGATTACATCGAGAATATGGTTTTTCTTCATGGTTAATTCTTAATTTTTAAGTTTAACAAAATCGATTTGATTATAGAAACCGATTCTTTTGATTGAAAACTAGAAATTTTTATGGTGAGAAATCTCGTTTCTTTATTTAAGTAGCATTTTCTGTAAATAAACAAATATTTTCTTGCTGGAAAACACATATTTTCTTGAGTAGAGTGAACATTTACCAATCTATTGTTTGCGTTTTCTTGTATGCATCGGTTTTCTTCTTCCAGGGAACTTGAATATTCTTCACTAGAGAAACGTTTTTCTTGTGACAAAGCAATATTTCTTCAGGTGTGGTTACGCAATATTTCTTGGTTTCAGAAATATTTCTTCAATTTGTGAAATGGTTGTTTAAAATAATACAATTATATGAAAATTTATTTTTGTGTTTTTTTATTTCACCATCAGATACAGAAAATATTTAAATACAAATTTGATAATTTCGATTGTTATTTGTTTCATTATATTTAAATATAAATAATTATAATTTTATAAATAATTTTCACTTAGAACTAATATTATGATCGTTGTAATTTAATATTAAGTTTAGACTTTCAATTTTTGTTTTTTAACTAAGAATCTAATTATCAATCATTATTACAAAAAGTATCAATATATGAAAAAAATTTGTAGATTTCAAATAGATAATAAATTTAGTTTAAATATTTTAATTCCATTTGAAAGTGTAAATCAAATGATTTAAATATATGTATGTTGTCTTTACATATAATAAATTCATATATGCCTTTCTTCCGTGCCAACATAATTACTTGACTATTCAAAAACTTTGTACTAATAAGAAAAAATTGTTAGTAGTGTTTAGTATGTCAATAATTTTTAGCAGTTTCTTTTTTCTGTAAAATAAAGGAAATATAATTTTTTTAAAGTATTTATTTATATTATATTTAATAACAGAAATACTTACATATGTTTTCAACATCTGAGACCTTTGAATATCGAGCAAGGCGAGAGAAAATATTAAAAACATTTTTAAAAGATTCTAGTTCCAGAAATCCTTTTTCTTTTGTCACTTTACACCACTTTGAAGTGGAAACACCACCGTTTAAAAAATCTAAGTTTGTTCACTTTTAACAAAAGAAAATTTTCACAAAATCCTACTTTCAATTACAAAACTTTTTTACGTTTCTCACTGTTGAAGGTTCGCGATAGAATGCTTTTTTTCGGTACGAACATCCATTTAATGGTATTTATATACGTACAATTATAACAATTTAACGATAATTTTCTGGCCTCAAGAAAGGCTTACTTAGTTGAAATACTTTATTCTATTGATATGAGAAACAAGCTTTTCATATTATGAAATAATTTCTTGAATTAAAAACATTTTCTCAGATTAAGAAATTTTTGTTCAAATGAAAAATGCGATTTTTAAATAAGATCGTTTAAGAGAAGAAAATGTTTTCTTGTCCTGAGAGACGTAAAATAATAGTTTCCTTGTTAAGAGAATTTATTAAGGAATAGTTTCTTCATTTGAAGATTTTTTTCTTAGTTCAAGAATAACATAAAAAAATTGGTTGTTTCGAAGAGAGAGTAAACTTTTCCTAATTAAAATTAATCTAAATTATTCGGAATTTTCCAAATTATTCCATATTCTGAACCATACATCGGCTAATCAAATTTCGAGACATCCAACTTAGGTGTGTATTGTAATCTAATTATTTCAGCTATAAAAAAGAACAAAGTTAGCAGAATGTGTACAAAATGCCCTAATCTCTTATTGCATACTCTCCACAAATGTCTGCAAACCATAAATAATTAAATTTGAATAAAAAAATAAAAATATTTTTACGAAATTCATTTATTTATTTCAATATATTAAATTTTTTAAATGGATGATTTCAAGCAAATTGGATAATACCTATATTTTGAGAAAAGGTTCTATTTCTAGATTTAAGAAAAATTCAATCTTATCATTAACATTTCAATAGTTTCTTGAAACAAGAAATTGCTTTTGTGTTGATCAAGAAAATTTTTAATTTTTAAAATAAGCAAATCCAAGAAAATTGGACAATATAGTTTGAGAAAAGAGTCAATTTCTAGTTGCAAGAAAAATTGGGAACAAAACATTCGTATTTTTCTCCATTCGTTGTTTTTTTTCTTCAATCAAGAATTTTGAGCAGTTATAGATGCAAGAAACTAAATCTCAGATTACAATTAAGCAACAAATGTTAACTCAAGAATTTTTTTATCATCTCAAGAAACACAAATCTTACATGAAGAAAAACTTGTCAGAAATAAGAAAATTAGCTAGAAAAAGTAAATTTTCTTCAATTAAAAATCTGTTTTCTTCGTTGTAACAACTCTAGTTTTTTCCGTGTAGTTTCGTAGATATTCAACAAGAGTACGATGAGACCTCTCTAACGCACCGTTTGTCTGTGGGTGGTAAGCCGTAGATTGGAGTTTCTTGATTTTCAGTAACTTGCAAATATTGCGGAAGAGTTCACTTACAAAATTTGTACCTTGATCTGTGAGAATGATTGATGGTGCGCCATATCTACATACAAAATGTTCAACTAACGCTTTGGCAATTGTTTCAGTACCTTGGTTTTCAATTGGAATTGCCAAAGAAAATTTTGATAAATCGTCCTGCATAGTGAGTATATAACGATTTCCATCATTTGATTCGTTTAATGGGTCGTTTTGAGGTTGTTGTTACGACCATCGGGAGTTTATTTATTCTAGATATTTTATTTTTCTGACACTGTTCGCATTAACCAACTTTTTTTTCTTTAATGAAAGCTAATAAAACTTACGGTTGTACGTTGTTGTATCAGTACCAATATGATTTGTCATTGTCACCAAGGTCTTGATGATCAGGTGATAAAATTTGTTTATAAGATGATCGGCTGATGTATACACAATTGTTTTTTTTTTTTTAATTTTGAGGATCGGCCTGATGAACAGTGAAATGCATTTATTGATGGTAAGCATGCAAGTACGCATTTGCGATTAGTTGGTTGATTGATGATAAACGGTTGATATGATCGTCTAACCTTGATCAGGATAACGTGTTCTCAAAGTTGTTTGAGATTTGATTTATACTACTCGTAAAATTTGCGCTTAAAATAAATACATGTCGTACGTATTTAATTGTAATTTATGCTTGTTCGGATTTCAGGTACAAGCAAGATCGATTTTAATTGGTATGCACTAGTCTAATTTGAATAGCATAGCACTAATATTCCGTATAATATAAACGATTGAACATATTTTGATAATCCATCAATGATCATAAATAATTAGATTGTATTTATGAAAAAATTGGCAATTGTCTATTTAATTAACACTATCACAGAACGAGATGTTCTCAAGGACGCATTTGTCTTTTATGTTTGGCGTCTCTTATTAACGGAGAACTGATCTATAGCTGATACGTTGTTTTTATATGTGATGCAATTTTCTATTTAATTATCACTGTCACAACACGAAATGTTCTCAAGGACACATATATGTGCTTTATTTTAAGCGTCTATGAATTAACGGAGAACTGAACTTTAAGTGTTCCGTTGTAACGTTTTTTAATTATATGTGCATGCTAGTATTATTAAATTTCGTATTAAGTAGGTACTTAATAAAGTTAAAATTTTAGTAGTGCACTATGAATTATCACGATATTTTATTAATAAATTAAGAAAAAATCATAACGCAAGTTCTTTCACAAGATGGTAGAGGATGATTTTTGTACCGCTACCATCCCTCCGCTGCCACCAAAAATTGTTGTGGTTTCTTATATTAATAAAATATCTTTTGAGAATTTTCAATTAATTAACTTGATTTTATTTTTATAATTTTATATATTAATTTTTAAATAGTTTTAGGATAATTTTTATTTATAATTTATTTATTTTATACACTTTTTGTTTTATAGTTGGTACTTATCAGCTTTGCGCTCGATCTCTCACTAACTACCCGATCCAATACAAAGCTTACATTACAATTTTTATTACAAAGGTAATTCTTAATTCATAACAATGAAGTTGTATTGTACCAAATCAGGGGTATACAACAATGTAAAGACGCACAGTATACGTGCTCTAGTATAACGCGCTTAAAAAACGTAATCCTATCAATTGTACAACGACAATCACAGAGAAGATCCAAACTTCTTGATGAGCAATTACCTCAAGTTCGTGCCCAAGAGTCAAAGTAGAGCAAATGAAACTCCTGAGCAAAGAACTTGGAGAACTACTACCTTCAATGCAGGAAGACAGCAAAGAGTAGCAACAATTCGTAATGCTACTGTAAAGGTAGCTCTAACATCGAAAGATGGTAGTGTTGATGTAGATCTTCACGATTTGGGTCCAATGACTTTCGAATGTCGGTCATGTCATTGAGTCACCGCAGAAGTTAAAAAGAACTTCATGGACTATATTAGCAATTCTCATTCACAAGACTCATTCTCAATTTCACAAGACTCATTGTCACGAAGTTGTAAACAACGTAATTTTTGCCAAAGTAATTTCTGTTGGCAAGTCAAAGGGAGAAATTGTATCGTACCGATATACCGGTTTATCCGAATGTGCACTAATACTCTTTATACTTCACGTAATATAACTAAGATGTGTGGAAAATTTACTTGCAATATAAACCAGTTGAATAACCCTACGATTTCGTTACGTTATTTCAAAAGTTATCCCAAAACCAATTTAGATCGTTATAACGTTATAACTACAGAGAAAAGTCTACATATTTGACTTGAATTTATAACATATTGAACAGGGTAGAATTTTTAATTTTTTTTTTTTTAATTAGGGTGGGTGTTAGCAGTCCAGAGCACTGCGACCATTGAGGCCTATTGTGCGTCCCTAGAGGTTCTTAGTTGAAATGTAGGTCTATGTCCTTGATAAACGCCGCTACCTGATGCATATCCAGTGGGTTGGCATTAGGCCACTGGATTGTGTGTGCATTGAGAAACTTGAATCTTTTTAGGATGATAGCATCGCATGTGAAGAGTACATGTTCCGATGTCTCCTTACTGCAGTTACAAAATCTGCACTGGTCCATAAGGGACTTTCCTATTTTATATAGATGGCCATTAAAAGGGCCGTGCCCTGTTAAAAACCAGGTAAGGGACCTTTGGGACTGGCGATCCATCCTCGGTGCCTCTCCCAGATGTGTAATATTGTAACTGAGTAGTTTCTTTGCCTGTCTCATCCCAATAGAGGACTCCCAGAGTAAATTCCTATGGTTCTGCTCCCAGTCCCTTATACCCCTTTCCAAATGGGTTTTTGAAAAAGCGATACTAGGACTGGGACCCAGGACGGCTTGCTCCCGTTTTTGCACAACGGTCTGCTGCCCCATTTCCCTTAATGGTGGAGTGGCCAGGAGACCACAAAAGGGTAACGTTGTTTGCTTCACCCAGTTCTAATAAATTGCAGTAGCAGCTCCAAATCAATCTCGAGTTGAACTGAAGCTCCTAAAGCTAGCAAAGCTGCCTGGCTGTCCAAGATTATATAGATCTCGGTCTTCCTATATTTCTTTTTTAGACATTGAAGCACACATACCTCAATAGCAAGGGTTTCTGCCTGAAAAACTGTGGGGGATCTGCCCAGCGGTATGCATAGTTCCCGGTCAGACCCAACTATCCCTGCACCGGTACCCCCGCCCGACTTTGACCCATCCGTATACCATACAGAAGCATGGCGGGGGAGGGAGGAGATAATATTCTCTACCAGTGCCTTATCCGGCAACCTGATGTTAAAATTCCACCGACAATCGATTGTCTTTACCATCAAATCTGATAGTTGGATCAATTCCTCCTTAAGGTTGAATTTATGTAGGATATTGTTGTGTCCTGGCCTCATGGTTTTAATTTTTTCAGTGATTTTCAAGCTCAAACCTCTTGAACCGGCTACTTTTTTAATGTGTAGGTGCAGTGGTGAGAGTCCCAGTATTCTCTCAAGAGCAGCTGTTGGACAAGCCCTCATTGCTCCAGTTGCCCCTACACAAATTAACCTCTGGATCTTGTCCAGTATTCTTCGGAAACCGGTCTGCTCCGTCTTAGGCCACCACACAAACGCCTCATAAGAGACCATACGTCTTATAATGGCCCGGTAGAGCCAAACCAACATTTGTGGGCTCAGTCCCCACGTTTTGCCAATTATTCTTTGGCAGGTGAAGTAGGCCTTATTGGCCTTGTTTGTTATATGGTTTAAGTGGGGATTCCATGTCAGTTTCTTATCAAGTACGACACCCAGATGTTTAACCTTCTTTGACAGTTGGAGAGTTACCCCCCCCCCCCAAGCTATCGACGGGAGGGCAGTTTTCGCCGGTTAGTAAAGAGAGTGCAGCTGACCTTATTAGGAGTTACCGTAAGGCCCACCTCCGTGCACCAATCAGTTACTACCTCTAGGGCTTGTTTCATTCTTTCCCCTACTGTATCTGCGAATCTGCCCTTAACCATCAAGACTAGGTCGTCCGCATAGGTAATGTTTGAGAAATCTAGATTTCTCAGTCTTGTGAGTAATTGATCCATCACAATCAGCCGTAACAGAGGAGAGAGGGCGCCTCCCTGGGGACAGCCCCTGGTGGCCGCTATAGTAACGGTTTTGTCTCCAAAGGAGGCCGTAATCCTCCTGGTTTTTAGCATGTTTATTATCCACCTTACGGTGGAGGGGTGTATGCCCCTTGCTAGTGATTGTTCCTGAATCACCTCGAAACTAGTATTATCTAAAGCTCCCTGGATATCAATGAAGGAGCATAGTAATATTTCCCTATTTCTGAGCGTGTCCTCGATTTCCGACGTCAGTTCGTGAAGAGCTGTTTCTGTAGATTTACCTGCTTGGTAGGCGTGCTGCCTAGAGTCCAGAGGGTGACTTTGGAGAGTATTGGATCAAATACAAAGTCCCAGAATTTTTTCCATGTTTTTCAGTAGAAAAGATGTCAGACCTATTACCTGTACGACCTAATTTCCTCTGAGGATCTATTCCCCACTTTTGGGATAAAAATCATCCGAACTTCTCTTCAGCATTTTGGAACATATTCCAAGCTGTGACTGGCTCTGAAGAGTAAAGTAAGATAAGGCAGCAAAATCTGCAGGCCCTGCTGTAGAAAGGCGGGATATATGCAGTCCCCTCCCGGTGATTTGAAAGGTAAAAGGATTTGACTGCCCAGCTTATCCTTTCCGGCGTAAACAACTGCCTCGAGAACTTCTGAGCCTCCCTTGGAACCCGATACGGATGTACATTACTTGCGTAGGATTCCTCCTGATCCCTCAGAATAATACATTCTGGAAAGTGTTCTTTTACTAGACATTCCAGAGTTTCTTCCCTGGTTATGGTTGTCCCTCCATCTGGTTTCCTTACAGACCCCAAGGGATTCCTGTGCTCCAAAGAGAGTGCCTTTTGTAGTCGACCCGCCGTGGGTAGCTTGTCTATTTGTTCACAGAAGTCTCTCAAGCTTAATCTTTTGCTCTGCCTGAGGGCTTTGTTATACTGGGTAAGGGAGTACTGATAGGTAGCCCAATCGTTCGTCCTCTTAGCCTTATTAAAAAGTTTACGGACATTTCTTCCCATGTTTTCCAAGTTTTGGTTCCACCAAGGAACACCCCTTGTGCCTCTGATATGCACAGTGGTGAGCTTGAGTGGTAGGCATTAATTATTGCCTCTGTAACTTTATTCGCTACTCTGTCGAGATCTTCGACAGAGTTTATCAAGGTCTGCAGACCAGTTAGGTTATCTAAAAGCATATCGTTATAGACTGACCAGTTGGTGCGTTTAGGTATCCTTACCACCAACTCTTGTCTCGAAGGGATATTGATATCAAACTTGATGTACATATGATCTGAGAGGGAAGCTTTCTTGGACACATGCCAGTCGAGAATTGCACTGGAGGTACCCATGTCAGACAGGGTAAGATCCAGTACCTCCCTCCTAACCGCATTCACAAAAGTTGCATCACTCCTTTTATTATTTACAGCTAAGTTGTTACTAAGACAGAATTCAAAAAGTTGCTCACCTCTTAAATTGGTGTCGCTGCTTCCCCAGACTGCATGGTGTGCATTAGCGTCACAACCAATGATACATTTTTGGTGATGAATCATGCAATAATTCACGAAGCTCTGTATCAATGCTGGAGGGAGGTCGTTCTCATTCCCTGGAAAATATGCGGAAGCGATGTTAATCACCCTCCTGCCACCTTTAGGTAAGGCCATTTCAATTGAAACAGCCGTGATATCCCTAGAGATAAATTGGTTAATAGAGAAGATATTGTGCCTTGAGCGACAGAGAATTGCTGTCCTCGGCCTATCTGCACCATTACTGTATCACGGCTCCATACTGTCCTTCTTAGGCTCCGAAGAGATGCACAAAAGATCTTTTAGGTCGCAGTGCGGGGTGGCTTGAGCCCCCACATGGCCCTCAAGTAATAATAATAATAATAGGCTCCGAAGAGCCTGGTATCCCTATAGGTTGCTGAAGTGCCACCCTACCTCTAGGAGTCAGCCCATGGCTTTTACCCCTCCTTCTCTGGCCCGGTTTGATTGGTTTCTCTGTTCCGGGGGTGACAGGTTTCCTGTCCTCCTCCGGTGTAGTGACCCCACCGATCTTGACGAACCTCGCAGATTCGGCTCCGCCGCCCTTCCCCTGGCTGCATCCCCCACCCCTCCTTCGTTGGGCAGAAGTGAACAGAGCCAAACATCCAGTTTACTCTGTAGTTCGATCCTTTGAGTGTCTCCGCCGTTTTGTGTGAGATAGACATCGTGACTTGAAGGAGGTCGCCTTCTCGCTCCTTCCTCGAAATGATTCTCCAGTCTGCGTCTCTTAGGTCCTTATTTTGGACCACCAGACGACGCAGTATTTTCTCATTTCTTTCCTTACCACCACGTGGCAGGTAAACATACATAATTTTTGGACGAAGCAACTCCTCCTCCCCAACTGTCTTCAGGGATGCTCCGTAAGCTTATTCTGGCAGACCCAAATCTATCACAAAATAGATTAAAATAATGTATAGAAATCATTGTTAAAACTTTAAATAACTTGAAATGTAAAAATTATGTGACATATTTTAGTTATCGTAAACCTAAAAAACCATCAAAATCCCTATGCTTTGATCCATTTTTGCATTTATCTTAGGATTTACGTAAACTTTCATCCAATTCCAAAAGAATAGAAACTAAGAAAATAAAAGAAAACAATAACAAAATTGATCTTATCGCTCCTATTGCTTCATCACAAACGCTCACAAATATCAAAATTCTTATTCTTTCTTTAAAATACGTTTACCTTAAATACAATTTTAGGTATATGGTATACATCATTAGGTGGCCTACAACAAGTTGATGAAATTAAATCGGTTGCTGTTTTGGTAAAATTTTCACGTTTGTGTGTAAGCTCCGATCTAATTTAGCTAAACCATTGAAAATTACCAATCACTAAAGCAGCCAATTTCAGGTTTTTGTTGATTTTGAATTTCTTGTTTGGACAATTATTTGTGCCGCCATAACGTTATACCTGACCTATAAAAAAAATATGATGCCAATACTAATAAAATTGTAATATCCTGTTTTTTTCTAAAAAAAATAATGGACACATTCATCAAACATATATCATCGCTGCTATAGGTATGTCACAGTTTTTTTGTTTTTCTGAAAAGTCAAAATCTAATTAAAACGGGGGAACGTCTAACTGTCAACAATCATAACATGTGGGGATTAAAATATTCGGGAAAATCTATGTGTTTGTTTAAATTTTAATTAAAAAATAAAAATTATACCTGTACAGTACACAAAGCTCATAAAAAAGCTCACACGAATAAAAACTATATGGATACAAAATAAAAAAAGTATCAACATACATTTTAAATTTTTCCTTTGGAAAATATGGCGATAAAATAAAAAATAAAAATGAAAATGAGGCTAAAAGGAAATATCTTGTTGGAAAGAAGGAAAACAAAACAATAAAATTTAGTTTTCTCAGGACATAAGGTTTTCTTCGTTTCCATTTGCGATTTACACAACATAATGTATTAAAAGGAAAAAAAAACAAAAAAACTAAAAAAAGGGTTATCCACTCGACAGTGAACAAGCTTTTTTTTTTTCTTGTGGTTTTAAAGTTTATCGATTTTATTATTATTATTGTTATTTTGTCGTATATGCGAATAAAAATAAGAAGTTTTCAGCTTTTTTCTCTATTGTTGTGGAAGGAAATTGAATATCATTATTTTATTCTCTCTCTAGTGTTCAGTCTCCTTCGTACAAATAAAAAAAAAAAAAATCTAAGTTTAGTTTGGATGAATGCACAAATCCCTTATTATAATACATGATTATGTATTCATTTTATTATGCACATTTGTATCACTGAATATACTATGTAGGATGTTTGTATGAATACGAGTACTCGTAGAACGGTATGACAATAATGGTAAGTAGAAATTTGTTGTATCCTTTAAGTGGAAAAACACAAATTCGTATAGAGCCAGCTTACAAGCACACTGTAGACAATATTGTATTATACAGTTGAATGGTATACAATATATAGGATTAAAATAAATTTTCTCGAGGACAGCAAAAAAAAGAAAATGTAAAAATGAAAATTTTATTGGGCATATGATAATTTGGATGTCTCGAAATTGTTGTACCAGTTAAATTTTTGTGACACAACACACAATAGAATAAGATCTTTACTTTTTTGGGATATTGTGTGAAGGAGTAACCTTTCATCTTTTTTGTGTTATGATTGAGTATTTTATAAGAGATAAATCCCAAGTATTGTGATACGGTATATTTATTTCGTATATATAAACGAAGCTTGAGTGTCTCGAAAAATTTATGCATGATTTTGTATAGCATCATTTTTAATTAACAAGCTAAACAGTTTTCATCGCAAAATTTTAGAATGGGCTTATAAATATAGTACATATAATTTTGCAGAAAGTTTTTGTGCTTTTTTCTATTATTTTCAATTTATTTTCATAATCCAAGTCTAATGACAAACAATTTATTAAAGTTAAATTATCGATTGATTTTTAATTGTTCCTTCAATGAGAAAACACTTTGTTTGCTGCATCCGAATTGCCCGTCTCCCAAATTAAGCAAAGTTAAATTTCGGTTCAATAAACTAAATTGAAATTGGCACAATAGTAATTCAAATTACCGCAAATAAGGTTTTGTTGCAACAATTAAAAATGTTGACAACAGAAACGAAAATCACTTCGTTCTCAATGTGTTTTCTTCCGAATAACTGTGACTTGAGTTTTCCTCTACTCTGCTGTTTAGTTGCCATAAACGTATGAATAACCAATTATTTGTTAAGGCAAATGAAATAGTAGATATTATAATCAAATGAAATATTGCCTCTACTAATATATCGCTGGCCCCAAATTAAATGTAATTTACAGCCAGAGAATGTTTCGTTTGTCGTGATGGTACCTTGATGCAATAAAACACGTAAATAATAGATAAGATTTTTATTAAAATATTTTTTATTTTTATCAATTCATGTGAAAAACAAAAAAATTCTATCTAAAAATTTACCTGCACTATTTTCTATGCTAAATACTATAAGGTTTAATAATCCTAAATCACAAAATTTTTGTTGTTAGCGCATTTGCTGATATAACAAGTCTGATCAACAATTTAAGCGAAGTTGTGAATATCAAAACATATATGCAGTTGCAATGGGCTGACAACAAACCAAAAACTTTTGAGCATCCTTCACTAAATGTTTAATAATACCGAACATCATAAGTACCTATGCAAACAACCTTATCGTTTTTCAGAAGCAGATTTTTAAAATTGATCCAAGAAATTTTATGTGTATTTAATTTTAGGCCACATCTTTCTAAGTCAATTGAATTTATGCGCTTGATTGGAGCACGGGTAATACAGTTCTCAAAATAATCGCTATTATTCAATTCGTGGTTTGCAATTTTCAGTTAACTTTTGATACTCAATGATGTTAATGTGTTAATCCTATATTATTTGAAATGTATGAAGTCCTTTTATAAGTTTTGTGTTTTGCTTCAAATCTCATTGAACTTATTGCAACTATTTGCCCAATTTTTTCCATAATACTTGCATAATGTAACAAAAAATTAAACATGGGGGGTCAAATGACTTCGAGATATTTCAATGTGTGTGTTCACTTATGGTGCCTATAATCCTGAAAATAATTAAGAGGAGTATAACAGAATTTATTTCTGTTTACTAGAAAGACGATTTCTTTTAAAGGTTTGCCATTATTGAAAAGAGGGGGCGATTGTGTTATTTGCATTAAATAATACATTTCAATTCTCTTATTTAATTGTTCGATAGTAAAATTTTTTATCTCTAAAACATGATTTTAAGAATTAAACGTAAATCATAATGACAAATTCGTTCGAGAAGGTCGTGCATACAGTCTACACTAAAATTATCAACCACTTGAAAGCCCAATAAATAATTATTGAAGATTGAGTTTTCTTTAATACCTGTTATTTGCTTGTCATTTAAATTGACATCGCAGTTATAATTAATGATATTTCTTAAATTGTTTTGTTGTCCTTGACATAGAAATTTCATTTCATCGATATTACATTTACAAAATCTACAATAATAACGTGATTTGAACGACTCGGTGAAACCAAGCACAGAATTAACACCTATTACAACACATGAAATTAATTTGACTAAATACTGATTAACCTCAATTCCTTCACTTTGCAAAGAAGTTAATTGTTTGATGAAAAGATTAATATTTGGTTATTTTCAAACCTTTTACTATCTTCCGTAAAGAAAAACATGGCCATCAAAGTAGATTCTAATTTACCTGCTAAATAATCATGTACGGCTAAGACTTTCATATAAACTTCTCCAATTTTTTGATTACCATATGGAATCTTAATGGATTTAAACATTAAAGTCGTCGAAATATATTGCTATTGGTACAACTATTACATTTTGTTCATTATTAGGATTAACTACCAGAATTTTAGCTTTCCAAAATTGTGTTTGTATTATATTCAAAATGCTCAGTTTTGCTACAATCATCTTTAATTAAATTTTTTAATTGGAGTTTGGGAAAATAAAATTGTAAAACGCTGCGTACAATGTTCGTACTCAACATTTAGAATATTGCTTGAGTTTGAATAAGTTTGAATACTTCCCGAAGCTAGTTTTATGCTTTCAAATCCAACCAGAATATTCATGTAATTGCTTTAGAATTAGAAATTCCTACTTCAAATATCGAGGACTTAACAGAGATCTTAAAATTGAAGATAATTATTCGTAATTAGTTCCATTTTAATCATTCGGGTTAACTCATTTGAGTGCAGTTTAAATATGAGCGTCATAAAATGAAAAAGATATGTTTAAATGTGTTCAACACTGTAATAGTAAATTGGCAGGTTTTCAGTCAATAGTTCCATGTGGGTTTGTATTTCTACGAGTTCTTTATTTATAGCTTCACTAAAAAGTAGTTTTTAGCTAGACTATTATCTGAAATATTTGTTATTTCACTTGGGATTGGAAATATCTTACGATCCCGATTAATATGATTTAGTTTTAGATGTTTCTTTAGATCGGAATAAACACGCTCGCAACTATTAACGTCACAATAAAAACGAATGATAAACGAATTAATGATTAGGAATTTATGTCATAGTTTGCTTTAGCATTAAATATGTATTGCTGGACATAATTCCAGACGACGGAACTTTACGGGCGATACTAAATATTTTAAGCTAAATATGAGAGTAACGTAGGCTGACAATTCTTCAACATCGCTTACAAATACCACTCTTGGCTGATCTCCGCAGTTGGTTTTAAGAAGATTTACATCGTGTATTTCCGCTTGCTGTATATAATATAAAATTAAACGGTTAGTAAATACATTTAAAAATAATGCGGCTTTTGTCTACAACTTCTAAATACTAAATTCAATATATAAGTCGCCACAGTGATTTTATACATTGTGCTTGGATGATTACTGCACCAACATTATATGTTTTAAATACCTAATATACAGTGCTGGTTACAAAAATTGGGCAAACATATTTTTTTACAAATTGGAGTCTTTTTTTGCTAAAATTACAAAACTTTTGAAAGCAATTGGCTTATTGTTTCATTTTAAGTACAAGTATGACCTAATTTTTTGAAAAAAAAAAAATTAGCTGCATTTAGGGGGAAAACCCGAAAACTGCCAAAATATTCAAATTAGGTTGATATCCAAAGTAATGGAATAAATTAAACACTTATGTATGGCACGGAGCGATGTCCTGTTGAAAAATAAATCTGCAAGTCTCGCCAAAAAGCTTTAACACAGAAGGCTCAAATTCGCCATGTTGGACCTGTAGATAAACAGCTGCTGTAATTTTGGAACTAAGGAGGCACAATCGACCGGTTTCACTTCCAGAAAAGCATCCCCAGACCCTAACTCCTTCATTTTTCGGTGGAAGTCTTAAAAAACATTCGTTGCTAAGCCTCTCGCGAGATTTTCTATTTACGAGAATTCTTCCATCTACAACATGCAGCTTGAATTTTGATTCTTCGGAGAACATCACATCATTTCACATCTCTTGAGTCCAAGAAACATGCTCCTGGGCCCATATCAAACGTTTTTTATCACTCGTAATGTGAACTGAGGCTTCTGGACTGGTTTAAGTACTCTCAAACTAGCGTTAGCAAGTCTTTTTCTCACTAAGGTGAATGAAATTTGTTTTCCCGTTGTTCACTCAAGATCCCCTGTTATGTCCGATGAAGTTTTAAAACGGTTCCGACGACATTGTAATATTAAAAAATGATCTTCCACTGGCGTTGTTTTTCTAAGCCTTCCAGAGCCTTTCTTTCTTTGTGTACTGCCCATCTCTTGAAATTTTTTTTATTTTGATTATGTAAAATATTGCGTAATTTTTTTGAATTTATATGCTGTATAATTTATGCAATTCTATAAAAATGTATAGTCGCAAAGATCAGGCCGAAAAATGTTTAGGTTTGCGAGTTATGGGACTTCAAAATTTCCAAGTGATCGGAAACTAATTTAATTTACACCCTTATTCCCTTAGTCGTCTCACTTCATTCGACGTGACAATTGTCGTGTCACATCAGCTATAAATTGGTATTCTTCAAGTCGATCGAAGTGACGTGACACGACAAATGTCATAAACCAGAACCCTTAGGCAACACTAATAATTTACTACTATTTTACGGAATTTTGACATTTAAAAATCAAGGATGTATTATAAAAAAATCGGAAATATGTTAAATTTTAAAAAAATACTCTTCAAAAATTTGTATTTCAGAATTTTTTGTGTGAGTTGATTTACATAATATAAAACGGGGAATGGTGGCTTGTTAATTCCTTCGCATATTTGATATGTTGATAAGACCCATTTATGCTGTGTACCTCAGAAGACTTTTCAAACTAAACTTTTCAAATTTTGAAGCTTTCGCTATTTCCTCACAGATGCTAGATGAAAAGTCAATTTACGAGGTTACTTTTCGACGAATTTTCAATTTGTAGGACGTGCTGTTTAAACCATGTAGTATGCGTAGTATGTATTGTAAATGTAATTGACAAACAAAGGAAACTTATTTTTATGTGGCATTCATCGATAGCATTTAACGATTTCGAAAATATTGAAGTGGTCGATCGTCGGTTAAATTGTTCGCCAATGAGACTATATGAATCTAAACTTGGCAATTTTATTATTTTTGGTGCAAGCTTCACAACATCAAGAATTTTGTGAACAATTGTTCCCACAGTATATCTTGATATATTGAAACTTATACCAGTGACCCTATAGCTCGCCCCACTGGCCAACCAATATGGAAACACAGAAACACGGAATTTTATTGAAAATTTCAAACCTTTAAAAGTTTGATGTTGGGCGAATAGACCGCATATTTTATTAAGCGAATTAGCAGACACTCTTACGTGTTCGCGGGTATAACCATTATCATTAGCAAATACAGTAGATTTTATTTATAGCGACTATGGATATAATGATATTAGGGATATGACGACGAAATTTTACGGTCCCGTGAAATCTATCCTATCTATAACGACATTCGGATATAACGACGGAATTTAATCGGTCCCTTGGTGGTCGTTATAGGTGAAACTACTGTATATACTTGTAAATTTCAGTTTTGTTATAGTTTCGTATTACCTACAAATAAAATAAAAATATTTCTGTAACAAACCTTCACAAATTATTTAAAATATTTTGGATCTAGTTGTTTATGAAATTTGAATGACATTTAAAAAGTTTAGTTGGGTATACGGCACAATTGAATACTTTTAGCCTAGTGACATCTATTTAAATATTGCATGAATTACTGGGTCATACAATAGTTTAGTTTGAAAAGTCTTCCGAGGCACACAGCATTAGGCAGAAATATAAATTTTATGTTTCACTTACACTGTACGTACAACTATTAATAATTACAACATTTATAAATGTGTAATATATTTAAAAACTTGCTAAAAATAGTCAAAATATAATTTAAAATTCAAAATCTATTGTTTTTGCCTTTATCCATTTTTTGTCGCTTGAAAATTTCAGGCGTTGAAATTGTCATTTCAAGTGACATGAAATTTTTCAAATGACTAAGGGAATACCAATTCAACAGACGTTTGTCACTTCAAATGACGATTGTCACTCCAATCGACTATAATTATTGTAAGAAAGTATACAAACGAATTAAATTTATTGTATAAACCTGGGTATTCGTCTATGTGAATTTTTTAATAAGGCGAGATGAACGTTTCTTTAAGGAGCAAAGCAAAATAATTGGTTTGTGATCAATAGAACCAGAATGCTGATGATCCAATCGGTTTTATAATTTTTATCATAATATTCTGTGAATCCAATAAATTTGATAAATCCCATAAATTCTATAATTTCAATCAGTTTCATAAACTTCTTAAATTTTGTCAAATATGTATCTAAGTTCTAAAAATTATACACTTGTTTTATATTCCTAAAATTCTACAAATTTCACTTGTTCAAAAATTTCATAATTTCTTTAAATTCTGTAAATTTTATAAATTCTTTGATTTAAAAAAAATTAATTTTAAAAATTCGATAAACACAATAAAAGCCATACATTCTATAAATTTTAACAATACTGTCAGTTTTATAAATTGTATTATTTTTAAAATTTTATAATAAATTCCTTAAATTTTACAAATTTTATTTAGAATACAAATTTCATAATTCCTATAAATCCTATGAATTTTCGAAGTTCTATACATCTTATAACTTAAATAGTTCGTTAGTTTGTTTAAACTTTAAATTTAATAAATTCTAATAAAGTAAACAATGTGTAGAATTTATCGAATTTACGAAATTTATAGGATTTATAGAATTTATTGAATTATGGAAATTGCTGAATTTCTAGACATTATAGAATTTGTCGAATTTATAGAATTTAAAAATTTACATAATTTTTAAAGTTTATAGAATTTATACATATTATCTTAAAATTTATAAACCTTATAAATTCTTTAAATTCTATAAAATCGATAAATCCAAAAAAACTTAGATTCTTTAAATTTTGCAAATTCTATAAATCCTAAAAATTCCATAAAAGATTTAAATTTTATAACTTTAAAAATTTCACAAACTTTATAAATTCTGATATATCTATAAATTCTAGATATTGTTTTATGTACCTATGTCAATTTTACAAATTCTAAAAACTCTAACTTTACTTATTTTAAAAATTCCATATTTTCTATAAATTCAATAAATTTTTAAAATTCTATAAATTCGACAAATTTTACAAATTTTAACATTTCAAGAAAATTCTATAAAATTTTTAATTTCTATAAATTTATAAATTCAATAAATCTTTAAGACCTATATATTCATCCAATTCTATCTATAAACTCTTAAAAGTGAGTAAGAACTTTAAATTCTATAAATCTTATAAATTCCAAAAATGTTTTAAATTTTAATATCTCCAATCCTATATCCTATGAATATTTTAAATTTCATAAATTTTATAAATTCTATGAACTCTTACATTAAAACCTATAAATTTTACAAATTTTAAATATTTTATAAATTCTTAAAATTTTTTAGATTGTATGAGTTCTATAAATTATTTCAATTCTGTTAGTTCTATAAATTCTACAATCAGTTTTGTTGCTAAAAATTCTTTAATTTCTATAAATTCTCTAAACTCTATAAATCCCATAATTTCTATAATTTTTTTAATTTGTCTCAACGCTTTATGCGTAATTCAAATTAAGGCAAACTTATCGTTTTTAAACGTTGACTATGTTCAGAGCTTTTATCAAAACTATTAAATTGAAGGATTTCCATAAATTTAACTCTGTACATTGTTTATAAATAAAAAGCCGTGCCATATCTTTCTTCATAAGCTTCTCGTGCATACAAAATAGGTACATATATAAGCACATTACTGCCACTTTATTATTATTAGCCACCTTTTTCCAAAATTCAAACTGCCTGCCTCTAAATCAGTGCCTATTTCTATATGCTCCAACATACTTTCATCAATTATTAGCTCGAATGCGCTACTTACATTACCAAGCATAATATTTCTATTGGAACATATTTGAATATAGTGGAAACTGGCCGCCACTAGTTCTACTTACTTTTAGCATCTTCAATACGGTTCCATCAAAAGCAAATTCAGTCTCATTATTTTGGTTTTGAGATCTATATCAACTGCTTCCTTATCGCTTTCATTTTCACACTCTAAAAGGATATGCAACCTTTCTTTGCTGCGACATATATTTAAAGTTTTTCGGATACTCAACGTCACTTTCGCTATCACTTAGTTGAATCTCATGTACGTCAGAATAAGTGTCAGAAGAAAAAAATATACTAAAAGTGAATTCGCCGCGTTTGATGTATTCGAATGAATAAAATCCAGAAATTGTATGACCTTGGAGTCATGGTAGATTCGCAAATTGGATAAATACACAAAACTGATTGATAGTGCCTTTGTAGGATATCAATACAATTTTTTGTTTTTATTTATCAAAAAATTAGTTAATCCGTCAATTCGACCGGTTTTCCGAAAAACCTATTTGAACTTATAGGGGGTCTAACGAAATATGAATTAGAATATATATTCATATATCACATCATTAAATCTATAAAATCAACATAATTAAAACAAATATGTTTGAATTTTCTTTATTTTTAAACATTAAATTGGAAATCCGTCAAATTGACGGGTTCCGTAAGCCTATAGTGTTAAAAAAATCGAATTTTCTATTCAATGTAAGGAAATTATCAAGCAATCTAAATGGGGGTTGGCACAACATATAAAAGACCGGTAACATATCTTTAGGGGAATAAAGAAACGTAATCAGAACATATTTGAAGGTTTTTGATTTTTTTTTAACTCAGAATCTGCTGATGAATTTCCAAAAAAACCGAATTTTCTATGAAATGTATGTATATGGAAATAAACAAACATTCTAAATGCGCGTTGCCACAACAATTAAAGGTCCCCAAACCAATATTTAGGAATATCAAAAACTGTATCGGGCCACAATTGCAGATTTTCGATTTTTTTTTTATTCAGAATTAGCTGATTTAAGGTAATTTTACAAAAAATCGATTTGTCTATGAAATGTTTGGAAATAATTAACCAATCTGAATGCGCGTTGACACATTCAAGGTCCCGAAACCAATCTTTAGAAGTATCAAAAATTGCAATCGGAGCACGTTTCCAGATTTTTGATCTTTTCGAGTTAGAATATGTTGTTATGCTTTCAGCTATTCAGAAACTAGTTGCTAGGAGTGAGGAGAGGGAACCTTTCATATAATATTAAATTTGTTTTAGGCAAGCTTTTGTTTTAATTCAGCAGCTCGTTAGGCCCGATCTGTTTTTTCAACATTGCTAGTTCGTATATATTAGAATGTCAATTGTCTAATAATCATCATCCATCCAAACAATATTGACTAGAATGATCGACCAAGCCTAAGCAAGATTCTCGGATGTACACCCTTTTCACATAACAAAACCGAAGGAAAGGAAAGGTAAGTTTGTAACAAAGAATCAACCCGGTTCCAGACACCTAAGTAGTTGATAGTTAGTAAATTTGTTACTAGTACATTTTTAGTCATTTATTTAGCGTAAAACAACACAATTTCAAGTTCATTTACTGCTTAAGTTCCTAAAAAGCTGCTTCAGGTTATTAAAAAATTTCCGAAATTTAAAATCTATATTAATCCTTTATAATAACAATCCTAAAATTACGTAAGTATAAATTTAATTCGCTGAAATAAATTATAATTTTTTTTATGTGTACTACAAATAAATAAACATTAATAGTTTGTATAACAATAATTAAACCAACCACCACCCCGCCCGGCGCGCTATCGCCTCAGCCAATGCCTTGGTCGAGTTTCTCAGGTGATTCCCAACTAAAATCCTGATAAAGGATTATTTATTAAATTATTAATCTTAATATCAATATCAACATAAATCCCAATATTAACATAATACCAACATCCACATCGATTCCAATACCAACATCAATACCAGCGTTATGACATTAATGCTTCGATTACATCGAAAAATTCATTTCACTGAATTTAATTGAACATTAGTTCTTTATTTAAAATTAGCCCTTAAAACCCTTAAATAAATTAAATTCAATTCGGCATCTAAAGTAAAATGACAGCAATTTAATCACTAACTAAATAACTTAAAATTCGAGATGTATACAAAATTTTAATTCTAAATTATGAATATTAAATACTAAATATATTTTTTTTATATTTTAAATTAAAATTCTAAAATCAGTAATTAAAAAGTCTGAAACCCCATAAAATTTCATTCACAAACCTATAGCTATTGACCCTAGAAATTACCTCCAAAATCAAAATTAAAATAAATAGTTGCTTGTGGCTATTCTGCTTAAAACCCCACTTCGAAATAATTTAAATTAGATCTGGAACTCATTAAATAATAACAGCTTTAAGTTGTCCATACAAAATTAAATTAAATAATATGAGTATCCACATTAGTACATTTTTATTAGTACCATATATGACAAACAATTAGCACAAATCTATGATTTGCTCATAATTTTAATTTTAATTTTAAACGCACAATCTGCTAAACAAAATTTCCGCTAGGAGGTATATTAATTTAAATTCAGAATCATTTTGATTTAAACACAAACTCTTCACCTTGGACGATTAAAAAAATAAATTCTAAATTTTAAATCCAAAATTCCAAATTTCAAAATCCACATCTCAAATTTACAATTCCAAATTTAAAATTTCAAATCCCTAATTTCAAACTTCAAATTTCAAAATTCAAATTCCAAATTCCAAACTTCATACTTCAGATTTCAAATTCCAAATTTTTTTATTTTTTATTCATTACCAATTTTATAAAATAAAAATAAATAATAATTGTATAAACTAACATGAAATTGGTAAGATAATTGCACCTTTAGTTTCAAAGAAACATGTGTCGGGTGCAATGGTTCTCTCTAATAATATTACAATAAATTTAACATCTAACACTCAAAGTTAACAAAACAATAAATTACAAAAAAGTATGAAACCCATTACAAAACCGGCATCTCTACAATGCCGTCTATATAATTACTATACTATACCATGATAAACTAATTTAATAGGTATGATTGACAACTGTTTCAAATTCGTCTTTTCTTGCGCATCTCGTCATTCGGTGCGATAAAATCACAAGGCTTCGTTGTTTTCACAAAAACTATCACCGCAAAACAATTCGATTTGTTTTTGTTTGCTATGAACTAGTGATTACAAAAAAAGTATAGCAAGAAAAAAGCACCGAATGACAGAATTTTTTAGTGAAAGAGATAGCAATATATGCGGTTGATCATACCTATTAAATTGGTTTATCATGATACTATACTATATACGGCGATTGTCATGTGAAGGGCCGTGTTTGTACAAAAATCAAGGCAATACTGATTTATTTTACATTTTGTTTCCTGTAAACAGAAAATTTTTAAGTGCTTTTCATACGGCTGTGTGGACTTTGGACTTTAAAAAATTTACGTTTTATTTTTAATTATCACTTTAAAATAATTTATTTTATAACAGTTTCAAAATATTTCTATAAAAACTGACACTGTTAATCAAATAAAACTAAATTACAAAACTTTAAAGTTACAAAACGACTTTACATTTTTAAAGTCTAAAGTCAACGCAGCCTTTATGAAAAGCACTTACTTGTTTGATTGCATAAATAGTGAAAAATGGTGGTTTTCTTTTCTCATCCTATCTGAAAATGTAGAGAGATTTTTTTCCTGGTACAAATTTGACTTTTATTACAACCAAATGCATAATAGATAATCGGCATTCGGGATCTTGGGCTCATCCTGAAATGCAGAATTTTAGTCTTGTCACCCAAAATCAACTTGAACAAGCATGATTATTGATGCCAGCATAAACAAATGAAATAACATCCGCATACGCAGTATTATTATTATTATTATTATTACTTGAGGGCCATGTGGGGGCTCAAGCCACCCCGCACTGCGACCTAAAAGATCTTTTGTGCATTAAGCCCTACTTAATTATCCGTCCAGTCAATATTCAAGCTCTTAATGAACCTGATAATACTGCCTAACGGTACGTGATACATACTATCTGGGCTCATTGCTCTCCCTCCTAGATGTTTTAATTATCCATCCAGCCAATATTCAGGCCCTAAAGAACCTGGTAATACTGCCGACCGGTGTGTGATACATACTATCTGGGCTCATTGCTCTCCCTCCTAGATGTAATAACATTTACTTCTGCTAGAAGAGCGGTAGCATTGGGACTCAAGGACATCGAGAGGGCAGACCCACTCCCGTATATTCCTATCCATGCCTCGTCTACCGTTTTGATTTTACTGTTGCGAGTTGCTGGGACATACTATCTGAGCTCATTGCTCTCCCTCCTAGATGTTTACTGTTGGAAGTACTTCTACACGCGATACATATTATCTGGGCTCATTGCTCTCCCTCCTAAATGTTTACTGTAGGAAGTACTTCTACACGCGTTACATACTATCTGGGCTCATTGCTCTCCCTCCTAGATGTAATAACATTTACTTCTGCTAGAAAAGCGGTAGCATTGGGACTCAAGGACTTTGAGAGGGCAGACCCACTCCCGTGTATTCCTTCCCGTGCCTCGTCTACCGTTTTGATTTAACTCTTTCGAGTTGCTGAGAATAAAAAAGTCGCCTGTAGGTCACCCAGGTTTACTACAGGAAGGCTAAATAAAACTGGAGGGTGCCTGGTATCCAGAGTCCGCATATATAGACTGATTAACCTATCAGCCATTCATCCATCGGCATATGCTGTTCCACCTTAGATTAGGGATTTTTTGTCAAGGTTTTCTCCTTTAGCGTCGTACTTTAGCCTGTCACCAAAGGCCACATTCAGCCTAATGGTTACAGTTACCGGTGGTTGCCACGAGGAGGCAGTACGTACACCTGCGCCTACTGGAAGTTTACGGAGCCCCTTCCAATAGACGCCAAACCACCCGCATACGCAGTAAGGGTGCCACAAAAATGCTGGTTGAAAATTCCATTTATGGAAACCAGAAAGAATAACGGCCCAACACTGAAACTTGAGGGACTCCAACCCTAATATAACGCTCATTGCTCATTAGATTATTGACGCAGACTACTTGAGTTCGGTCGCTTAGATAATCACAACAAGCCACTTGTGAATCGATCCACGAAAGCCGCAACGATAAAATTTTACTCGGAGAATTGTATGGTCAACTCTATCAAAGGCTTTGCTTAAGTCAATAAACAATGCTGAAGCCTTAAGTCCCCGATCAATGGTATCGCTAATCTGTTCCAAATTAGAAATTTCATTTTATAAATTTTAAATTTTGAATTTCAAATTATAATCTTAAATTAAATATTTCAAATCCACAACTCTAAATTTTAAATTTCAAATTTTAACCTTCAAACATGAAACCCCAAACTTCAAATTCCAAATTCTAAATTCTTCATTTCAACTTTTAAATTTGAAATTTGAAATTCCAAATTTCAAATTCTAACCAAACTTCAAATTTAAAATTCCAAATTTAAAATTTTAATTTTTTAAATTTAAAGTCTTAAATTTTAATTTCAAATTCCAAATTCCAAACTTCAAATTCCAAATTCCAAATTTCAAATCCCAAATTCCAAACTTTACATTTTAAACTTCAAATTGTAAATTTCAAATTTCTAACCCTATATTTTAAATTCCAAATTTCTAATCTGAAACTTCAAATTACAAAATTTGAATTCTAAATTTCAAATATCAAATTCCAAATTTCAAATCTCAAATACCAAATTCTAAATTTGAAATTCCAAATTTGAAATTCTAAATTCCAAATTTTTAACTTCAAACTCCAAAGTCTAAGTTCCAAATTTCAAGTTTCAAACTCAAAATTTCAAATTCCAAATATCAAATTTCAAATTCTAAATACAAAATTTCAAATTTTAAAACCACAATTCCAAATGTCAAATTTTAAATTTCAAATTTTAAACTTCAAACTTGAAATTTCAAATTCTTAATTCCATTTTTTAATTTTAAATTCGAAATCTATTCCAAATTCCAAATTCCAAACTTCAAATTCCAAATTTCAAATTCTCAATTTCAAATTTTAATCTTAAATCCCAAATTTCAAATTTCAAATCCACAACTCTATAAATTTTAAATTTCAAATTTTAACCTTCATGTTTGAATGACTCCAAACTTCAAATTCAAAATTTCAAATTTTTAATTCCACATTTCAAATTTTAAATTATTAAATTTTAAATCTTAAATTTTAAATTTTAAATTCCAAATTGCAAATCCCAAATTTCAAATATCAAATTTCAAACTTCAATTTCCAAATTCAAAATTTCAAATCCCAAATTCCAAAGTTCAAATTTCAAATTTCCAACCCTATATTTTAAATTCCAAATTTCTATAATCTTAAACTTCAAATTCTAAATTTTAAATACCAAATTCCAAATTTCAAATCTCAAATACCAAATTCTAAATTTGAAATTCTAAATTTCAAATTCTAAATTCCAAATTTTTAACTGTAAAATCCCAAAGTCTAAGTTCCAATTTCAAGTTTCAAACTCAAAATTTCAAATTCCAAATATCAAATTCCAAATTTCAAATTCTAAATACAAAATTTCAAATTTTAAAACCACAATTCCAAATGCCAAATTTTAAATTTCAAATTTTAAATTTCAAACTTGACCCAAACTAGAAATTCCAAATTCTAAATTCCAACTTTTAAATTTTAAATTCCAAATTTACTCCAAACTCCAAATTTCAAATTCCAAATTTCAAACTTCAAATTCCAAATTTCAAATTCCAAATTCACAATTTCAAATTTTAATATTAAATTCCAAATTTCAAATCCACAAATTTTAAATTTCAAATTTTAACCTTCAAACTTCAAACATGACTCCAAACTTCAAATTCAAAATTTCAAATTCCAAATTTCAAATTTCAAATTCCAAATTTCAAATTCTAAATTTCAAATTTCAATTTCACATTTTATATTCTCTCAACGAATTTCATGAAAACTGTTTCCAATCCATGTCCAAACATACTTTTACTTGTGAGTATTTCGTGTGCGTACTCGTATTATTCAACTACTTACCATACAAATATTTGGACTATACTCATTTAATATTAAATTAACTGCACATGGAATTAATTAAACAAAATCACACCCGATTTAATTTAAGCGAAAATACTTTTACGCGTGCAAATAAAACCACCATCATCGATCCAAACAATATAGTGAACAATTGAAAACTTTTGATCGAATTTTTTAAAATTGCTTCTTTAGATATGGTATGATCCCAGCTATCCAAATATTAAGGCTTCATACTGGTTACAGGGAAGTCGCCCATACCATATGTAACGATCGTTACAGGTATTTGAGCGACTGTAAACATTTCCCAAATTAATTTTTGTTTTGTGGTACATAAGGGTAATTACGTTTATGTACAATGCTAAGTACTATTATTGTATATATAAAAATAAAATTAAAAAAAAAAAAAACAATAAAATTGAGAGCATATACAAATACAATACCTGTTTGACGAACGTAATAAATAAATCATTGTCTGTAATTCGGATCTTTCACTAACCATCAAGAAGAAAAAATCATTTTGGTGGCTGCCGTAATCGAAGAACAAACAGACTCGCTAAATAATTATTATTTATAAACCGTACGTCTAACATTGAATATGTTATCGGACTACAGCGGGTGCAAATAGCGATTTATCGTATTAAGTATATACCAATAAATACTTTAATTCATGTAAGTAAGCTTAAAGTTCTTAAGAATTCCAATACGGTGGCGAAGATAGTGATTAATCTTACAAGTTAAAAAAAAAAATTCTTTAGATAACTGTGTGGTCGGCGAAATTAAGCAGCCACTACCATTTAACAATTTTGGGGAATATTTTCGTATATTTTTACCGCCATTATCCTTGGCATTTCTACACTGATATTCCATATCGCTTTATACTACGGTTTTTATATATACCTACACGTATAGAAATTCTGGAATAATCCCGAACCTGTGTAACCAACTTTGATGGTGGCGTAACTGGAATTTGCCAAGAATCACCTAATTATCGAACGGATACGATAAAATACATATACAAAAATAATTTACATTAATCATCGTTGCGGGCCTATTTTCCGTCCAACGTATAAGTGCATACGAGAAATGTAGTGTTTTGTGCTTGTCATCATTTATCATTATCACTTGTGTGGCCTTGCCACACCCATCACAATTCAAAACCACAAATAAAGTTCGCGTGACATAGTGTACCGTTAATGTTACCAAATAGTGTTATTATTTTGTAGAATGTCAAAATAGTCGAGTTGTACGAAAAACCAGACAAAAACAAAAAAAAAAAAAAATATTGTATGTGTTGTGTCCGTCTAAATAAAAATTAAGGCATGCTAAATTGTAAAATATAAAATAAGTTTTAGTTAATTTAAGTTAAAATTCTTAATTAAGTGAACCCAAAAACATTCTTATATAGAATCAGTAGTGTTAAAAAGTGATCGGTGTGAAGCGCTTCCTACCCGTATCCTGAAACATAAGGTAACACTTTAATATATTTCATTATTATATACACATATTAGTTCTAAGTTCATTAAATTAAAATTAAAATTTTTAAAGATGCTTAAAGTAATTAAAATTAATTCATAATTTTCTTAACGTAAAATGATGTTATTTAGTTCAATAAATTTTTGTAAACGCGGATTTCATTGTGTTGTTTAATGTTAATAATTATGGCGGAATAAGCGTTAATATGTGAGAGGTGAGACAAACTTTTCGGAGGGTCGAGATCGGGGAGGATCTCGTGCACCTATGTGATGTTAGTGAACAGTGTCAAGAAAGCAATCTCGTAGTAAACAGCAATCTCATTTATTTATTTAGTTTATTTTATTTTTTCTTGTATTATACATCAGCACTCAACTAAGTTTCAAGGAGGGTTCTGAGTAGATTCCACCCCAATCCGACGAGGCCCTAGCCAAGGCATGTGTGCTGACTCAGATACTCTTTGAAATTTTCTGTTGACGGTTCGCTATTTATTGCAATTAAGTTTTTCTGAATTGCAGTAGGCGATCCCGTCACACATACAGTGAAAATATCAGGTCTTTGGAGCCTGAGGTAAAGTGGTCGGTTCCGACTCAAAATTGGAAAACTTTTAAATTTATTAACAACTTCTACTCCAGCTCTGGCTCCAAATTCGACTCCTTCTCCGGCTCCAATACCGACATTTCTATAGTTAATAGTATGTTATATATAAAAAAACGGGCGAATATTCAAAGTTGGCTGATTTTATATAGAAAGCATAAAAATACAGAAACTGAAAATCCCGAAAGGAAAATCTAGAAACAGAGCACCGAGAAATAAAAAAATTCACAAAGGATAATCCAGAAAATGAAAAACCAGAAGCACAATTATCAAAATACAGTCCAAGTTAAAGCTAAAATTTGTAAAATTTTAGAAAATTCGAAATGGCTCCATTATCGTCAACCTTGCAGATATCAATCAAAGGAATTTATTGTTCAAATCACTTCTAATGATCCACCGCACAAATGTTTCAATTTGTTACAAAAGTCTAAAAATGCCTATTAATTGAATTTTTTTTTTTTTTTATTCAAACTGGATTTTAACTATTTCATGTTGCCATAAACTGGCAAATGAAGTAATTCCGAAAATTAATTTTCCAAATATAATTCGAGGACATGTGAAACTGTAAAACACAATACCTATTTGATAATTTAGACCAACTCCGTGCTCCTACTCCGGCTCCTTTAGAAATACAAAAATAATCATAAACATTACGGCTTCGACTCTGGCTTCCACAGCTCTGGAAAATACTAAAAAATCCCATATGCCTAATGTGTTAAATATATTTTGTCGCCCTTTCAACCTTTCAGATAAGATTTTATTAGTTTTTTTTAAATGTAGTGCTGCTCTTCCAGTGTAATTTAATGTTCTCTGAAAGAGAACCTAGTAATCTTCATTCCATAGACAACACCCAATCGTAATACATTTTTTCCGACAAAGTCGGTGTGTCACATCGTGGACGTTCTGAACCCGATGTTTTTTTTTGAATGGATGCTGGTGAGTCCATATTTGTAAATGGATTTTCTTGTGTTTATAGAACGTGCTAGCAACTACTAGTCGAACTTTCTTATATTATTTTAAGCAGTGACCTTTATAGATTAGTTAAACATTCAAAAGTAATTTGGTGTTATACTTATGTGGCAGGACAAAAATATTCCGCTTCGAAATTTTTTCAATTTCGTTGGGGCAAATTATTGATAAACCGGCAATCGCCATCTATATAATCAGGTAGATGCTATTGAATGAGGAAGAATATCGGAAAGATGAAGATGCGATATTAACATCGTTAATATTTGACTGAAAGGAAATTCAGAATAACATTAAAAATTATGCAATTGCTATATGCTAGCAATTCGTGACCTGCACAAATTAGAATCGAGTGCACATAAAACCCCAAAGTTAAACCTAATAAAAAAATCAAACATGAATATTTCTAATTTACAAAAAGTCGATTATAAATCGCTAATAATCGTTCAAATGGAAAACATAAAAACATTTCAAATCCCATAACATCAATAATAATCATTAATTTCTATTCCAAAATTTCATGATCACTTAAATTAAGCTTAAGCTAATTAAAAATAAGAATATGCATGCTATTACATAGTATAAAATAAAAATAAAAACACAAAAATTAGTTTTGCAATCATTTTTATGCTCATAAACATAATGCGGATAATGTAAAGATAGCGTGTTTATAGAACGTTTAGCACCACGTTTAGTTACCATTTTTCGACTCAACCTATATGCTACTCTGTTCTGTGTCTGCTGTTGCTGTTGTGAATTTAACAAAAAACAAAAATTAACTTTTTTCTCCTGGTTTTTTAAAATAAATATTCAATCGAGAATTATTTTATATTTTATGCATTAGCATGCATCAACAGAGGATTTATACGGTGGTCTGTGTATATGTACCACAAAAATATATATTCTGGAAAAATATTATCGAGATGAAAAATGTTCTATTATATTATGAAATATAAAATAAAAAAAATTAAAAAAAAATTTGGGAAAATCAATAAATAAATTTCTGATAAATGATAACATTTTCAATTTTTTTTTTTTTGTGATCCTGATATAATAAAACTCAAAATGTATGTGTATAGTTAGATGTATATGTAGGATAAAATATTATATGTATAAATGGTCTGATTATTTTTATTTAAAAATACAAAATTTTTATAAATAATAGTTTTATTTTTATTACTACTCTACTAGTATTGAATGATATGTCTAAAATTTTAATTATTGTTTTTGGTTGATAAAATTTATAGAAAATTTTATTTAAAATTGTAATTAAAAATTGTTGGTAATACAAATTTTTAAATACGATTATCATGATGATAGACAAGATTTGTGTAAGTGATTGTTCCATAGTTTTTACAGGTTTAGGATATTTAGTGTATTTTTGCAGTGGATCTCGAAAGTGGTTACCAAAGTGGTTACCTAATAATTTTTGTAGTCCTTAACTTTCCCTCGATACGGTATCGTTATACTTTAGAGTTAAAGAATATTGTTGATTAGTTTGGCGTCCCCTCGAGTAGTAGCAAATCAGTGAGTATCATTTTCTATTCCAGGCAGAAAATATCCCTCTTGGATTGCAATACAATTTAGTTATCGCTGGCTAGTGGTCGCAATTTCCCCTATACTCGTAGTCTCCCCGCAATTGCATCAAGGTTCCCCAATCAAAGTCGCTGTTTATTTTCTTTATTAATTCAAATGGGAATTCCACATGATGGCCGGTATTATCTATCTAAAATATTTTTTTATTTTTTTTAGATAGAAAGAGTGATACAATTGCTGGAGTTCTTGTTTTCGTATAAGGCGATTTACTCCTTCCTGGTTCTATTGGCTGCTCTTAATATATTTATCAGCCACAAATAGATCCGACTTAAACTGTTTGCTAGGACTATAAGAATTTTACCAAAATTATTCAGAACTCGTAATCTAAATATTTTTCAGATATAACAGTAATTATTAAATATGTAATCTTGATGGAATCGTATGCCATTGCATGCGATGATTTGAACAATAATTGATTATTTTATTTCTTGAAGTTTCATTGATAAACACGTCTAATAATTCTTTTAGTTCCGCCTTTGCTAGTAAAAATTTAAGCGCGTTGTCTGAATAAATGTGAGTACAGAATCCTCGACGTGAAATAAAACGAATTAATACTGCTATAAATGAATCAGTGGTTAAGTCCTCCACTAGTGGTTAAGTCATGCACTGCTTTAGTACTGAAGCATATGAATATAGCGATATAAAATTTGGTTTCGATTTGCTTTCTTAACTTAGATTTCAATAGGAAAGGACCAGCAAAATCTACTCCAACTGCATACAAAATCTTTAATGGCTTCTTAACTCGTAAGGCAGGTAGGTTTCCCATTAATTGGTTTGTTAAATCTGGTTTCGCTTTGAAACATGTAACACACTTAAAAATAATCTGTTTACACAGACTACGACCACCAACTATCCAAAATCTCTGCCTTAAACTAAAAAGCAGCGCCTGTACTCCCGCATGCAGCTATCTTCCGTGTTCTGATTTTACAATTAACTTTGTCATGTTGTGCGATTTCGATAGCACAATTGGATGCTGGACATTATATGACAAATTAGCATTCTCAGCCCACCTAATCTAATGATACCATACTTATCAACAAATGGATTTAACCAAAGCAACCTTGATTATACAAGCCATAATCTAAAAAACGAAGCTTTTTTAAGGGAATTAGAAACGACGAAAAAATCAAAATTTCCATAGTAAAACGCATAAAACATATGGGAAATCACTTTTTTTCGTAAGACAAATTTGTCAATGAAAACGTTACAAATTCTTAATTATGATTTCTGAAATATTTTCATAAATGTTTGAATTTCAACATATATAAATGTCGTTGAAGTAAATCGTTTTCATTTTCTTGTAATAATTGATTTATTTAAACTAAAATATAAAAAAAGTTCATAACAACAGCATTCTGGTCAAATAAAAAAAAAAAGCTTACTACAAATTGTGTGCATTAAGTCAATATACATTACATAGATGGCAGTGATGGCAGTATAAATTTTTTAAAAATCGTACCAAAAATTGCCACCTGGAGAAATTTTAAGTTCAAAAATTGTAGGACAAGCAAAACAAATTCTCAAAATATTAAGAACGTGTGATAATTTTGTGATTAAATAATTTTTTTTCGAATTTTTCTGTATAAATCTGAGACATCTAACGTACACTAGTAAAACTAAAGATAAATGTAGCAAGTAGTATTTTAATTCGTCAGAGCCAACTTTGATGTATTTTTCAAAATGAAAGTTCCAAAAATATATTTTAGAAATAATTTAATTTTAATATTTCTGCAATTAATATTTACTTAATAACAATATACCCTTCTTATAAATTGCTGCTAAATATATGTAGAACACTTTTGTATAAACATTTTGTAACATTTTTGGTTTTTTCATTGTAAAAATTGAAGCTAAACAACACCATTTTTACTATGGATTCCTATGGAAATCAGAGAAAAGTTATACCACTAAAAAAGCTTCAAAAAAATACGTCATAATGATTATGGCTCTATACTCTAGAAGGCTCTGATTTAACGCGTAGATTTTACTGGACTTTAATATAGGCTTACTAATTCTAAGGCATCTTAATTCATCAGGAAAACTCATTGATTGACTATTTTGAATAATTTGAGTTTCTCTACTTTCTAGTTCTTAGGTGGCGTCGCTTTGCCATAATTTCGAATTTCTGATTTTTCATGGAACCAATTAAATAGACGCAAACAGATTGCAATAGCTCCAACTACCAAGTAAAACAGAAAAAAATCCAATGGATGTTTTCGCTGGTAATTACCGATTGTGTTGTGGATGTGCGAAAATCCTATTTATGATCTAAAGTAAATATCGAGATAATTTAATATATTTATATTATGTTTCAAGTGTAAAACCTTTTCATATTTAGGTTCGTTTAATGCCCATTTCGTATTTCTTTCATAATTAATGTCTGCCTAGAAAGAATAGTCTAGAGGTTAGTGTTGAAGTGGCATGCGGCTAACGTGAAGCATGGTTCAGATTGAATGTAACTGTATCGATCCTAACGAAAAAAGCTCTCGACCAAAGAATCCCTCATCTGGCGAGTACTATACGCACATAAAAGTACCTGGACCGTCGAAAGTGGTCGTTACAAAATTGTCTTTTATCACTATTTACAGGTTGTAGTCCGAAAATCTGGAAAACACATCGTTTATAGTAAAATATACATTGATACTATCCTTCTTTGATACGACATCTATTTCGGTTTGATTCTTTCAATTTTGACTTGGCCAATAAACTGAATCTAGCTTTAAATAACTTGGGCCATTCCACCAAATGGATGACGATATTAACATAGGCATAACACCTCTTGAAATAATATCTGCGGGATTGTAATCTGATGGAACAAACATCCATTGATCCTTTTTTGTTAATTTCAATATTTGAGTAATACGGTTAGCAAAAAACTATGTCGATGGATCAGAATTTAATCGTTGTAAGGTAACCTATGAATCGGACCATTCGGTTTACGCAAAAATCCATTGCCTTTATGCTGCACATAAAGCTCTAGTTGTGTGGTCGTCAATTTGCTTAATGGCGCTACTCTTGATTTGGCACATAATAGTCTTATCGAACAATTCTTATGTTTATCGACTGTTTTGACGTAAATAACTGCGCACCGTAGCCCTTAGCAGATGCATCAATATATCCATGTAGTTCAACAGTTTCTGAATCCGGAAGAGAAACACAACGGGGTATAGTAACCTTTAGTTCCTTAATCTGATTCCTAAAAAATCTCCAATGATTTCCTGTGGAATGGACTCTATAAATCGAAATGCTTTTCCATCTCTTACTACTCCGCTGAGATAATAGAACTTTGTAATTTCATCAATCGGTTTCTTATGGATAAATTTTTGGTACAAATTTTGAAAATTTAACCAATCTGTTACTGCTCCACTAAACTGCGGCAATTTTATTTCAGGTACCTTGATGGATAACGATGGCTTTGATAATTTACTTTTATCATCATCAGGTATAATTCTTGCTACTTTGCTTTAAATTCAATTTCGCTTTCGACTTCTAATTTATGAACATCATTCAACAAGCAGCTTCTCATTCACCAAATCATTTTTCAAATTTAAAACCTTCATCGTAAATGTTTTCATCTTTGCTGTTTTCCTCCATTATTGACTGCACTGAATCGATATTTTTATGAAACCCACTGATTCTGCTTAATGTTGATTTAAGTTTACCAATATTTTTAATTTCAATTTTTTTATGTAAATTAGCAAAATAAGTGAAACGCGACTTTATGCCACCAAGCTGCTTAACCAATAGTTCAAGGTTAATTGTGTTTATGTCATTATCGCTATCCTCAAATTAGTATACTTTAAAAATAGGTTTAATCACTTCACAATTACGAATGTAGCAATAGGTAGATCATCATCACCAATCATTTGAGATAACCCATAGTCTGTTGCTTGATGTCAGAATAATTTTTTTATTATAGTCGAGATATTGAAGCTTAGAAGGTTTTACGAAAGCGTCTCTTCTTAATCTATTAAATGATTCTTTAACTAACGTTTGCTGCTAATTAAAGTTCCAGGATCAAGATTATTCAATTATTTGAAAACGGCCACTGGTAAATTATAAACAACAAATCATGATGCATGCCATCAACTCTTGCCGATGCTGCACTCAATTCAACGCCACATTAAATACGAAGCTTGTTGGCTATTTTATTGACAAAATGTTTTCCAACAACACCACCTGAATTATAAGAAAAATACAAGGGCGCCATGAGTGAAGATTACTACATATACGCTACCGTACAGTTCGAAGATATTTATGTATGATTATTTCGTATATTATGTGGAACTTTAAAACAGTTTTAATTTCGCCAGTGCCAGATGTACTTTTTTTTTTTAAACGATTACATGTCCCGATTCGTTTAGCACTTGCCATGACTATCAATAAAGTACATGGCCAGTCCATGCAAATATGCGGTTTGGATTTACAAAATCGATGCTTCTTCCATGGACAACTGTATGATATAACATTACAATAAAGTATTATAATCATGTAATCATGTAAATGATGATTAAGATTCTCTAATGCAATGTTATTGGCTTCTGCATCCAAATAATTGGTTTCGTGTAAAATGTGATAGAATTTTTGCTACCTCTAAGTGTGCAGGAATGCGACCTTAATAATTTTTACTCCATGGTTCCGAGGTGGCGCCTACATGTTTCCTCTTTACACACCACACGGTTTATCCAATCGTATTGAAACGTAATATTTAAGTGTTTTTCATAAATTGGGAGCTCCCAGTGGATTTTAGTGAAAATTGGCCAACTGGCAGAGGCAACTTCAATGGATAAGAAACTTTGTTTGTCAAATATGTATCTCAAAAAATATAAGATTTACTGAAAAACTATTAAAACTAAAAATATTAAATTTGTGTCCTCGTCCGCAAAAGTAATGTAAACGTAAGTCCTGTGTTGGCCACCCCAATTTTTCAAATAGTGCGGCCAACTATAAGGCCAGCTAAAATCACTTGGCAATTTCCTCTTATGTAGGCCACATTATTCGTTACTCACATGGTAAGAAGAAGGGGCGTATATTTGCTTAGAAACTATTGCCTTTAACTTCCCGTTTTAACCATGGCATGGTCAAATTCGTTTTGAAAATATATTTCCAACAATTTTTGGTCACCAAACACCCGAACAAAAGAAACTAATTAACACCAGGTATGTCACTAAATTTGTGGACATGCATACTATAGTTGGAATTCAATTCGTTTAGGGCTGAGTAAATAATCAAAATTATTAAACAAGCGAGTAGAATGTGGGAAGTTTAGCTCCATAAACATATTTTGATTTTAAGGTGGAACAAGAGGTAAATTTCACTTGAAATTCATACCCATTTGACAAAAGTCGGCTTGTCAAATCACGAATAAGTCTGAAAATTTTCCCACAAATGGAGGCCTTCAATGCAGATTTGGGCTTAGAGAATTTACTTTTATACACTGCTGGTTTAAATCGAAATATATACATACTGCGAAAAAATTAAGTAGGATGGCCCGTTTTTTTTATTTTTTTTTATTTATTTTGCACTAGCTCCAAAAAAGGAGCCATCTATCTGGCCCAATTTCAAAATTTACAATTTTATTTTTTCCTTTCACTCAACTTTCATACAGCGACCCACTTTCATACCGTTATGCCACTCATTTTTATAAATTCATACATACTCTGGTATTCATTTTTACCCATTCGTAATAACTCATTCAAATTTCTTGCATTCATCAAGACATCGAACGTTTCTCTATTTTGACTAAATTTAGAACACTGAAGAATTAGATGTTCGATGTCTTCCACAACCAAACAGCTTTCACATAAATCATCCTCACTCAAATGACGTTTCTTTAAGCATTCTTTCCAATTACCATGATTCAATCTCACCCGTTCCATCGTTATATCATTGTAGTGTCTCCTTTGATTTCCTTAAAAAAAGGTTTCCTCAAAGGAGCACTACACCATTCAAAGTACTTCTTTCCTTTCACCCTAAACTTTTCCATAAATTCATTCTCTCATATTCTCCACAGATTCTTCTGAAACATACGAAGTACATCTCTTGCATCCATGAATTCATAATCTGTTATCTCCTCAAGCATACAACCCCTTTTAGCAAGCATATCGGCTCTTTCATTACCTTCAATCTGTAGGTGTGAAAGTATCCATTGCAGAATCACCTCACTCCCATAAGATTGGAGGCACTCATACATCATTTCTACAAACACACTGCCCTGAATACCCCTTCCTTGTTTTATTAACTCTAATCCGCTTAGGGAATCGGAGAATAGAACTACCCTCCTCCTCCCTTAATTCATTACCAACTTGATTCCTTCCATAATTCCAATCAATTCTGCACTCATTATACAGATGCTACTATTTAAACTTAACATTTTCTCTTTTTTCATTGCTGGAATGTAAATTTCCACACCCACTCGATCCTCAGTAACACTGGAATCTGTATATACTTCCACATGTGCAAAATAATTCATTTGCATTCTTCGAAATTCTCTCTGCACCGATAACTCATTCATCATCGCTTTTGTTGTGTTTCCAAAATTCAATCACACAGCAAGATTTTCGGGAGGAACTTTTGGACCCCCATATTTTCCGCCATTATTTTCGACCGTTGTGTTTTTTGGTAATCCGTTCCTCCTTCCAATCTTACTTTTATCTGATTCACTAACACATTGTCTTTGGCCAACATTCGCACAGTCTCTCGCACAGTGATCCAATCCCTCTTATAATTAAGAGGTGAATCACCTAATTCAGACCATAGAGTGTGTATTGGGGTAGAATTATTCGCCCCCAATACCACTCTAGCACATGCATTCTCTACTTTCATTAACTTCTCAAACCCGACCAGTCACACCAGGGTGAGCTTCCCATTTCGGTTTACTCACCCTTTTGATTACATTTAATCTGCTCTTACAATTATCGGCTAATTTTTCCATGTGCACTTTAAAACTCAATCGATTATCAATCCAGATTCCCAAATACCTAGTCAATCTTGAATACTCAATTGTTTCATCATAGATTCGCACGTCAATTCTTTTATTCGTTCTAAATGCCATAATATTACATTTTCCCGAATTCACACGCAGATTTAAATCATTCAAACATTGTGTTACCTGAAGCACACATTCCTGAGCTCGATTTAGGGCCTCGCCGATTTTTTTGCCTTTGCCGATTAGGACAAAATCATCTGCAAGATGACTTTGTCGGGAGAATTATACCTATGTATCGAGCTCGAATACAGATTGAAGAGAGTCGGAGAAATTTTGCTCCTTTGTGGGAGTCCAATGTTCACCGCTCCCTCCAATCGGTAACCCCTTCCACACAAAACAAACTTTCGCTCACTCATAAACTCATAAATCCATTTACAAATTTTCCAAGGAAATCCCAGATTCAAGAGAACCTGATATAGTTTCCCTGGAACCACATAATCATACGCTCTTTCAATATCCAGAAATACCGCCACAACAAACTTCTTTTCCTTTCGTACTTCCCACACAAATTTTTCCACACATTCGTTTGCAGAGTGGTTACGATGGAAACCAAAAGTGGTCTCTGGCAATAAACTATTTTCCTTCATAAACTTTTCAAACCTGCCTTTCAGCATCCCATTCACCATTTTAATAAAAACATACATATTCCTCTGTAGTTTATTGCCAGATTTGTGTCGCGATCCCTTTTGGGAATTGGAACCACTCTGCATTCCTTCCATCTTTCCGGTATCTGAATACTCATCCATACTCTATTGAGAATTCGAAGCAAAGTTTCTTTTGCCCAATCATTTTATAACTCACTCTATTTATTCCTGGGGTCGTAGATTTTGCCGTTTCTAAAACGCTCAGGAACTCCTTCCATTCAAATTGTACACACATTTCATTCAAATTTTCACCAACAGTTTCAGGTAATACCCAATCATTTTTTTTTTTTTTCGCTGGCGCTACATCCCATAGAGGGATTTAGCCGCTTCATTTTGAAGTTTCGTAATCATTTTTCTTAATGGATAATGAGTGATTAATTCATTGATCCTACCCTTAACCAGCCGTGATTTTTTCATCACCCGCCGGGAATCGAACCCGGGACCTCCGGAGCGTAAAGCAAGTATGCTAACCACTGTGCCACCGGGGCGGTGGCCCCAATCATTACTATTACCTAAATTATTCTGAACATCCGTCATCATTTGTAAGAATTGATTTCCTTTTTCGGGGTCATCCATTACAGCATTTCTTTCATTCCTCCTTTTACCTCTCACTCTATTAAATTTATTCCATACATCCTTAGTTGTGGTTCTATGTGTCATTTCTGACACATAGTTCCGCCAACTTCTTCTTTTTGCTCTCCGGATAGCCTTTTTCAATCTTCCGTTTACCCATTCATAATTTCGTCTACACTCACGACAAATACACCTGTTGAAATCACGCAAAGCTATCCGTTTCCTTTCATACCAATACTGAATCTCATTATTCCACCAACCATTTACTTTAACTTCATTTGCTCTTATTTCAACACTGCACATTTCATTCACTCTCTCTATTTCACACTCAAGGTGTTTTGCCTCATTTACTTCATTCGTTATGAGAATCTCATTCATACGTTCGACCCATTTCTTACTATTCAGCAAGACCTTTGTCTCAATATCTACATTTACACCACCTAGGCACGCATTGATCATAAAATGATCACTACCCAAATTCTCATCTGCTACATTCCAAGTGACTTGGGCCGCCAGTCCGCTAGACACTAAAGTAATGTCTATCGCACTGGCTGAGGCCCCAACATACGCCATCTTTGTTGGCCTTCCATCGTTCAGAATCACGAGATCGGAATCCAGAACGAGGTCAGCCAACAAATTTCCCCAAGCATCATTCCTTTCACACCCCCAAACACGCGAATGTGCATTCATATCACCCCCCAGAATCATGTCACTTTTTCCACGCGCCCAGTCAAACAATTTTTTAAAATCCCTCAGGCCTTTATCTCTATCACTCACATTTCTAATTGGAGCTACATATACACTTACAATCAATAAATTTCTATCCAGATTCCTAGTTTTGGCAGCGATGACCTCAATGTACTCGAAATCGGGAACCCCCACATTCGTCAACATGATATTGGCTCGCGCCAATATCGCTACGCCGCCGAAGCCATCGGCCCTAGGTCTGGATATAAAATTGTACCCATTCACTCGAAACTTCTTGTTCTCAAGCTCCCATGTCCTACTTAAAAGTATTACATTCACATCATTCTTGACCAAATAACTCCGCAGCATATCACTCTTGGCATATATGCTTTGGATATTTATCTGGCCAAATCTTATGCATTCATTAGATCATTGGATTTAAAAATGAGTATCTACTTGGTTGTGCAGCAGCACCGGCTACCCTGTTTGCGGCTGCTACACTGCTTGTTGTTGTTTTCTCTAGTCTCTCTGTTGTTACTTTCTGTTGTTTTTTTATTTCCTCGTTCGATTTTTTAATGATTGTGTTGTTGTTGTCATTAATTTCATTTTGATTCAGATTATTAACTGTTTCATTGTTATTATTGTTGTTGTTATTAATGTTTTGGTTGTTATTGCTGTTAATATTTCTATTAATACTGTTGTTATTATTATTGTTATTCATTTGATTGCTGTTGCCTTGGTTAATGTTGGTACGGTTTTCTGCGCATTGTTGTAGTACATCGCTATATAATTGTTTTGGTTGCCCGTTCATCGTTGCTCCTGTAGTATTAGCATTTTCTCGAAAATATACTTCTTTTGCTCGCAAGTACGTAATTCTATCCATCGTTTTGATTTTGATTATTGCCTTTTCCATTTGGAAGATAGGACACTTCTTGTCAATCGTGGCATGTTCACTTTTACAATTTAGGCACTTGGTTCGCAAGGTATTTGCTCATGACCGTTGGGTATGCAATTTTCACATTTAGGGCATACCGTACTCTCTCGCATCTAGCCTTTGTATGTCCATATCGTTGACACGTGTGACACCTCATTGGATTGGAAAAATATGTACGCACATCCAACCTCAGGAATCCGGCTTTAATGTACTCTGGTAATTCGGTCATATTAAAGGTAACTATATGAAGTGGAGTGTCTTTGAGCTCATTCCCCACTTTTCTTTTAATACGCTCTACTTTGATCACCTTTTGGCTCTGTAGTTCCTTGGTGATTTCTTCCTCTTCTACCATCATTAAATCGCGACTATATATAACGCCTTTGCTTAAATTAAGGTACTTGTGTTCCTCCACTTTAATAGGCATCTCTGCCAATTTCACAGCCCTCATCAATTGTTGGTATCCTTCTTCTCTATTTGTCAACACCAGAAGATCTCTCTGAGCTTTACTCTCCTCGAAGAAATGCCAACGCCTTTTGTTTTTGTTTTCCTCCAATTTTGCAAATCCCCTCGAGTCTACGAGGGTTGCAAACCTGTTTCTTGACATTTCCGGTATCTCGCTCGCTGGCAGTTACCGTACACGAAGTGTACAGCTACTTTTGTTATAAACTGTGTACGCTACTTTTGATGCTGAATGTCACTTAAACAAAACCAAAATAATAAACACTGTCTCTATGCTTTTATCTGCTTTAACACAGATTATAGTTAATAGAATACAACTATTTATTGTCACTTGTAACCAATATACAATATTTTCACCAAAAAAAAAGATTGAAAAATTTGTATACGAAAAAAATTTTTTTTGAGCTGTCAAAATACACGTCATTTGTCTACGAAAAACGATTTAGGACTGAGGATGGCCAGTTGCTGATTGAATTAGCTGTGTAGTAACAAATAACAGTAAAGCTCTTAACATATTATGTATACAAGTAATCAAAATGCCACCCGGTGGCACAGAGGTTAGCATACTTGCTTTAAGCTCCGGAAGTCCCGGGTTCGATTCCCGGAGGGTGCTGAAAAAATCACGGCTCATTAATGTAGGATCAATGAATTTATCACTTATTTAACAAAATGATTACGAAACTTCATCATGAATCGGTCAAATCCTTCTATGGGATGTATAACTGGATTATTTACCAACAAAAAAAATGTTTTACCATTTTCTCGTAAAGTTGGCAATTAAGACTATAGAATAGAACAAAGAATATGCTTAATTACTGAAATACACGATACTAGAGATACTTTTAGGCTCTTGTTAAGAGGTTTAGGGTTAAAGCCCTATTTAGTATTTGTCTGCACTTCCCCGTGCAGAATAAATATTCACCTAAAAGCAATCACATTTATTATAAATCTGAAATTAAATTAAACAAATTAGTAGATTCATATTTTGTTAACTAAAATTATACTTAGCTTAACTTAATAATTTTCACCAATTTCATGTACACAAAATGTAAATATTATTTGTTGTTGTTTAAATAATTAGAAACGTCACTTTGCGTGGATGAATTCTAATATTTATTTTTTCGGATTTGCGAACGACGCGACGTACCATGGATGATGATAAAATTAAATAAGCGACCAGTCGTTCGTGCTCGGATAAAAATGATGACATAACAAAAATTATTTTTCTCGGCCATTACCAGTGAAACCATTGTACAAGCAACACATAAAAAAAGTTTTTGTAAAATCTAAAAATTAAAAATAAATTAAGTTATACGTTTTATAACGTTTTATTTTACCATAATAAAACAAACCTGTTGATTTTTATTAAAACCACATTGTTTGGAATCAAATATTGGATTGTATGCATGCCGTATATGAAGTAAACCGAACCACGTTCCAGTATCCACTACCATCACCATACAGCTGGTCCTTCGAGCCGGATAGCGGAAAGTATCACACCACTTCAATATCGGTGCATCACGTCAAAAAACCTTAAGTATAATTTAATTTATTTGTAACCTAATTGTTTTTTTTGTCTAAATAATTTTGTACACGTATAACGTAAAGTAAATCGGCTTAGTGAAAACGAAGTGAAATAAGTGAATTGATAGACCGGTAATTTGCTCTTATTCGTCCTTTGTTCAATTAATTATTTACCGTTAAAAATTTTATTTTACTATCGCATAATGGACGCTCTTAAGAGGCGACGTTCGGTGTTAAAAGATCAAATGTCCAGAATTGTGAAATTTGCTGAAGATATCGGAGAATCTACAAAGATGGAAGATATCAAGGCGCGACTAGAGAAAACCGTTAGTTTGTGGACCGAATTCGTAAGCGTTGAAGATCAAATTTTTGAGGTCAAGGCCGACGAGCCCTCGCTTTCGGAAGAATTCGAAAAAGGTTACTACCATGCGGTTGCGTTGCTAAATGCTGCTCTTAAACCTTTCCATACACCAGCCCAATTAAATAACTCGGGAATGAATGATGCCATGTGTCAATATCACCAAAGTCCAAGTGAAGCAAGACTACCTCGTTTGAATATTCCCATATTCCAAGGGGATTTTCAAGAGTGGCAAAGTTTTGTCGACCTTTTCAAAAATTCGGTTCATTCAAAGGGGACGCTAGCGGCAGCGCAAAAGCTTCAATATTTAAAGGGTTGCCTCAAGGGCGAACCACTTAGTCTAATTAGACATCTAAGCATTACAGATGCAAATTATTTAGAAGCTTACGAAATTCTTATGAAAAGGTACGATAAGAAAAAAATCACAATAAACAGTTACATTGAGACGTTCGTTAAACAACCTACCATTACCCGCGTGAACTCTTCAACGATTCGGAAATTAGCGGATACTACTGAAGAGATTATCAGAGGTCTCAAAGCAGTTGGTCCACAAGGCGAGTTAAGAGATCCGTGGCTAATTTACCTTATTGTGAATAAACTAGACGACGATAGCAAACAATTTTGGCAACACGAGTCTTCGAAAATTGATCATCCAACTCTGCAAAATCTTATTGAATGTCTTCAAACAAGAGCAGATACACTTGAAGGAATTCGCGAAACCGTTACCAAACCAGTACCACGAATGACTGGAAGTATCAGAGGTATCCATACCACCACCATGTCTAATTTAAATTGTCCGTTATGCAATGTTGAGCATATGCTATACTTGTGCCCAAAATTTCGTGATATGAACTCCAATGAAAGAAGAACACTTATAAACGAACAATCGAGGTGTTATAACTGTTTAAGTGACACGCATACGGTTAATTCTTGTAAATCCAAACGTTCATGTCAGGTCTGCCGAAAGCGACATCATAGTCTTTTACACTTGTCAAATGCGCCAAATTCACAATCCGTATCTCAACAATCAACATTGCCGTCTGCTAATACCGTAATATCTTCACCCAACATATCGTCCAATGCATCATCGTCAACGAGTACGTCTCCGATCAATATTCCATCAACATCAATTTCGCAACCGATCTCACAATCAACTTCAACACATACCACTAACCTACCTCCACCCAACATACATCAACTCGGGGAAAACGAAATGTTACCGTCTACCAGTAGTGAAGCTCTACTAACAAAGCAACCTAATAATATTACCGTGCAATCGCTTTTACCAACAGCGATTGTTCATGTGACCGATGCCTTTGGTCAAACTCAACCATGCCGTGTACTTTTGGACTCAGGTTCACAGGCATCTTTTGTTACCGAGGACTGCGTCAAACGGTTGGCATTACCTAGATACAAGGCAAACATTGCAATCAGAGGTGTTGGCTCATCTACAGCGGGAACCACGAGAGGAGCAACGTTTCTTGAAATATCATCTAGATTTGACTCCAGCCCAAAATTGACGATAAACGCTCTGATACTACCAAGAGTAACTTCACCAATGCCGTCAACAAAGATTAATCCAGAATGTTGGGAACACCTAAAGTCGCTGCAGTTAGCGGATCCCACGTTTTTCAACCCAACCCACATCGATATATTGATAGGTTCCGAATACTTCTTCGAAATTTTGAGTGAAGGCAAAATCTCGTGCAGTCAAGGAAATCCAATGGCCCAGAATACCATATTCGGATGGATTATTGCTGGGAATACCAACACCAAACCGACAAATTGCGCAGTACAACTGAATGTGTGCACAGAGTCAGATATCGATCGATCTCTCCGAAAATTCTGGGAGATCGAAGAATTACCTGCAACCAAACACTTCACCGACGAAGAAAAGCTGTGTGAAGCCCACTTCGCTGCAACCCACCAGCGTACGAAAGAAGGCAGATTCATACTTAAATTACCTTTTAAGCAACCCAGAAGACCCTTGGGAAATTCCAGAGAGATGGCTATCCGGCGACTGTTTGCAATGGAAGCCAAATTTAGTAAATATCCCGAACTTAAAAATGAATACACGGAATTTATGCGTGAATACATAAAATTGGGACACATGGAACGCATACCTCCAACCGCCACGATCAACGACCCAAACACCTCATTTTACATGCCACATCATGCTGTGTATAAGGAATCAAGTACCACTACCAAGCTTAGGGTGGTATTCGACGCCTCGGCGAAATCGGCAAGCAAAGTATCACTGAATGAGAATCTTTTAGTAGGACCTACCATTCAAGATAGCCTGTTCGAAATTCTAATAAGATTTAGAAAGCATGCAGTTGTATTCACGAGCGACGTAGAAAAAATGTATCGCCAAATACTAATAGCACGAGAAGATACCGATTTCCAACGAATCGTTTGGCGTGAAACTCCAGAGTCACCAATCGAGGATTACCGTCTGTTAACAGTTACTTACGGTACAGCTTCCGCACCGTATCTGGCCACGAAAACGTTAGTAACCATTGCCGACATTAATTCATCCAAATACCCAGCAGCATCAAGGATCATAAAGCAAGATCTGTACATAGACGACTTGATGTCAGGAGCCCACACCGAACAAGAGGCTCTTTTGCTACAATCCCAAATTATTCAAATCTTGGAATCAGCTGGCTTTCACCTAAGGAAATGGTCTTCTAACTATCCGTCATTGCTTACATCTATACCGGAAAGCTCACAAGAATTATCACCGATCGAAATTGTTGAGGGAACCCGATCAATTAAATTATTAGGTTTGGAATGGTGCCCGAAAAACGATAATTTTCATTTTAAAGTTTCAGCCAGTCCGAAGCCAACCAACAGCAAACGAGAGATGTTATCTGAGGCATCTAAGATATTCGATCCACTGGGTTGGTTATCACCTTGCACTATTATGGTAAAAACCCTATTTCAGTCATTATGGCTGTTGGATTTACAGTGGGATGACCCATTACCCGTTCATATTTCGAATAAATGGCATCAACTTAGACAAGAATTGAAGGAAATAGAACAAATATCTATACCTCGGTGGTTATTTACGCGAAATGATCACTTTCAATTACATGGATTCTCTGATTCGTCCGAATTTGCTTATTCGGCCGTCATTTATAGCAGAACAGAAACCAAAAATGGCACCATCCAAACCAACATAGTATGCTCAAAAACCAGAGTCGCTCCTATTAAGCATATTTCTATTCCACGGTTGGAGCTATGTGGCGCATTATTACTAACCAGATTAATGAAAACAGTCGTCGAATCGCTACAATCCACTAATAAAGAAATATTCTATTGGACCGATTCAACAAATGTATTATGGTGGTTATCGTCTCATCCGAGATGTTGGAAGAGTTACGTGGCTAACCGGACGTCGGAAATCCTCGAATCAACATCAAGAAACAATTGGCAATATGTGCCGACCAAAGAAAATCCTGCTGATTGCGCCTCACGAGGTATTCTACCGTCGCAATTACACAATTTTGATCTTTGGTGGAAAGGACCGACTTGGCTTCGTGATGATTCGAAATCCTGGCCCAGTCAACAACAGCTTTTATGCACTAAACCAAAAACCGATGAAGAAAAAACATCCAAATTAATCAAGCTGGATATTGTCATGTCAAATCCGTTCCTTCATGATCTCGCCGAAAGATACGCCAAATTTTCCAGATTCGTCCGAATCATAGCACGACTACTCCAATTTATATATAACACCAGGAAGTCATATAGAAATGAGCCAAAATCCATCATGTTATCACCTGAAGAGTATAAAAAGGCAACCGAAATAATCTTCAAATGGGTTCAGGCTGATAGCTTTAGTACGGAAATCTCGTGTATTAAAAATAACCAACCTCTACCAAAAAATAGCAAATTACGTGCGTTAAATCCGTTTATAGATGACCAAGAAATCTTACGAGTTGGCAGCAGAATCCAACACGCAAGTATTGAGTACCATAAAAAGTTCCCCATCATATTACCCGCACAGCACATCATCACAGAGCTGATTATTGCAGAAAATCACATCAAATATATGCACGCCGGCCAATCATTAATGGTATCCACGCTAAGGCAAAGGTACTGGATACTTAATTGCAAAAATCTAGTGCGACAACAGATCCATCGTTGCATTCCGTGTGCCAGACACAAACCTCAAAAGATAAATCAGTTAATGGGCGATTTACCACCCGCTCGCGTAAACCTAAAATATGTTTTCAATCAAGCAGGAGTCGACTATGCCGGACCTATCTGGCTCCGTTCAATGGTAGGAAGGCGAAGCAAACCACACAAGGGCTATATCGCGATCTTTGTGTGCATGAGCAGCAAGGCAGTTCACATCGAACTAGTCAGTGATTTGTCAACCAGCGCATTTTTGGCCGCCCTAAAGCGCTTTATGTCCAGAAGAGGAGTATGTTCTGACATATTCAGTGATAACGGGACGAATTTTGTTGGGGCCAAAAATCAACTCCAAGAAATTTACAACCTACAAAAATCACTAAAACACAATAATCTGGTTTCCAATTTTTTATTAAATTTTCAGACAAAATGGCATTTTTCACCACCATCCGGTCCTAATTTTGGCGGTTTATACGAATCCGCAGTTAAGTCAACGAAGTTTCATCTAAGACGTGTTCTGGGAAACACCGTACTCAACTTTGAAGAAATGACCACCTTATTGTCACAGATTGAGGCAATACTAAATTCCCGTCCGTTGTGTTCACTATCACCAGGCCCAGATGAAATAGACATGCTAACACCAGCTCATTTTATAATCGGACATCCATTATCATTACCACCCGATCCAGATTTCCAAGCGGCCAAACCTAATACACTTACCCGATGGCATTTTATACAGCAACTAATGCAACATTTCTGGAATCGCTTTAACAAGGAATATTTGACCACACTCCATAACCGTTCAAAGTGGCAACGCAAGCACATAAACATGAAAATTGATGACATCGTATTGATACGCGACCAAAACAGCCCTCCAGCTCAGTGGCCATTAGGCAAAGTTTGCCAAACACATCCTGGCACAGATGGACTTGTTCGAGTGGTGTCTATAAAAACCAAAGCCGGAATATTTCAACGTCCAATCACCAAGCTAGTATTGCTACCAGTAGCTTGAACACTTTCGGTTCAACGTCGGCGGTATGTCTGCACTTCCCCGTGCAGAATAAATATTCACCTAAAAGCAATCACATTTATTATAAATCTGAAATTAAATTAAACAAATTAGTAGATTCATATTTTGTTAACTAAAATTATACTTAGCTTAACTTAATAATTTTCACCAATTTCATGTACACAAAATGTAAATATTATTTGTTGTTGTTTAAATAATTAGAAACGTCACTTTGCGTGGATGAATTCTAATATTTATTTTTTCGGATTTGCGAACGACGCGACGTACCATGGATGATGATAAAATTAAATAAGCGACCAGTCGTTCGTGCTCGGATAAAAATGATGACATAACAAAAATTATTTTTCTCGGCCATTACCAGTGAAACCATTGTACAAGCAACACATAAAAAAAGTTTTTGTAAAATCTAAAAATTAAAAATAAATTAAGTTATACGTTTTATAACGTTTTATTTTACCATAATAAAACAAACCTGTTGATTTTTATTAAAACCACATTGTTTGGAATCAAATATTGGATTGTATGCATGCCGTATATGAAGTAAACCGAACCACGTTCCAGTATCCACTACCATCACCATACAGTATTTGTTCACCGGTTAATCCGGCTTAGAGGATGAATTCCTTGAAACTTTTCATGCAAATCAAATGGTAATCTCTACCTCCAGATAAGGTTATATAACTGTAGGTATGTCCCCTTTTTTGATTTCGCATCGCCAATTGCGCACGTAACGGACGCTGAATATTGAAGTATTTTCAAAATCGATTACAATTTATGTTCAACGACATTTTATGGTTCAATTAGGTAAAATCATTGGGAAAACGAAAACACAAATATATACATTAACAAAATCCAAACCACAACTAATTAAATATTTACGTTGTGGCAAGCATAAAGGCAAATTAAAATTCAACCTACATGTATACACATTTTTGTATTGATTAATTCATTAACTTTACAGTAAATATTGCATTTATATACATAATTTGCTCAATATACATGATATAAGTAATTTATACCTACGTAAATATCCAACGAACGTTTACAAATTTCAATAATTTTTAAAATGCTATCCTTAATTTGGTCCAATTCATCAACCCAATAAAAGCACTGTACATACATAGTTGTTTGTTAAAGCTTTATACAAATCATAAATAAATATTCCGTTATTATTTTAGTGGTACAGTATAAAACGCTTAACCTTTTTGGTGTAGTTGGATTCGCTGAACTGCATACAATTTCGTAACTTGGCATTACTGCATACATAGTTGTTGTGTACGAGTTAGTTGATGCTGAAAAATTGAAAAGTTGTGAAATGTAAATACAGATACATTTTCTATTCCCAGTTTTAGTGTTGTTAGTATTTTGTATACGTACTTCAAACTTCAAAGAATAAATAGGTCAGCGATAATATTTTTAGAATTTTTTATTTTTTAGCTAAATCTTCCATAAGAATAAACTAAAAACAAAAACTTTATAAATTTATGTTTCAAAATGTAAATGGTTGCGAATATGTAACAAGTATTTTTTTTACCATTAATGGAATACTAAAAATATTTGACACTAATTGTTCTCATCATTGCATGTAATTAAAATTTATGTGTGACTTAACAATTTAATTTTTATTTTGTAAGGATTAAGCATTGTATTTTGATTTTGATAAATATTTATTTATTCAAGTGTAGCAGCACAAATTTTTGAAATGGTACATTTACCCAATACACTGTTGTCAGTGCTAAAAATAGAATTCCCCAAATATCAAAACTACTATAAAATTAACCTTTCGGACCCAAATACCAAAAACCCAATATTTTTTAGTAATAAACAAAATAAATTTGTAATTGATTAATAATTCAATTAAAATATTTGGGTATTGGTTTTAATGGCAAATTAAAAATATGTGTTTGCCTTAAAAATAATTTTTAAAACCACAAACCAAGTAAAACTAATAAAAATGTTCAAAAAAAATAAAAAATGAAACATTATTTTAATACCCCACAAGGGATTACTTCAATTAAAATTAATATTAATATTTTTTCTTTAAGAAAACAGGAAACTTAAATATATAAAAAAAAAAATAATAATAATCTAAATTTATATTAAACGAGATGATTTATATAAAATCTTTTGAGACTATGAAATAATAAGAACAGAGCTTTTCCGCAATTTTTTTTTTGTATCCACTAACTATACAACTGTAATGTATACCTATGAAGCACAAAATAATATTTTTTTTTTTTTTTTACAGTAGAGAGCATACAAAAATAAAGGAAAATTAAAGGAAAATAATTCGAAAAATGGAAACAGAAAAACTTTTTAGTTCTTCTTTTTATTAATATTTCTGAAGAATATAAATCATAAAATGAATTATAACAATTCAAACTGTCGGATTATTTCATGAAAATGGAAAATCTTTCATTTTTCTCTTAAACTGTATACACTGTTTTTCTATATATAATATAATAATGAAAATAAAATAATATTAATAATAAAAGCGGAAAAACTAAAGGAACGGGTTTTCCGTTTTTCATCAATGATAAAAGAAAATTATTATTGATGAAGGAAATTAAAATGGAATCTTTATTTTTAGAAGAAATAAAATTGAGATAATACAACAGAAGGCAGTTTGGTTAATTAATGGAAACGAGTTACGTCATAAACACAATAATAAATAACTGGTTTTTAAGTTACCTGGGTTTTTGTGATTTCAGGGATAGGTTTTACGTGCCTGGACTAATTTTGGTTTAATTTAAATCATTACACATTGGATTAGGTAGGAAACCACTTTCGATTTTAATTCTGGCGAGCCTACCATAAGTCATCGCCAGACAGCCTCATCAAATTGGGTTATTAGCCCATCAGATTTATCAAATAGATTCTTTAAATGACAGATGCTTTAATAAATTAATAAAATTTAATAAATTATCCAGTTAATAATGTTAAATAAATTAATAAAATAATATGAATTAACTAACTCAAATAAATCAATCATAAAACTTAAACAAATCAAATAAATAAATTTATCCTATCTCTAACGAGACCCCTCGAATCGTACCTGTAATATATTGGTGAACATTGTATAGGTGGATTGACACAACGAATGCTTTTCACAAATTGGTTTTATAATGTCTGTCGAAGACTGTTGTAATTAATTTTTGGCCAGCGAGGAGAATCGAATTTAAAACCATGGTTTCGTAAGAAACACTCTTAATCGACTGTAGTTTTAAGAAACCTTCTACATTCTGCGATTAAAACAATTGATTTTAATCAATCTCAATTGATAATTGAGAATTAAGTAAATTAAATAAAGTAAACAAATAAACGGATTCAATCAATAAAATAAACAAACTAGAATTAAATATAAATTAAATTTGTTTTTAAATATAATAGATTATACAAAATAATTAGTTTAAATAAATTAATTAAGTAAAATAAAAGTAATTAAAGAAAAATAATAAAATAAATAAATTGAACAAGTAAAATAAGTTATATTTAAATAAAGCAATAAACTATATAAATTGTGTTAAAAATTATAAAATAATCAATGAAATTTATTAAATAAATTATTATAGATATTAAAATATTAAAGCAAAACTTTCTGAGATAACAAAAATTACAGAACATATATAAAATAAAAAAAATTAATTATTAAAATAAATTTAATTGATTTATTAAATAAAATATAATAATTTTAACAAATCAAATAAAACAGAAAAAAATTAAATTAACTATAATAAATAAATAACTAAATACAATTTTTGAGACTAGAAAAATTTATTTAGTTTGTTTAATCAATTTATTTTGTTTCTTTATTTATTTTAATTATTAAGTTTAGTAAATTTATTTAATTAATTAAATCTGTTTATTTTATGTATTGTTATATTTATGTTAAATCAGTTAGTTTTTTAAATTTATTTTTTAGGAATAAAACAATAGGTAAATTTAATAAATTATGTTTAAATAATAAACTGATAAATTAATCTTTTACTTGTAAAAATTATATATTATATAAGATTTAATAAATAGGTGAAAAAGATTAACAAATTAAATTATATAAGTATGCATATTAAATGAACTAAGAAAGCAAAATATATAAATTGTATGAAATAGAAGAAATCTGTGGCAATTCATCATAATCACTTAACTGAAAATTGTTTACTTGTAAGGTGAAATAAAATTAAGTTTAATTCTAAATTTGAAAAAAAAAAATGCACATAAAATTAGAAAGAAGAAACCCTACAAACAAATAATAATATTATTAATCGATTTAGAAACCCAATTTTATAACTTGCTTTTCATTTTCCTGAGAAATCAAAGTTTTTGATGTGAAAACATCTTTAGCGGCAGGAGTAAGTAAAAAATTGTATAGAAATCGGGTTACGGAAATAAAAGTGCCGAACAAAAAATATTGCTGGTATGTGTGAATATCGACAATAACAAAAAAATAAATAAAACGTAAAATCATTGCAAAATCTACGCATACACATACAATATACAACATCATCCGGCATTTCAAAAACATCGTGAGCCGAACACACAAAAAGTTAAAAAAAAACTGCCTACTTTAATTTATTTTGTTGTGAAAATATCTGCTATATATGGCCGCAGCAGCAAGTGTTTTTGAAAATGAAAATTACATACGAGCAAAAGGACCACAAAATATGCTTGTGTAGTGTAAAAAAATTAAATGGAAAATGGCGAGCTGTGAAAATTGCACATATACATACATTGGAACATAACAAAATAATAATTTTAAAATTGTTTAATCAGTATGCTTGCTTATTAGTATTGCTCAAGCTCGTGCTGTTGGTGAGTTTGGTTATGGTGGGTTTCGCACTACTCTCTTTCCATTTGCAATAGTTTTACGGTCAACATTGCGCCCAAATAGAACCGCTCTATTTAATTTGTTTTAACCTTCACCTTGACTGTATACACCCAGGTGTAGATTTTTTTTATTTAGATATTTTTTATGGAAAAAATTAAAAACAACCTTTAAAATTCTAAATATCTTTTAAATTCAGGCTTTATAAGGTTGGATATTTTAGTCTCTTTTGGCTGGGTCAATAACCTTTACGGGCTTTGTAATTTATTGAACTAATAAAACGAAAAGTGGTATAGTTTTATATGTATTATACTTCACTACCAATTCATTTATACAAGAATAAATTATGAAAAATTATAGAAATAAAAAAAAAATACAAAAAAAAAATTATGCCATGTGGCAGTCCTCACACTTCGTTTGCGTAAGGCTGTGCGTCTGACAAACTGGCTTTTTACACTGACCGCATGATTTTCGTGTAGGTCTTTTCCGTTTTTCCTCTCTATAACACATATGACATTGACCTTTTTGTGAGAGCCGACCGTCTGCACCTCTATCCATGGTATTGTCTGGAATAAAAGGAACATTCTGCGGCTGTTGTAGTTCTTCAATAGATTTTCCAAGAATGCACTCTACAGCACTTTTCGTTGGAAAATAGCTCATCACTGGTGGTATTTTTGCTCTTTTTATTATAAGTGGAATACACAAATGTTCGCCCAACCCTTGCAAAAAATCCCGTCGTCGACCAGTTTTGACGGTTTGAGAGGTTGATGCTGATAGATTATTTGTAACAAATATAATATAAGCAGCAAAAATATTGCCAGTGGCCAGCGATTAGTTTTACTTTTTGTTGTATACTGACCCAGCATTTTGTCCACCGTATCGACAGCTCCTTTGGTTTTGTTGTAATAATGAAATGTGTCCGGCTTGTGTTTTGTCCCAGAGGTTTTATCGTCATTGTGTTGAGTAGAGATTAAAACCACTGCTTTATTGTTCTTAGGAACATATGAACATAATACCATTTTCTCTCCAAAACCAAAATTTGTTGATAAAACCTCCCGAGTTTTTGAGGCTTTAAATTCAGCAGGGATACAACGTTTTTTTTTTTCATGGTACCGACCATTGAGAGATTCCAACTAAGAAGTTCTTTCGCTAGAGAAATCGACGTAAAAAAATTGTCCATGGTTACGTTTCTGCCCGTATTTTTGAATGGTTTAACTAGCTCCTTTACCACTCGTTCGCCTTGGTTTATATCCCGAGTATTTCCGATTTTACAGGTATAAATCTGTCCGTTCAACGGATACGCTGTGTTCGAATCGCATGCCCACCATATTTTTATGCCATATTTTGCTAGCTTGGACGGAATGTACTGCGTAAACTTGGTACGTCCTCTAAATGGGAACAATTGCTCATCAACTGTTATGCTGTTGTTCGGTCGAAAATTAGCTTTTATGTTGGCGTTTAGCATATAAAAAATTTCACTGATGGGCACCGCTTTGTCGGTTTCCTTCTGTTTGAAAATTAGTTAAAAAGTCGCGGAGAAATTCAATTGTTAAAATCATGATATTTACAAATGAAATACAATTTTCTTATGACGTAAATTGAATAAGTCAAACAAATTAAATAATAATTAGAATTAAAAAATATAATAAATACAATAATTTAATAAAAGTGAATAAAAAAAAGTAAATTTTATAAATTAAATTTACTTAAAAAATTGAGAAGCTAATTATTTTAAACAAACCAATTCTACACGTATTCTATAAATCAAACGAATTAAAAGAAAGTATATATTATGTATTTAAAATAAAATAAAAAATAATAAAAATAAAAATATTTAATTGAAATTAAACTAAACATATAAATTAAATAATTAAGTCTAACAATTAAATTAATAAATTTATATTAATTAAACAAAAAAAAAATAATAATAATTGTAAATAAAAAACAAGTGAAATTAAATGAATTCATAAATTAATCATTTAAATTAATTTTATAAAAAGTAGATTAAATCAAATAAAAAAAAAATAAAGAAATAAAATAAATTAAAATAAATTATTACACATATCAAAAAATTTTAATAAATTAACTGTATTAAGAAAAATCAAATAAAATAAATAGATTCAATTAAACATTAAATAAAATAATTGTTTAAAATTATTAAATTAAACAAATAAAATATTGTAAATAAATTAAACACATTTATTAGACAAATAAATTTAATTCAATTAATATATTAAAAACAAATCAAATTTAATAAACTATCTTGTTAAAAATATGTAACAAATTGCGTAAATTAATTAATTAATTTATTTATTATTAATTTACAATTACATTTAGTTTTCTAGTACACTCTGTTTTGAGCAAAAGCTCATTCGTAACAGAATGTACCAGAATAGATGGATAATTTAAAACTAAAAAGAGCGAATGTTTCTAGCCACTTATCTCGGCCAATCCAATATTTTCGCCTAGATTTTTGCTACATTTTCAATATTCAAACCTTTCCTCGACGAATTCTGATGTAACCTGAATATTTCAAATCCAATATTGAATCCTTCATTAACTGTGAGACTTGCTCTGGGAATAGAACAATTTTCCACATAATGATTTGCGTTCCGGGGATTCTGTACAGTGTAACAAGAAATAAAATTTGGAAAAAAATAAAAATATTATATAGAAAAATTAATTTCAAAGGAAAGAAGCGTCCAGTCAACATGAAAATCAAAGCCAACTTTAATAAAGTTAATTATGTAAATTAAATAACACGAACAAATTATATAAAATAAATAGACTAAATCGTTCGCTAACCAACAATTATTTACGTATGCTGCCGTGCTAAAAAAAAATATCACTTTAAGCAAGAAAAAATTCAACGTTGATATTGTAAAATAAATACTTTTTTTTATAGATTCAGTATCGGACTTATTTTTATCTAAAAAGATACTATTTCAAGGGTACACTGCTAAATTTTTAGCTAAAAATATTGAAAATAAAAAAAAATAAGGTTATTTTATGTAAAACAAGCCATTTTCTTATTTTTTTTCATAAGCCTCTTTTTTGGTTTCATAAAATTAAAATTTCATTAATATATTAATTTGATCTCCTTTAGTAAGCTTTAAACTATATTGAAAAAAATTGTCAAAGCTAAAATAGAAAAATTCATGGAATAATAGGCAATTTTCATGCTGGAGTCTAAAAGACCCCAGTGTGTCATTTATGTGATTTTTCTTAAGTGTGCCATTGAAGGGTTAAATTAACCTCAAAAATTGATATCTAAATATTTAAATTAAATTAATTATTTTAAATGAATTTAATGAATTAAAAAAAATATATATATAATAAATAGTAAATAAATAAATTGTATAACAAAAAAATTAAAAAAAATTTTTTTATTGAACTAAATTAAACTAATTAAACAATTAAATATTTTTTTTTTGTCTCTATCTCTGCAATCTTTTCTGGGGCTCTAGGCACTCCCAACTCTTTCGCAGTTCCCTTTTAACGTCCTACCTTACTCCGTTGCCAGCCAACTCGAGGTCGTACGGCTATAGACCCGCTTTTGTTTAAAACACCTGCACATTGCATTGCTTCATGCCAGCCTATAGTACTGACATGAAAGGTGGGTCGGCCCATGGATTCCGCACTCTCAACAGGGGGTCATAGATGTGTTCATCGTCATCACCGATCGTAATCAGATGATGAAAATTCCCTTTTGCATCCCGCCCCTATAGGGATCCGAACCCGGTACCTCCCGATCCAACCGCCGTAGCTTTAACCACTGCGCCGTTTGATCGGTAACAATTAAATATATAAGCTAATATAAATAAATTAGAGACATAAAATTAAATTGAAAAAGTAAATTAAATAAATTATATTAAAAGCTACCTAATGATAAATTAAATAAATTATTATACTAATTAAATTAATTAAGTTAATCAAGAAAATTAAATGAATTTTATAAAAAATTAACAACCAATCAAATATTCTCACTAAATTGAATAAATAAAATGCATTAAACAAATAAAATAATATAAATAAATTAAACATGGAATTAAATGAAATGAAATTGAATTTATTATATCAAATAAATGGATTAAATCAGTATAAATTAAACAAAATAAATTTTACAAAAATTTTTAAATAAATAAATGAAACAAATAAACTAAATTTTATTTGAGTAAATTAATAAATTTAATAAAAGGAAATTAAATCTAAAACCAACTTGATTAACATAAATAAAATTAAAAATATTTTTTAGATAAAATCATCTGCGAATAAAGAGATACAATTATTTAAATATGTAATTCAATTAATCAATTTAACTAACGTTAAACAAACCATTTACTAATTATCTTTTTATAAAATTATTTACTTAATAGGCAAAATATTAAATACACTACAGAATTAAGAAAATTAAATTTAACAACTAAATGGAATATTTTTTAAATTAATATACTAAATAGATAAAGTGAATTAAGCAAATAAAATAAATTATGTAAACTAAAAGATTAAATTAATTATGTATTAACAATTAGATAAGATAAATAAAATATTTAAATACATTAAATAAAATAAATTATTTAAAAGTTGGTTTGTAGTATGTGCTGTTTAAACTAATAACTAAAAATAATTAAATAAATTACAATAATTAATTTAATTAAACAAGGTATACAAAATAAACGAATAAAACAAAATGAAAAACTAAATTAATCGAAAAATTTAAACAAATGAGGCAGGCAAACAAATTAATTACAAAAATAAATATGTTAAACAAATAATGTAAATTATACTAACTAAATAAGGTTTTTTAAATAAATAAAATGCATAAACCAATCAACAAGTTAAATAAACATAATATAATAAATCAAATAATCTAGATAAATTAGATAAATCAATCAAAATTTAAAGTGAATAATTTTATAAAAACAGATTAAGTAAATGAAATAAAACAACCCAATTAAATAAACTAAATAAATTTAATCGGCTTAATTTATCAAATAAACCATTCAAATTAATTAAAATAAAATTTATAACGAATTAAGCGAATTAAGAAATTTAGATACAATAAATAAATTAAAAAATTTATTAAGCTAATTCAACTAAGTCAAGAAAATAAAAATTATTAAACCAAATAAATCAAAGATGACCATCAGTTGAACTGGGAGTAGAACTTTGATTTGCAACTTAAGATCCTGGATTCGATTCGCGGTGGTGGTAAAAAGAAATTGTTCCCGATTGTACATTAAATTTACTTTAAAATAATCGTCAAATCTCTTGCAATTTGTAAATCGTTTTTAGCCACTGTAGCTCGTTTTCTGCCCCTTCCAACAATATTTATTGTTGTTCCATATTTCTTTTGTTTATGTGGTGGTATAAAACAGTATTTCGGTGCCATTTATGTCTTTTGGATATTTCAATGGTCCACATCTCATTTGCGAAAGCTGCTCTATTTTCCACAATGTTTTAACTATTTTTAATAGAAACTCTTTTATGACTGAATACTAGACCAAAGTTTAGCAACAATAATATACAAGAAAATTCGAATTTTCAGACAAGTTTTATGATGTGCAAAACATGAATTGTTGCACAATTATTACGAATCACCGCGGCACTTTAATCAGCATATCATGGAAAGTCGAGGTAGGAAAGGAACGATCACTAGAAATTCTCTAATAGTTTTTCACGATTTTAGAAGAAGCCGGAATTTCATATGCTGGCAGATGATTAAAAAATGGGCTTGTAAATACTGTGACAAACATACCATTCTCCTGCTTAAGATTAAGCGAATTTCTAAGTTGGTGCTTCTTGAATATCATTCAAACATTTAATTCTTAAAGGCTTTCGTTAATGGTCAGCTTGCTGCGTCAGAAATTTTGATTAGTCGCAGAATCTTGGTAAGATACTGTATTCGAAAATGTATTCAGTATGCACTATCTGAAGAAGCTTTTCGTCTGTTAGGTTCCGTTTTATAACTTACATTAAAATAAACTGATAGCAGTATATATTAGATTAGTTATTTGTTAAAACATTTGCAGTGTAGGCAACTACTTTTACTGTTCAATGTAATAATATCCAATATTTCGAACAAAAGTCTAAATTGTTACTTTTTAAATGTATCTCTCTAAGATGCATTCGTACGTTATTTTCACTAGGCTGGATAATTCAACCCAATTAATGCAAAGACAGTTCGATACCGTACCCATTTTCTGTAATTTCATTTTCCGCATGAAAATAAAATCTCATTCTACGTGAAATACTTAACTTTTATGATTTTATAAAACCAATACAAAACTTTCATAATTTGTTTGTGTATTTTCCCTTATTTCTCGCCATGCTATAACATACATTTATATTCACAACATTAACCTTCTTTGTCAAATAGATTAAACATTAAAAAACATTAAAGTGAATTAGGTCGTCTTAATAAGGTAAAATTCAAGATTAAAGTTACAAAAAAAAAAAAACGATTCGTGAATTTCAACCAACCATATACAGAAAATGAAAAAGTCGGGTAAACAAAAACCAAAAAAGTTAGTTCTTAAAGTTTTTTTTAACCATAAAATTATATAACAAAAAGAAGAAAGCTCACAATTTTTTTTTTCCAATAGACATTTTTCAAATAGTTAAATGTTTAGGTGTGATAAAAATATTTATGTTAATTTGATTTTGGTTCTTTGCTTCTTTTTTTTTTCTTGGCACTAGCACCAGAACACCAACTTATTTTTTTTGTTGTTGCCGTTTTATATTCGTTTTCATGTTGTCATGTAATATTGCGTTAATTACAGTGATTATAAAAAGGGAAAAGCTTTTTGACTTTCAGTGGATTTCTTTTCTTATGTGTGTTTGTGTTTACGAAAATAACAAAATTAATGTTTTTCTCACGTCTTATTTAAAGATTTTTTTTTTTTTTTTTCGTAATACGGTATAATAAATTTTATTTTGTTTAACTTTATTATAACAATATAGTGTAGTGTGCTTATTTAGTGCGAGAGAGAGGATTGAAAACTTAAATTAGGTAAACAATTATAATTATAATAAATATATTTAACAACAACAGCTACAATAATTTTATCATCAAGGAAGAAAAATTATGGATTATAATTTAAATTTTCGACGGAAAAAATAGACGATGATTACGATAAGATGATGAACAAGAGAACGTGGAATTAAGTTATTACGTTTATTTTTTAATTTATTCAATTTTTTTGTTTTGTTTAATACTAAAGACTCGCTTTTTGTGTAGTCGTACATATTTATAAATTAATGTAGTTTATAATAAATGAATTTTTGATGCTTAGTTTTATAATCACTTTAGAAGGGATTATGGGATGTTTTAAAATATTATGTTTAGTCTGATGCCTTTAGACATAAAGTTTATTTTTAATTATATGATCAGATGTTTTATGCTTGACATCTTTACTGGCCGTGTTTTTTTTTAATTGGTAAATAAAGAGTAATTATAAATGTAGGATCTGCAAATATACAAAATTTATTTAAACTACTTTTGATTTGGAACTAGGTGACTTTAAAAAATCTTCAATTCAATGAATAGGTATTTGAGTGTAAGGTCCCAAAAAAATAATAAAAATAGATCAAGCTAAATGTCGTCAAGCTAATTGATCATTTTCGCATGGCAGAAAAATGATACTGGGTATTCGCTAGAAAATTCCACAGAGGTACACTCATGCAATCTGTCTTACAAAGATTTAGTTCGACGGATTCGGAATGTGAAATACGCAGACATATTTAATAAAAAACTAATGCAATGCAAATTAAAATCTCTTCGCAGAGCAAGAACTCCTAGACATCGTGAGACACGTTATGTGTGTAAAGTATTCCTTGCCTCGAATTACAGAAAACCGTTCGACCAGTACTTCGTCGATTATATAATCGGGTAAGATAACATTCCTACTTCTTATAAATGTTATAGTTTTGCATTTGGAAATATTTAGATATAAGGAGTTAATACTACACCATTCAGCGAAATTATTCATATTAATTTGAAATGATAAGGAATCAGAAATGTCCCTAATAGTTTTGTAGATTTTTAAAACATCCGCGCACATAGGTACTGAGTTAGACAGGCAACCAATCACGTCATTAACAAAAACATTAAAAGGGAGTGGTCCCAGGCTTGTTGTACTCTAGACGGTGCTAAAACTTTCTGGAAATGGAGTTGTTGATTTTAACGTACTGCGCTTTCTACCAGTCAAGTATGATCGAGGTCTACCTTATCAAAGGCCTTACTGAAATCTGTATACAATACTTCCTGATACTTACTGACACATAATTATTAAAGACCGCGAGATTTGTAACCGTAGATCGACCTTTATAGAAAACATCTTGTTTTGTCGTTATAACATTTTTAATTATAAAAAATAATTGGGCATTAACCAGAATTTCAAAAAGTTTCGGGATGCTTGAAAGAAAAGAAATTCCACGATAATTTCGAACATCACTACGGGAACCAGACTTAAAAATTGGAATAATCAATGATAATTTCCATACTTTGGGGAAAACTCCAAACCAAAGGCTAGTAATATAATCTCAAAATTCGTCAAGTTAATTTTGAGCCCAGTCAAGCAGTATTTGAGAAACTTGAGTGATGAATCCAAGAACCTACACTGTAATTTTTTTCCGAAATTCACCAAGCCTATCGTAGACGAGAAAAAGGTTATGGGAGTTATCACTTAAAACAAATTTGATAAAAACTTAGGCATATTTCAAAAGCAGATTTTGACTAACTTTGTTATGACTTCCGTAATGAATGTCAGCTGAAACGCATAGTTGAAATTGAATTTGTATTATTTTTATTTTTTGGTCGTCAATGTTAGAAAACAATTTTTGAAATTTGTTGTTGTACATTTTTGAAGCTGAATATATCACGTAATAGGTAGCCTCTTTGGATTTAGCATGATACGAATTAACATATTTTTGAGCTATAACAATAAGATGAATTCTTAAATAATAAATCCCTGCCCACCAGGCTGATGATAATGATAGTTTAATTTTTTATTTTAAATCCGTTGACTGGGATTCGTGTTTTTCGTTGGTCGACATTAACCGTGATGTGCAAATATTGTATGCCATTTTATTCATTAGATTCGACTGCTTTGTCCCAATTTCTGTTAAAAATGTTAATCTTAACAATCCTCTGTGGTTTAACAGCGGCCTAATAAATCTTCGAAAGCGTAAAAAAAAATTATATCGAAAGTGGAAGAGTGCTGATAAGTGGTTATCATTTTTAGATTTATCGAAACAGATTGATAGTTTACATTGTACGGTATACAATAATTTTATTGTCAAGATTCAAAATAATATGGTAACATATCCTAAATCATTCTGGAATTATTTCGTTGACTCCAAAAGTAAAACTTTTGGGTTTCCGCCAACAATGTCGTTTAATGATATAACTGAGAATAATTCTGATGATATTGCTAACTTATTTCCTTCGATTTTTCAAAATGTTTATAAACGTACTGATATTGTTTAGTATGAAAGTGATGAAGGTAGTTGTACCAACACTTGCTTGTATACCCTTCACATATATCCAGATGATATAATTAAATCCCTCCATCTTTTTAAGGATGGATGTTGCTCAGATGGTAGTTCTTTAAATTTTCTTAACCAATTCTGTAATGAAATGGCTCAGCCTTTGTCAATTTTTTTTTTTTAAAATTCTCTTTTGAAAGGTGTTTTTCCGGTTGTCTGGAAAGTGGCTCATATTATACCGTTATTTAAATCAGAAAATAGAAGTGAAGTATCTAACTACAGGGATATTTCATTATTGTCGGCAATTCCTAAATTGTTTGATCGATTTTTATTTGCAATTTCCTTAATGGGCACATTTCAAGTTTGTACTTACTTAGTTATCAACACGGTTAAACAAATAGGAGTGGAAATTAATTATGATGACATAGTGAAAAAGAAAATATATCTAAATTATTCTCTAACGATTTATTAGTTAATTGTCAAATTCACGACAACTGATATTAAGAATAGCATATTGCTACAGATGAAGAAAAAGAAGACGCTTTCCACTAAGGATTTGGATGTAATGTTGGCCGCAAAATCATCCAGAGCAACGCATTTTCATTATGCACCGAATAACAGCATTCCAGTCTCAGTTATATCGTGAAGCCATGCAAATTAAAACAACGTACAACTATAAATATTTGTGTTGTAATAATGGATAAATCAACTTACGGAAATGGGCTGATTCGGATGTTTATCGAGTACAATGACTCAATGATATTTTTCGGCTACATCAAGCACACAATCCAATTGGGAGTAAAAATGGTGGTTAGGGAGTAAAAATGGTGAGATCATCCGGGAATCAAATATTTTATAATTCATTAGGTATGCAAATTCTCTTACTATTACAAGCTCAATATTTATTGGTTAATTTTACTTACTTTTCAACTTACTTTATTAACTATTTTATTTTTACTCGTAAACAACAGTATATCAACATTTTTTTATAATCCTGTGTTTACTTGTACATTTTATTATCTACATTTCATTCATTTTTTTATGAGTAAGATACGAAACTGTAATTTTAGCATATTGATGCAGAATATTAGAAGTTTACGGGCAAATTTTGATACATTTAGTTTATATGTGGCAAGCCCTTACGAAATTCCCGATCTAATTTTTGTGACTGAAATATGGATTTATTCTAAAGAATGCTGTGAGTTTAGTTTACCGGGTTACAACTTTAGGACTTGTTGTAATGACAGTTACCGTTCTGGGGGCGTTGGTGTTTATATTCGCAATAACATTGTGAATTACTCAATCCAAGTTTACAATTGATTTGGATCGCAGCAGATGCTATTCGGTTAGATCTTGAGGTAGCAGGGAGAAATTGGATATTCATTTGAATCTATACCGATTTAATAATGTATCTATTAATGGGTTCTGCGATGAGCTGGAAAATTTGTTGCGTACGCTTACAAAAAGTGACGTAGCTATTCTGGAAGACATTAATCTAAATCTTTTAGATATCAATGAGTCGTATAGCTACCAAACAATGCTGGCTTCACATGGTTTAATAAACTTTATAAGTGAACCAACTAGAATGTTACCTTGTCTGGATCATGTCTTCCTGAAAAGTGAGCAAATATTTGATTTTAACATTAGAAATCTACCTATTCATTTTTATGATCATAATTTTATTATAGTCGATATATCTGCATCAATATTGAGTTCAGGTACAGTTAATTATAGATCAAATATTTCACAGGTAAATCACACCAAACTAAATGAAATTTTATAGTTTGAAAATTGGAAATCTGTGTATTCTCAATCCAATTGTAATCGTGCTTTTGAAAATTTTGTCGATATTCTAAGGTCTCACATAGCATCATCCACTTTTATCACTGATAGTCACAAAATGACAAAATTGAAACCGTGGATGAATTGTAATCTTTTGCGCAAGATGAACAAATAAAAAAAATTTACAAAGAAATTAAAATGATATGCTTTCAATAAGAAACTGGAATAATTTTTTAAAAATTAAAAACACAAATTTTATTACACACATTTTTAAAATTTTTAAAAACACTTGTTAAATATTTCGCAAAATTACAAAAGGTTTAAAAAATCACTCGATCGATTTCGGCTTATTAGGCCATCATCAGGAGTATCTACAAAACTGTTAGCAGTTTAGTAGATACTCCTGATGATGGCCTAATAAGCCGAAATCGATCGAGTGATTTTTTAAACCTTTTGTAATTTTGCGAAATATTTAACAAGTGTTTTTAAAAAATTTTAAAAATGTGTGTATTAAGTGTGTTTCGCCAAGTGCCTACGGCAGAAAGTGTAAGAAGTACAAATTTTATTTTTATATTTGTTAATTTTTATATTTTATAAGTTTACTTCCTTATAGTGAAATTGTTATTTTTATTTATTTTGATTTTTCAAAATCGATTTCGGTATATACTTATACCATAGTCAGTTGACCGCTACTTAAATTTTATTGAATAATATTTATAACGATTTTTCCCCGCTTTTATACCCAAAAATCGACATTTCAGGGTTTTCTTTGTTCAATTTGAAAAAATTTTCCGCTTACACGGAGAAAAAAATTACTAATTTATTTCCTATATATTTATAGGAATTTAATTGTAGTATCCCGTACTATATTTTTCGTAAAACATACTATGTACATAGCTGACTTTCCACTCTGCATAGCATGAAATGCAATATTGGAATCGCTACTATAATAAGAGCTAATTTATTATGCCATATAGGAATATTTCCTATATGCATTTCTACAAATCCAATGTATTATAGGAATAATTCCTATAAGATACAATATCCTTTGTGTTATACGATTCTCTCTCTGAAACATATTCATGTTATTTTCATTTCATGAATATAATTCGCTAAGTCAGTACGTTCTGCTTGATACTTAAGGTATCAAGCGAGAATTGTATTTTTATAGTTTGGTCGTAACTACCACATGGAGAAGTCGAGGAGGGTAATCACTTCTTATTTTAGAGAGTCGATACATTTGTATTGACTCTGGGGTAAAGTATATCATTACTACTAATATATTTCCTATGAAGACCTGCACGCTGCACCAACACCATTAAACATTGCAATCGCTACAAAAATATGCTGGGGAAAATACCAATTTTATGGCCATAAATACTAACTTGAAATGCATATTTTCCTTAACTAAATAGGAAGCGCTTATTACTAAAATAGTACATTTTACTATTTTTATGGTAAATTTTACTATTTTTATGGTAATAATTTGTATTCGCATCTCTTTAAATTAACTATGTGTTATAGTAAAATGCTTTCCTATATTAGGCCACAATCCTGAGGGCTCCTATAAATTATAGAAATGTCTCCTATAATTTTTTTTTCCGTGTACTTATGAATTCAAAATAAAATCATAAATTTTGTTAGTGGTTGTATTGATTTTAGAGTTTAGCATGAACGGGTTGTTTTTATTTTTGTAAATTGCTATTTCCTCCATCCGATCCAATAAGTCACCTTTCCTCAAACGATGCAAAACTTCCAAATTTGTGTTGATGTCCTGGTAATTGTGCTGAGTATCATTTATGTGTTGAGCGAAATTTGATTCTGTCCTAATTTTGCCAATATCCCTTGCATGTTCCCTAAACCGTTGTCCAAATGATCTTCCAGTTTGTCCTAAATAAAATGAAGGGCAATCTGAACATTTTAATTTATACACCCCGGTGTCCAAAATTGAATCATTTTTAGGTTTTAATTTTTGTTCCAAAGAATTTTGCGTTTTATAAGCAATTTTGTACCCATAATTTTGAAAAATTTTCCGATGATGTTTACTAGAATATTTATTATACTCTACGCTGACATATTTCGGTTGAACTTCTTCATCAAAAAGCAAAGTAGTTGAATGTCTGTATTCCATTTTGTTACGACAAATTTCATTCATCAAGTCAATTTTTGTTGATTTGTAACCGTTTTCATTTGCGATGAGTTTGATTGTATTCAGCTCATCGTTGTAATCTATTTCTGACATACTGATGCTATTTAGCCTGTGAATCATATGGTTGTTATGCTGAAACCTTGTGTTGGTATGGATGGTTTGACTTCTCATGGATTGTGTGGCTGGTTTGTGTTGGTTTTCTAAAAATTTTGAATTTATGCTGATAAAGAAATCTATCCAAGAAATTTAAATTTTTATTATTTACAATTTCTAATGTAAATTTAATGTTTTGGGTGTAATTGGTTTAAATAATTTAAAAATTGATTTAGTTGTCTGATTGTATCCGTAAATAGGATCACGATATCATCTACGTATCTGTGCCAGTAATCGATATCTTTGTAGAATTTATTTATGTTGTTCAAAATAAATTTATTTTCGAAATAATTTAAATAAAAACTGGAATAATATTTCATTAATAATTCCAAGGCTACTTGGAAGATTGTTGATGAGGTGTTAGGACGTAATTCTCGAAATAAGCAAATTACGCAAATATATCAACTCCAAACTCAACATATCCCTACATGTTCTAAATGGATTTCTAATGAATTTAATAATTTTTTTATAAACATATACCAAGAATTAACTTCCACATTTAGTTTTACTAGAAATGATGATACTGAACCTAATAAATTTATCTTTGGCTCACAGTCAAGTAATTACGTTTCGTCCTGTTATTTTGAGCCTATAACTTCTTCGGAAATTATTATTGAAATTAATCATTTAAAAAACAAACGATCTAAAGGTGCTGATGGAATTGATAACTTGGTTGTTAAAAACTGTAGTGGATGTTTTAAAATTCTTGTATAACCTGAGCCTTGATAATGGAATATTTCCAAATAATTTAAACTTCGCAATTGTAATTCCAATATTCAAAACAGGCGATGAATTACAGTTGAACAATTATAGGCTGATTTCTCTTCTAAGCACCGTATCGAAAGTCTTTGAAAAACTAATAAAACGTCGGTTAGTGCATTATCCTAATAAAATTAATTTTTTACACGAAGAAGCACTAATTGATTTCCTTAGTCCGATATATACAGCTGTTAACAGTTGTTTGTGGACAGCAATGTTTGTGGAGTACAGCAATGTTTGTGGACATTTCTAAAGCTTTCGATGTAGTCAACCATGGAATAATGCTAGCTAAACTACAATATGTAATATTGGTATTCGATGTAAAATTTTAGATTGGTTTACAAGTTACCTTCAAAATTGCCATCAAATTGTTAGAATAGGCGACACTTTAAGTAACCCAGGAGCTGTTAGGTATTGCGTCCCTCAAGGATCAATTTTGGGTCCATTATTATTTTTGATTTATTTTAATTCGATTTTTGATGTTCATCTCTTGGGATATCCGATTGCTTTTGTTGATGATTTGGCCCTTAGCTACGCTATACTATAGCCATGACTGATAGTACTTGGGAAATTAGTCATATTCTTGAAAAGGATCTGGATAATTTAAACCAATGGTTTTTTCATAATCGGCTTATTGTAGGCGACAAATCAAAACTTATGTAGTTTGGGGAAGCGATGCCATTTCTCTAGCGCACCCTCAAACGTACCACATACATACATGCGATATAAATATATGCTCGCCTCAGTGCTTTGTGCTTGAGTTTGTACATGAATTTAAATATCTGGGTTTAACAATAGATTCACTACTTAACTGGAAATCGAACATCAATAACACTAGGAAACGTGTAATCTGGGCCATACATAAATTTAATAATCTTAGCAAAATTTGCCCAAGGGTTAAATTAAGGAAACTATACCATGCCCTAGTAGAGTCAATAGTAATGTATGGCATATCCAGTTGGGCTGGTACTTATTTTACTAATATTGAGGGTCTATTTATCGCACAAAAAAGAATCATTAAATTATTTTACAAGCGCCCTCAAATAACACCAACAGTTTCATTGTTTCGTGAACTAAATTTATTGCCATATCTCTATATTTATAAAGTCCTCAAAATGTTTTTTAATCGAAGTAACAGTTTTCATAATCGCTCTGTAAACACATATAATTGGCGAGTTTTTTTATTACATCGAAGAGACCAGAGAGATCAGACAGGTAAATTATCTGAAATATCCGATAATGTTTAATCTGAAAAGACCTTTTTCGGATTTTAAACGCTTAACTATTTAAATTGGCTAACCATTGTTTTGTAACACATTAAGGCGAAGAAAATTGTTTTGCTACGCATAATTAATGCGTAAAAATAAAATTAAACATTAATGAACAAGAAACCGTTAAAATTATCTACAATATATGTACTTTAAAAAATTAATTTTCGATTGTTGTTATCTCAGTCTATAGTGTTCATCATTTTGAACGTCAGAATATGTAATTCTAAATAAATTTCAGATCGATAACAGCAATCTGAGATAACAGCAATCGATCTGAGAAAATAAAAAACGCAAAAGGTTTTTTTTTATCCCTCTGGTCTCTCCGATGTAATAAAAAAAACAACAAGCGAGTTCACCATCAACTCGCAAAATATTTATGTGAGAACTTTTATGTATAAATATCTATTGAATAATTTCAAGCCATTTCGATGAGGCTGTGAAACCCCTGCAAAAAGACGGCTGTTGTTCGCTCAGTATTTGAACTAAGTTACATTTTTGGTTTAAAAAGTTAATAAGTTACTCTATTTTGAATTTGGAGGTCGAACCTTACTCACATTAATTGAGCATGAGCAAAGTACAGTTATGTTAAGTTAATTACCTAAACCTGCCATGTTCGCTTTAAAATATACCATTACTCAAGACTGGGCAAATTACATTTCACCGAGTAATTAAAATACTTTTACGCATTACAGTAAACTCAGTAACTAAATAACAAATTACAATTACTTTCAAGTGAATTAATTAAAATACAAATTACAATTATTTTGCATTTGTAAATTGATAAATTTGATTTGACAAAATCCGTTTAGTGAAATTTTTTTTCATTAAAACAACGATCATTAACATTAGGTTGCATATTGATGAAGAAATGAAGAAATTGAAGAAATTATGATACAAAAACTGATGTAATTAAAATACAAATTACAATACAATTACTTAGATGTAAGTAATTAAAATACAAGATACAAATTGATTTTTGTATTTTCATTACGTAATTCAAATACATATGTAATTCGTTACTGCCCAGCCTTGCCATTACTCATAAACAGCAATCTTGTTCAACATTCCATAGTAGTAAATGATCACGGCAAACTCGCTGAACAAAGCAAAATCGCATTCAAGTATAATTTGTGGTCCTTTTGCTCGTATGTAATTTTCATTTTCAAGAACACTTGCTGCTGCGGTCATATATAGTAAATATTTTCACAACAAAATAAATTAAAGTAGGCGGTTTTTTTTAAATTTTTTTGTATTCGGCTCAGTGTTACCACTTTGATACAATTGTATCAAATTTGGTACATTTTTCCGCCCCAAGAATTTCGGCACGTACCTTTTAACTTTGGTACATTTCTTTGAATACTTCTACTTAATTTGTGTTATTTAATTACATATACAAGAAGCTCGTTTTTTTAACACGGTTTACCACATAAACTTTTGTATTCACTACCAAAATTGATCCAAACTGTTTCGCCTAGTTCAATAAAAGCGCAACAAATAAAATGTGGTCGCACGAAATCCACAGAATACGTAAACACAATAATTTGGCCGTATACCGCAGAAAAAATCAGCAAAATTCTTCAACAACAAAAATTTTCACTTATTATAGATGAAACTACCGATCTAACGACAGAAAAATGCCTGGCAATAATTTGCAGATATTTCAATCCAACATCTTAAAAAATTATTGATAATTTTTTCGGCTTGATAAAATTAAAAAAGTATACCGCGAGCGAAATTTTTGATTTATTGAAAGTACATTTTCATAAATTTAATTTAAATTTTGAAAATTTAATAGGCGTCGCCAGTGATAACGCGTCAGTTATGGCAGGTAATTTTAACGGTGTAAATGCGAAAATTAAAGAAGTACAAAAAGATGTTTTCTTTTTGGGCTATACATGCCACTCCATTTCTCTTTGCGTAAACGCCGCCTTAAAACATTTTCCCGAGGCTATCGAAAGAAACATTAGAAACGTTTATAATCACTTTTCACACAGTCGCAAATGACTAAACGAATATTCTGCGTTTCAAGCGGATTTCAATATTCAAAATCACAAAATTTTAAAATTTTGCAAAACTAGTTGACTTTCACTTGAGGTTTTAAGAATTTTAGTGCAATGGGAGGCCTTATTTTATTTTATATTGCTTCAAAGTAAAGGATAAAACTGATTCTGCCTACGATATCCTCGAATTCCTTACGAACGGCGAATTTAAATTATATTTGCTATTTTTATCATTAATTTAAAAATTGTGAATGATGTTTTCAAAATTGTTCAGTCTGAAAAAGCTGAAATGCAAAACGTTTATTAAACAATCAAACGCGTTTATTTGGAAATTTTAAAAAATTTCATCGTTTTGGACAACATTAATCTAAAAGTTGATGTTAGAGATACTAACAAACATCTCCCAATTACCTCAATGTTTTTTTTTCATTTGAGGAAACATTTTTAGCAGAAAACAAATTTAAAATCGCGAGCTTTGCTGCCAAATAAAAAAACATTTTCAACTTAATGACAGCAAATTGGAAATTCTAAAATTTTGAAATGTAGCTGAAATTGTAGCCGGAACTATGCCAACAATTCGACCTTTGTTAAACAATTATCCTTTTAAAAAAACGAATGTCTCAATAGAAACACTAAATGAACAGTGGCGAAGCTTAATTGGAAATAAAAATTTGTTGACACACATGAATTCTGATGACACTGTTCAAAATTGGATCAAAGTTAAAAATTTAAAAAATAATTTAGAATTTCCTATTTGTACAGAATTAGCCGACTACATCCTAACACTGCTGTCGTTGCCACACAGCAGTGCAGCAGCGGAAAAGGCCTTCACATTAAATTTAATAAAAAATAAGAAAACAGATCATCTTGATAATAATACAATTAGTAATACGATGTTTACTAGAACATTAATTAAAGTAAATATCAGATACAGATATATACCGGAAGAAGATTTGGGAAAGTTGGTACATATTTTCAAAAAAATGTATCAAATTTGCTACTAATTTCAAGTTTCCAAGTGGTAACACTGAATTTCGGCTCACGATGTTTTTGAAATGCCGGATCAATGCCTATGTATTAAAGGCCGTTTTAGTAAAACGCTACCTATGTATGTGTTATAGGATAACAAACAAAAATATTTCCATACAAATCGTTAAAAGTTGTATGAAAAAAAAATTTTTTTTTTGACCATTTTGCGTTTCGTATTAAATAACTTTTTAAATACGGCCAAAAATGATTTTCGATTCCGTTGACAGTAAACTCTAATATGTAATTATAATATTGGGCGAAAAAAAAATTAATATTAGTTAATATTTTGCATATTTTCATTCAACACCATTTCACAGTTTTTTTAAATTTTTCGCGAGAGAGACTAAAATTAAAATAAAAAATAATAACCAAAACAAAATGTAAGAAAACAAAATATTTTGGTTGATTTTCTTTAGTATAGTGCAGCAACGCACGATGATCGGTTGTGCCTGTACAATGTTGTGTCCCAGGGTGGGGAAATTTTATTTCAGTTTAAAGAGAGAAAATAAAAAAGCGATGGTTTATTTTAGTACCTTCCTGATTATGCTAATAAGACATGAGAAATGCGTAATACTGTTTTTATATTCAACTTTTTCTTGTGTACGAATGATTACTGGAAATTAAGTAGACAACTGAATTAAAATATTAGTGTATCAAAAATTATCACTGAAATTTCTTGTATTTTTGAAAAATTCTTAATTCATTATTTATTTATCGATTTGTTATAATTAACTACATGAATTTATTAAATGTGTTAATAAATCCAATACAAAATTTACAATACAAATTAATTCACTCAAAAAATTCAAATTATTTACGCGAATTTGCTTTCGGCAGATTAATTGTGGAAGCCATTATAATTATATGACACTTTACAGTACTGATAAATAATTTTGTATTGGATTTATTAACACATTTAATAAATTCATGTGGTTAATTATAAGCAAATCGATAAATAAATAATGAATTTAGAATTTTTCAAAAATACAAGAAATTTCAGTGATAATTTTTGATACACTAATATTTTAATTCAGTTGTCTACTTAATTTCCAGTAATCATTCGTACACAAGAAAAAGTTGAATATAAAAACAGTATTACGCATTTCTCATGTCTTATTAGCATAATCAGGAAGGTACTAAAATAAACCATCGCTTTTTTATTTTCTCTCTTTAAACTGAAATAAAATTTCCCCACCCTGGGACACAAGATTGTACAGGCACAACCGATCATCGTGCGTTGCTGCACTATACTCAAGAATGATATATTACAAGATTGTCCAATTTTTATGGAGAGTAAACATGCTGGTCCCTACGCTATATTTTCTCTTTGGATTTTTATTTTCTCATTTGCATTTATATACTATACGGTAGTGATATTAAATATTGCACTGAAGCGCATCGTTTTGCTTTCATCACACTATGAGCAGAACGTTTATTTTGATTTTGACTGTAGAACAAACAAAACTAAAATAAATTGTATAATGATTTTGTGTGAGTGCTACAAATGTTTAATACTATGGAAAGTAAAAGAAAGATATATATAATAGCACGTGCACTTGTATTGATCGTACGTTATTGATTTTGTATTTCATTCATTTATTCAATCAAGCCGATTAGAATAAACGAAATGATAGATGAACCAGCTATGAGCGAAATAAAATCGTATTACGATACGAAAAAAAAGAAAGATATAGAGACTGGTCCCTACGCTTTATTAAATTTGAAAAAAAGAGAGTAACGTTTTTAAAGTTGAATAATCTTGTAATATATCATTCTTGCACTATACTAAAGAAAATCAACCAAAATATTTTGTTTTCTTATACATATTTTGTTTTGGTTATTATTTTTTATTTTAATTTTAGTCTCTCTCGCGAAAAATTTAAAAAAACTGTGAAATGGTGTTGAATGAAAATATGCAAAATATTAACTAATATTAATTTTTTTTCGCCCAATATTATAATTACATATTAGAGTTTACGAATCGAACGGAATCGAAAATCATTTTTGGCCGTATTTAAAAAGTTATTTAATACGAAACGCAAAATGGTAAAAAAAAAATTTTTTTTTCATACAACTTTTAACGATTTGTATGGAAATATTTTTGTTTGTTATCCTATAACACATACATAGGACACGCCATTTTTGTCGGTGCTTACACGGCCTTTAATACATATAGGCATTGGCCGGATGATGTTGTATTTTGCGTGTGTATGCGTACATTTTCCGTTGATTTTCTGTTTTATTGATTTTTTGTTCTTGTCGATTCGATAGTCACACATCCATGCAATATTTTTTGTTCTGCTTTTTTGTTTCCGTAACATGATTTCTATACAGTTTTTTACTTACTCCTGCCGCTAAAGATGTTTTCACATCAAAAACATGCCAAATATATTCTTTTTCGACGTGCTACCTAACGATATTAAAAGTCTTAGCACTGTGCGGAAATACAAATTAAAACGTGAAATTCGATCCTGGTTGCTCGGTTTAGAAAACAATGAACAATACTTTTAGTGCAATTGAATTGTTATAATATCAAATTAAACTAAATTTGAGCTTGTTATGCTACGTTTAAAAAAAAAGAAAATTTGTATTAGTTTACTTTTATTGAATTGTATAATTGTTGCTCCATCACAGATAGTAATATAAATCTAATGGAGCTTTACTTTATTTCTATAATTTGCAATAATTATTTTGTGTAATATCAATATGTATTAATTGTTATTAATAATAATTTTCGATTGTACGGGCCCCTATTTCATCAATGGCAACTTCCATTTGATCTTTGAAGTCTTGAATAGTCTCTGGATGGTTAGCGTGTGATACTTATCCCTAACGGCTCCCCACAAAAAATAGTCCAATGGAGTCAAATCGCAGGTGCGCGATGGCCAATTGACATATCCGTTACGGCTGATTATTCGATCCCCGAAGACAGTGTGCAAAAGACCGATTGTTTCGTTTGGTGTGTGGCAAGTTGCGCCGTCCTGTTGAAACCAAATGTCGTGTGTGTCCTCCTCTTGAATTCTGGGTAACAAAAACTCGTTTATGGCCCGGTAACACTCCTCATTGACTGTAAGGGCGGCACAATGGGCCAATGATGCCGCCGCGCAGGTCCAAAATTCACACCAAACAGTCACTCGTTGTGTTGCATCGGCCTTTCCATGGTTAAATGCGATAATTTTGCTTGTTGACGTAGCCTCCGAGGTAAAAATGAACATTGTCGGAAAAGACGATTTTTGTTCACCATTTTGAAACTAAATTTTCAATATTTCTCAATTTTGTTCAGGCGGAAAGCAACCCATTTCGTAAATGTCAAACGTTAAACTAATTTTAGAAAAAAATTATTTGATATTCAAAAACTAAGTAAGCACCATTAAAAAAAATGCCATATTTGAGAAGTGTCAAAATTTATCTCTACACATTTTGTTTAGCTCGTACTTTATCTGTATCTTTTTGGAGACTGCGTTAAAATTTTGCTTAACTCGAATTGCGTACCGACCTTTAGCGTACAATTAATGTTGCGTGCATTTAATTTGCCGCGAAAAGTTGTGGAGACTTTATAGTGGTGCCATCTATATTACAATCTGCAAGACATTATTTTAAAGAATTTTTTCGCGTGAACTCCGTACCGGTTATCGAAATCGTAAGCGAAATTTTTTATTTTAACTTTAGCTAGCAAAATTTTACGTCAAATTTATATGGAAATTATAGCTTAGCTCGAGCTGCGTATGCCTTAAATTTTGACATTTATCATTTTCAAAGTGATCATTTCTATTGTAACTTGATTAATAGTAGACCTTTGATTAATAAATTTTTTTATAAAATGGGTTATTCAAACACTCAATACTTAATTGAAGATTTCGATACTGAGTATATTGGAAAAGAATCAGACATAGTGGAAATTGATAAGTAGCAATCAATATCAAGTGCCCAAAACAAAAAAATACAAAAATAACTCAAAACTCTCTATTAATTAAAGCTCAGTATGCAGCTCGAGCTAAGATACATTTTAGCGTAGTCCTCACAACTTTCCATTTAATTACCGATAAATCGTCAAGCTAACAATTTGTGTAGAGATAAATTTTGTTTGATTTTGTCTGACTTTTATTCGTTTGTTTTTGAATGAAGTTTATTTTAGTTTATTACTTTCTGATACTTCTAAAGAATTGTTCAAAATTGCTAAACAGTTTATAAAAAGTATACAAAATGATGGATTCCAGTGACGAAGAAGATATAATTTTTATTGGTGATGCATTTAATGTTATATCCACAACATTATTGTCGTCCAAAAAGTCATCTAAATACTCGACTTCGTAATGTTGGTCGGCCATTTTAACTTCTGTTTCTTTATATAAAAATAAATTTATTTTACTTCGCGCCTACTTCGATTATAAAATGATTGAAAACCGTCAAAATTAAACTTCAAATTATTGTCCTTGTGAGATAAATTGCGGCTAAAGTGTTTCGAGAATTTATAGTGGCGCAATTTAGATTTGAATGAAACAACTGAAATTTTTTCAAGTTTTTCACGCAAAGGTGCATACCGCTCAGCGAAATTGTCAGCTAAAAATAATTTAATTTATTTAGCTCGAGCTGCATACACACAAAAAACACAAAACTCTTAATTAATTAAAAAACACCAGCATTTTACAAAAAATTATTTGATATTTAAAAACTAAGTAGGCGCCATTAAAAAAAATAACAAATTTGAGTAGTGTCAAAATTTACTTCTACACATTTTGTTTAGCTCGTTTTTTATCTGAATCTTTTTTTTTAGATCGCGATGAAATTTAGCTTAGCTCTAACTGCGTGCCGACCTTTAGAGAAAAAATAAATGTTAAATTAAAATTTGTTTGGTAAAACCGGTCTAGTTGTATCTACCCCAAAATCACGTCATTCGGCTGTAGCAAGTTTAGAACAAAGGAGTTGGCAGTTATATAAAATTAAATGCCATCTGACAAGGAGGTGGGATTTTGTGACCAAAGATATAATTAACGTTTATTCTGATTTTGTATTTTTTGTGTTTTAGTTTTTTGAATTCCCGAATGGTTCACAGTGGCGCGACGTCCCGCCGAGACTGAATCACTGAGTAAAGAATTATATCGCTCAAACCTCGCGTCGCTCACATAATATTGTGATCTGAACAAACGGCACAAATTATCAGAAAACACAATTTTGAACATTGTGGATGCTCCGTGCACGGAGTAATTTAAATTCTTAAGGATTTTTAACAGTACAATTGAGATGTTTAACTGGATCTAATGGTGAAAGGTGGAAGATACAAAATGGCGAATGCGACTTGGAACATGTCTCAGTTCTAAATAATCTAACATAATTTGTGAATTGGCTGATTGTGATATTGGGGAAGGGGTCTCCAAGTTTAAGAATAGTCGTGACATCTTTTAAGGACATTAACAGAAAATGTTTGTAAAATGCAAATGGTTGGTTTGGTTATCTTTAACGGACACTTTGTGGGAAAAGTGTCATCCGAGGAGTTGGTTTTTTGTACATATTATGTGAATCTGTGAAGCTATACTTTCTATGAACAACTTCACAACACAAAATTTTTAATTAAAAAAAACTCAAATATTTTTAAATTTGGCGTGTCATTTGAATAATTACAAAACTATTCCCCACCTTATTCGATTAAAATTGTTCAAAATTAAAAACTGTAAACGAATGACCACTTAAATTGTCTAATAATTGTACCCCAACTTCAATTCTAAAGTGATTCGTAATTGAATCTTATGTTATTTATAAAAAATGTCACAGCAAATTTAAGTGCACATTGAAAAGAATATTTCCCTTCTATAATACCCAAACAACACCATTTCTTAAAAATGCCCCTCCAATATTTTTATAAAATTAATTCAATTTTGTATTTTTTATTTTGTTTTGTTTAATTCATCCAGAAAAAATAAAAATAAAAATTTAAATTAAATAAAACGTACTTTAAATCAAAATATTTTAAGTTCGATTAGATATTTGTTATTCTGTGTATATTTATACCTAGGGCATTTTGTGTTGGGGGTACGGGGAGGATGAATCAAACAATTATATTTATTAAAAATTTATGAAAATTTACGATAAGTTCGAATTATCAATTAGAAAATAAATCAAAATTTTCCATTTTTTGTTTTATGTTTTGTTCGGATTTATCCTGTTAATTTAATTTCCCTTCTATTATTATGGGTATATGTGTGTGTGCGCGCGCGATTTTTTTTTTTTTTATTATCTTAAAGGGGATTTATAACATTTCTTGGTGTTTTATTATTTTATTTTGATTATGAGAAATTGGATAGATTTCACTTTTATTTTTTATTTTTTGTTATAAAGAAAAGTGAATAAAAAAAATTAATCTGTGAAAATTGAAAGGAAACTGTTTGTTTGTATTGTATTATATATAAATAAGAAAATTGATATAAATTATATTTTTAATGTAGATTTTCATTTAAAAATTTTTTTTTATTTTATTTCAACAAACAGGAGTACAATGAAATGAAAGGTTTGGCTTAAACATTTCAACCGGGAATCATTTATCTTCCTCTCTGAAAATACATAATTATTTTGGGTTATTATTATGCTCAGTTGTTATTGTTACTGAAATACCATTTGCTTAATGACGTTATAAATTTATTACTTATAATGATTTAGTTTTTTAGTCGGTCATCGGAATATATTTTTGGGGGATTTTTATATGTGCTTACATACATAAAAGGGTCGTGCTGCGAAATGTCTTGAATCCAAATGACTCATTGTATATGTATATAGAACAGCTTTTTCAACAGCAATTAGTATGGGCGACCAATTAAAAGAATATATATTTTTATGTCATTAAATAATACCAAAGCGTTCCTAGATATACAAGCCGTTAGGTTAAAATTCGAACTCAATATATAAAATCCCCTTATTTACAAACTCATCTTTGTGTCATGACGTCATACCATTCGTTCAAGTTTTTTTTGTATAATAAGCCAGTAGAGCCACCTACTTATAAACTCGACTAATTAAATATATTTAAAAAAAACAAAATGGACGTGTAGTTTCCGTGTTTGAAATCAGATGGCGGTAATACAAAAATTGAAATATTTAAATTGAAATTTCAGCAAAACAATCCAAAATAATGTTTTAGCAAGTTTAACGATCATGCGAATGTATTTCAGAAGAAATACGCTAAAAAATATTATAAATATTAAACATAATTATTGCACTGTTAAAAATATTTTCAAAATTCGAAATTCGAATTTTCGAAAACGAAAAAAATCTTGTGTAGCTAACTTCATAATATCTTACGTCATTGATTTCGTTTTTATTAATTTTATACTGTATTTACATTACTTTTTTACATATACATACAAAGAAAAAGTAAATTTGTACAATTTTATTTTTAATTATAATTATCAAATTACTATAGGTTTTGCACTCTAAATTCAACCTTTTACAAAACATATTCATCATTTTCCAAATCAAATTCGCTTTTATCCAAATCAAATTCATCATTATTCAAAAAATATTCATCCTTTTCCAAATCAAATTCATCCTTTTTCAAATCAAGCTCACCTTTATCCAAAACATATTCATCCTTTTCCGAATCAAATTCAACCGTAGAGCAACAGAATTTATTTAATTTAATAAATTTAATGTATTTAAATTCTAGAGACAAAATAACAAGTATAATAAAATAAATAAACCGAGGTTTATGCTCCTTGGCATATTTATTTTATTTAGGCATCTTAAAATTCGCCCTATAATTATTATAAACTTCGCCTTAGACGTCTCCATCAAGTTCATCATAAATTTACCGCAAATTAACTTTAAAATTCCTCCTAAAATTACGACAAATTAATTTTAAAATTCACTGTTAAATTCAACCTACAAGTCAGTCTAAAATTAACCCTAAAATTCAATAATTCACTCTAAAATATGCCCTTATTTTAGAGTGAATCACTGGAAACCCGTCTCTAAAATTAACCCTGAACTTCACTCTAAAATTCACCCCAAGTGTCAGAAATTTGGAAAGCAAAAACCCTTAGAAGCTTAATACATATATATTTTATCAAATATAAGAATTCTGTAGTTTGGAAATTTTAATAGTGAAAAAATTATTTTAGGATTTTATAAATTTTTATTTAATTAAAATTCATCATTTATTTGGAATTTGAAATTATTGATTTAAGAAATTAACGAATTTTGCAACGTAGTTTTGAAAGAAAAAAAATTAAGAAATTTAGGGAAATGGGAGTTTAAAGATTTAAATCTTTAACAATTCGTAAAATTTAAGAAGCCTGACATTAAAGAGTTTTACAACATTTTTGAAATTTAGAAGTTGTATTAGGAATTAGTTAATTTAGACATTTAATACATACATTAAGCTTAAGATTTTCGAAATTTAGAAAATTAACAAATTCCATAGGTATTTGTAAATTTTAGGAATATGGAAACTTTAATAATTTAGAAATACAAAAATATAGTGTATATGTATACGGTTCTTTGGTATAAAAGGAAATATTTAGGAACCAACAGTTGCTCATTTCACGAGAAACTGCGATGGACCCTTCCATTCAGTCGCGGGTTAAGGAAAAACGGAGTTCCAGGCAAGTTTAGTTCCTCCACCGCCTACCGGTACAAATAATTAAGTTTTTCCTGGTTCATCATTGAATCGAGAAAAACATTTTATACGCCGCAGACCAATATCAAAAACTTGGAATAGCAAAAAATTCCAATAATTCCAAAATAATCTCAAAAATATTGGTCACAAAGCATCTCAAAAATTCTAAGTACGAATTATCAGTGAATGACAGGAGTTCAATCCGATGTTTTTAATTTCAATGTGATATTTCCATAAATATAAAACTTGAATTTGGCAGTTTGAATTTGATTTGGAAAAGGATGAATATGTTTTGAATAAAGGTGAATTTGATTTGAAAAAGGATGAATTTGATTTGGAAAAGGATGATTATTTTTTGGCAAAAGGTGAGTTTGCTTTGGAGAAGGATGAATATGTTTTGCGAAAGGTTGAATTTGGAGTGCAAAACCTATAAATTTAAGTTATTAGTTTTAAAATATGTTATATTTACTGAAAGGTTTGATTTAAATTTTTTTTTTCCGCTGGCGCTACATCCCATAGAGGGATTTGGCCACTTCATATTGAAGTTTCGTAATCATTTTTTTAACGGATAATGAGTGATTAATTCATTGATCCTACATTAACCAGCCGTGACTTTTTCACCACCCGCCGGGAATCGAACCCGGGACCTCCGGGGCTTAAAGCAAGCATGCTAACAACTGTGCCACCGGGGCGACCGGTGTATTTTTAGATTTGATTTAAATATAAACCTAAAAATATTTTCTGTTACGAGTATTTTTCATTCATAAAATTGTAATCAAAAATGATCAATTTTACATGGGTTCTTATGGGAAAACGTAAAATGTATACCCATTAAATTAAGCTTCTTAATTTAAAGTGTCGATGCTGATGGCTTGTATATCTAGGAGCTTTGATAATACTAACCGCAGAACTTTTTCGCCTTGACGTGGATAAAATCGGTTTTTGAGATCACCAGGTTGCAATTCACATAGTAAATAGTGATAGATTTTGAAATAAATATTTTTAAGGCATTGATTGGTTGACAAAACAAAGCGACAAACGTTATGCGACTAGACTGGTTTAAAGCATTAAATTATGATATTTCGTATCGAAAAAAAATTATTTGAGTTCTTAAAGTTCAAGTAATTCTGTTAAAGGCATAATCAACTCATTGATCGAGTTAACAAATTGTGTACCTCTGCAAATCCTTCAAAGGCGAAATAGTTCTGAACTCAGATGCGCACCCGAAATTTTCCAACCGTATAATCGTATAGGTACCTATATAGTCACTATATGAGCCAATCTCTGAGATTCGTGTTATTTGGTATAATATGGAACAACGTCCTTTTCCAAGCCAGATTCGTCGATTAGTTAATTTTCAAAATTTTTGCAAGAGCCCTACGGCTCAATCAAAATGGCACTCAGTGATTTGAATTCCGCAATATATACCCTTTACAACCTATATAGTCACTATATGAGCCAATCTCTGAGATTCGTGTTATTTGGTATAATAGAGAACAACGTCCATATTCCAAGCGAAATTCGTCGATTTGTTAATTTTCAAAATTGTTTGAAAGAGCCCTACGGCTCATATTAAAATGGCACTGAGTGATTTGAATTCCGCAATATATACCCTTTACAACCTATATAGTCACTATATGAGCCAATCTCTGAGATTCGTGTTATTTGGTATAATAGAAAACAACGTCCATATTCCAAGCGAAATTCGTCGATTTGTTAATTTTCAAAATTGTTTGCAAGAGCCCTACGGCTCATATTAAAATGGCACTCAGTGATTTGAATTCCGCAATATATACCCTTTACAACCTTTATAGTCACTATATGAGCCAATCTCTGAGATTCGTGTTATTTGGTATAATAGAGAACAACGTCCTTGTTACAAGCGAAATTCGTCGATTTATTAATTTTCAAAATATTTTGCAAGAGCCCTACGGCTAATGGCACTGAGTGATTTGAATTCCGCAATATATACCCTTTACAACCTATATAGTCACTATATGAGCCAATCTCTGAGATTCGTGTTATTTGGTATAATAGAGAACAACGTCCATATTCCAAGCGAAATTCGTCGATTTGTTAATTTTCAAAATTGTTTGCAAGAGCCCTACGGCTCATATTAAAATGGCACTCAGTGATTTAAATTCCGCAATATATACCCTTTACAACCTATATAGTCACTATATGAGCCAATCTCTGAGATTCGTGTTATTTTGTATAATAGAGAACAACGTCCTTGTTCCAAGCGAAATTCGTCGATTTGTTAATTTTCAAAATTTTTTGCAAGAGCCCTACGGCTAATGGCACTGAGTGATTTGAATTCCGCAATATATACCCTTTACAACCTATATAGTCACTATATGAGCCAATCTCTGAGATTCGTGTTATTTGGTATAATAGGGAACAACGTCCTTGTTCCAAGCGAAATTCGTCGATTAGTTAATTTTCAAAAATTTTTGCAAGAGCTTTACGGCTCATATCAAAATATCACTCAGTGATTTAAATTCCGCAATATATACCCTTTACAACCTATATAGTCACTATATGAGCCAATCTCTGATATTCGTGTTATTTTGTATAATAGAGAACAACGTCCTTGTTCCAAGCGAAATTCGTCGATAAATAATAATGTATTTTCTTATTGAAGTTGGTTATTTTCTGTTAGAGTAGATCATGACCTACTCAAAATAAGTTTCCGTTAGAATGTCCGAAATTTTGCCAACTTTATCTCAATCGCGGTATTCTCCTTGGAGTAAGTGATACTTTATACAAACAAAAAATGATGGCGATGGTGGATATGGAACGCGAATCAAAGATAAATGATGCCGAAGATGATGATCTGTTTAATGAATTGGATGTTGAAATATATATAGCTGAAGAAGACAATTTTGTGGAAGCAGTAAGCAGTGATCAGATTATCGCCGATGTTCGAAAGGTGCTAAGTATTTTAATTCTTCTCCTATTAGAAAAGGAATTCTAGAAAAACAAAATCAAGGCAGAGCTCAGTCACACCGAAGAGCTAATTTTGGACTGTAAAAGTCATTGGAGTTCTTTGGCGAATATGATCAGTGTTTTCGTGAAATATCAGTAATTCATCGAACAGTCTTTGTTAGAGTTAAACCGCCCATAAATGTTGAATTTAATAGATTTTGAAGTGCTTAAAAACCTAATGAATGTACTCAAACCTGCCAAATTGGCAGTTGAAGTTCTAAGTCGTAACGACTAGAGTTGTAACTCTCTATTCAGCCGGCATCACACTGAATTACATGAAGAAAAATTTCGCGGATTGCAAAAATCGAATTTCGACTGAATTACTGCCAAACATCAAGTAATGGCTAAATGATAGAATGCATTCAAATTTGATCAATTGTTAAGCCGTTTAAATAACCTAATTTTCCTTCAAAACAAGACTTAAGTTTAGCTACACAGCTAATAGACTTTTCCAAAATTCGGACTCTGAAGTCAATTCCACGGATAATTTGTAAGAACCAATATTCATCGATGAGGATGAAATAGTATTAACAATGGAGGAAGAATTGAATTTAATTCTAAAAATTGCAATAAAACCTAATGCACTCGAAACTGATGATTTCGGATATAGCTTAAACAGAAATTTACACTTTTCAAACACACAAAAAACCGGACTATCAATCTTGAGAATCTTTATGATGTGCAATGCACAGTCAAACCTACTTCAATGCCGATCTAATTGGGGGAAAAGTCTCTTATTGCTCTTTGGTGTTTCTTAAATATCATTATATTAGAGCTAGTCAAATAAAATTGTAAAATTAATATTTAATTCCTTTAAAAAATTTGAAATTTTGAAAGATCATATGAATTGACCTTACATGATAAATAATAAACGAATTGTGATAAATACTCGAAAATTTGAATGTTTTAAATAGTTTTGATATTGGGTTTTCAAAATATTGGAACCGGATTCGTCGGGTTTTAAAAACCCGAGTTTTCAGAAACCCTAGCTCTAAGTGCCTGGGACCCACAGAATTTCATTAATTTGATTTATTTTCTGTTAGAGTAGATCATGACCTACTCAAAAAAAGTTTCCGTTAGAATGGCTCGTAAAATGAATACGTAAGTATAACATTCTTATTTGAATTGAATCAGGTTCACTCGTTTCTTATTTAAATCAAATACGAACTCTATACATTCGAATTTATATCGTATTCAGGAATAGCCCCCGTGTTAAAGTGAATTTTTCTTGAAGAAAACGTTAGTCTGAAACAAAATTCTCATTAAAATATAAACTTAATGCCATATACAGGGTGTCCCAGAATTGGTGGTACAAACGAAGCAGGGTGATATCAGAGGTCATTTCCAACCAAAATAGCCAAATGAAGTTTTATCAAATTGTTGATGGTTCAAAAGTTATTCCACTTTTAGTATTTTTTGTTGAAATCGCATGCGCAGCCACTAAAAAATTAATTTAAAAAAAACCAACAGTTCTTTTGTTTATCTTTCTTTTTTAATAAGATCTTGAAAAGTGTGCCTTTCCAATAAAGTCATTTTTATAAACTATATTATCTTCTGTCATATTAAAACAATGGTTTTGTGAAGTCTTTTTGTTTCCCAACAATTTTTGTTGATTTTTAAGTGACTCTGGCGGAAAAACAATGTACTATGGAAAGTTGACCAACTATCAGAAAAATTTGTGACATTAATGCAGATTCTAAAATGGTATCACGCGAACGAATATTCAAAACCGAATGGTTTTTATCAATTGTTTAAAAAGGTAAGTCATGTTTTTTAAAGAATGCACTTACAAAACTTAAATCTATTACCCCGAATTAAACAAAATTTGCTGTATAAAAAGGAAAAACATTTTGGAATTCATATTAGTTAGACAAATACTCAATTTATAATTAAAATGTCAGCAAACCGTGTTGCTTATTCTTTTAGTGAATATGCAGAAATGCTTTCATTTATGGTGTTTGTAATGGCAACGCTCGAGCTGCTGCAAGGGAATACCAGATACGATTCCCCAATCGGGAACGCTTTCCCAATCACAGAGTATTTCAAAACTTGCATCGAATGTACAGTGAAGGCGAAATCCCTGGACATCGGAGGAGAGCTGGAAGATCTAGCCAGCTTCATAGAAACGAAGATAGTATAATTGAAATGGTGACAGACGGCCCATCGACAAGTGTTCGTGGTTTATCAAGACGATCGGGAGTGCCACGGTCTACGGTGCATCGTATTTTAAAAATGAATCAGTTGCACCCTTCTCGTGTGCAACGTGTACAAGACCTTTTACCCGATGACCATGAAAAAAGGGTGAGATTTTGTCGAGAAATGCTGCGTCGCAACCAAGAAAATCCGCAACTTTTTAACAACATTTTATGGAGCGATGAAGCATGCTTTAAAAGGATGGGAATATTCAACATCCACAATTTACATAATTGGGCCCGTGTAAATCCAAAAGTTATGCGGCGTAGTAAATTCCAACATCTGTTTGGAGTGAACATGTGGGCGGGTTTAGTTGATGGAAAGTTGATTGGTCCATTTGAAATACCACGTCGGATCACCGATTGGTGTCAAATTGAAATTGTGTATAACATTACCAAATTCTATGTTTTTGAAAAAATGGGTGGAAAGGAAATCAGCGACGAAGTAAAATCTGCCGCAACCGCTGTCATTGAAACTGGGCAACAATCTTATACTACTCTAGCCAGAAAACTGCACATATTTTTTTTAAATTTTAAGCAGTGTAATCGACTTTTAAAACAAATATTTATGTGGTTTCAATAGGCGCGCAAGTTTTTTGGCCAACGACTGTACACACCAAATTAAAATCAATGCTTTAAAGAAATATTTTTGGTATCCGTTGCAACGCACACATTTTATCAAATTCAATCAACACGGCCGGCAGCGCAATGTATAGATGTCGAAAATATTTTACCCATAATTTATCTGTATTTTATTAGATTACAGTTCGCGTAGCAACATTTCAAACTTTATGCGAAGAGGCTCAAGTTGAATACAAAAAACTACTAGGGTATTTAAAAGTTAGATGGTTGGCCCTTACTCCGGCCATAGAACTGATTATTAAGTTATAAGAGCCTCTTCGTAGTTACTTTTTAAGTTTGGAGAAATGTCCGAAAATTCTTGAATCTTTTTTCACCATGAACTGTCCATGAAATTGAGTCTGACACAATTTCAGCCGCGGAAATTATACGAAAAATCATAAATTTTAAAAATCAACTATACAGTCCACACATTTTAAAAAATAATTGTCATGTTTAGAGGAATCTAATCCAGGAATTCAATCCAAATTTTTAAGCGAAATGAAAAACTTTTATAAAACTTGCTATGAGTAGGTATATTAATGAATGGGTAGCAAGTACTGCTGACATTAATTATGTATTTCGAATGGACGCTTCTCAGACGGGAGGTAAATTGGGATGAAATAATGCATTGCCTTGAATCTTTAAATAGACATGGTGTCACCAGTCTCAATATTAATGACGATAGTTTGTTTGAAGAAGTGCGGAGATTAAACTTATATTGTACATACTCTTAGAAAAATTGATGAACGGCTAAAAATATCGAAGTCAATATGAGATGGGTTGAATTTTTTTTACATTCAGGGAGCATATTCTTATCCAAAATTTGCAAATATTAGTGGAAATTGCTATGTGTATTCCAGAGACTAACGATGACAGCAGTTTACAGGTGGCTGTAATATCTTCTGTATTAACAGTTAAACACAATATGCATGAATTTATATATAATTGTGTGCAAATAAGTCAAATTCTAGAAGATAATGAAGAATTAAAACAGCAAAGCTCGATAAATATGTATTATCAAAATGAATTAGGTACATGCTGTGATTTTTGATAGAATACAATAAAAATGAATCAGCTATTTCTATTTTTTTCAAAAACATGCTGTTTTATTTAAATTAAATACGGTGTACTCCTTTTTTCAAAAAAATATACTTTAATTAACGATTCTTAAAAATTTCCATATAATGTACTCCTTTTCTAAAAATAAATTATGGTCACCTTAATATTATTGAATATACAGCATTAAGGTCGCAGATATATTATTAACCCTTAAGGGATACACTGTCAAAAAGTTACGTAAGACACACACTGGGTGATTTTTACCCAGCGATACTTTGAAAGCTTATATCTCGTGATCAAATTGATCAAACTCAATCAATTTTTTTTCAATTAATAGAAAAAATTTTCGAGAACATAAAACATAATTGTGTTGCGATGAATTAAATAGGTGCAAAAATATTTACAAAAAACTAACGGAACTTTTTTTAAAAATCGTCTTTTTTTAAATTTCTATGAAAACACTCTGTAGGTGACTGATGAAGCTAAAGTGTTGATCCTTAAGGTGGTACTATGGGTTTTTCCATTCATTGCAAAAACTATATTTTTTTTGCAAATCGAAAATCGGAGTTTTTTGAAACAGCAAAATAGAGGTAAAATCTAACAGTTGGCTATTTTGCGTGAAAAAAACCGTTTTTGAAATTAACCCCTTAACGCATATTATTTTTGAAAAAAACCTGCAAAAAAAATATTTTTTTTTATTATTGAAAATGTTTATTTGCACCTATTTTAACACAATAGGTACATTTATGTAAACAAAAAATAACGATTTTGTTTTATTTTCCTTCTTTTAAATTCAAATTGTTTGCAACAGAAGAGAAAAATAATTAAAGAACAACAACGATTTTCCTTTGTTCTTCTTATACCGTTACTACCTCGGTGCATTGCATCATTTGCACGTTTTACTGTATAAAATTTTATGAGAAAATGTGCAATCGACATTATAATGCGCTAAGAGAAAATGTCGTTCACAAATACATACACTCATATCATAACACTAGTTGTGGAGTGGCGCAATAAAACAATAAAAGTTAATTGAAATTTTATTTTGCCTAAAGAAAAAACAAAATCTGCGAGCATTCTCTTTTGAGTACAGAGAGAATTTTCGAAGGTTATGGAGAAACCCAAAATCATTGTTGAGATGTCGGTAATGAAATTACATCATGCAGTCACTTTTTTCCTTTTTCATATTATCGTTTATGATGAAACATGTAGCCATAAATATGTATCTTATCGATATCATACACCATAAAAAATCATAAATCATAAAAGTCGAAATTGATGAGTTGATGAGATAAAAAGCCATAAACATAGCCGTAAAGTACAATTGATCACAATATTTTAATTACAAAAAACAAATGTAATTTACTACTTTACTTAACTATTTTTAGTTTAAAATTTAATTGAACGAGTTAACTCATTCCTATTCGTTAAGCGGTTAATAATCGATATTCCCCCCTTAGGCCAGATACAGTGCGCCTATAGAAGTCGAGCAGTGAGCGTCATGAAACCAGGTACGGGTAAAAATTACCCAACAACAAACATGTTCATTTCAAAAATCCTTTTTTGGTAAATATCGTGTGTTTGTGTTAAACATATAGGAGTATAGTTTTTGTCTGTTTGAACTAAAATATGTAATATACAGAGAAACATCACTATAACGGACATCGACGGGACCAAAAAAGTTGTCCATTGAAGTGAGGTGCTTGAACTGAGGATTTCTGATTTTTTTTATAAGAATTTTATTGGGATTCTATTTCTTATCCGATTTTAATGAAATTCAGCATACCCAATGTAAATGGGATTCTCGAATGATTTTTAGATAAAGTTCTGGAATATGGTCAGTTAGGAAGAAACTTGGCCATTTCTTATCCGATCTTGATGATTAGGTTGGAACTTGGCCATTTCGTATCCGATTTTGATGAAATTCAGCATGTTCGATGGAAATGGGATTCTAAAATGATTTTCGGGTGAAAATGTGGAATATGACAAATTAGGATAGAACTTGGCTATTTCTTAACCGATCTTGATGAAATTCCACATGTACGATGGACATGGGAATCTAAAAAGATTTTCTTAGATGATTTTGATGAAATTCAGCATGTGACAAGCGATTTTAAAACGAGTTTTAGACGAAGTTCTGGAATATGGCCAATTAGGAAGGAAGTTGGCAATTTCTTATCAGATTTTGATGAAATTCAGGAAGTAGTATGGAAATAGGACTCTAAAATTATTTTTAAATGAAGTTCTTGGATATGGCCGACTAGGAAGGTACTCAATATGATTTTATGTATTTGATGACCTATTTTATAAATAATTTTAGAACACCATTTCCATAGTAAATGCTGAATTACATCAAAATCGGATTAAAAAAGGCCAAGTGCCTTCCAAATTGATCATATTCCAGCACTTCACCTAAAATTAATTTGAGAATTTCCATTTCAGTTCCTTCATAATTGGCCATATTCCAGAACTTTACCTAAAAATCATTTTAGAATCCCATTTCCATCGATCATGCTGAATTTCATCAAAATCGGGCAAGAAATAGCCAAGTTCCTTCCTATAGGCGCATATTCCAGAATTTCACCTGAAAATAATTTGAGAGTCCCATTTCCGTCATTCATGCTGAATTTCATCAAGATCGGATAAGAAATTGCTAGGTACCATCCTAATTGGCCATATTCCAGAATTTCATCTAAAAATCTTTCGAGAATCCCATTTTCATCGTACATGCTGAATTTCATCAAAATCGGATAAGAAATGGACCAATTCTTTCCTACTTGGCCATATTCCAGAACTTCATCTAAAACTCGTTTGAGGATCCCATTTCCATCGAACATGCTACAATTTCATCAAAATCATTTGACAATTTCATCAAAATCGGATAGTGAAAATTTTTTTTATTATAAACTAAAATCACGTTTTAATTACGACATCGTATCTATTTAAAAATTGTATCCTAA